>JACEEZ010020862.1:0-26607 GCA_016584305.1 Chionoecetes opilio
GGGGGGGGATAAAAAAAAAACCCCAAAAAAAACAATCCAAAAAAATCCAGGGGGAAAAAGGATTAAAGCCCAAACTTTTGCTTTTACAAACTTTTATGCGCAGGCCCAAGTGCTAGGGGGGTTTTTAAACGATTTTTAAATTTTGGGTTTTTCGTGTCGGAGTGTGTTGTGCAGCTTTGAGTGTGGCGAGGTGTGGTGAGTTTGAGTGTCGCGAGTGGTAGTGAGCTTTGAGTGTGGCGAGTGTGTTTGTGCACCCTTGAGTGTCGCGAGTGTGTTGTGGCAGCTTTCAGTGTCGCGAGTGTGTATGTGCAGCTTGAGTGTGGCGAGTGTGTGTGTGCAGCTTTGAGTGTCGCGAGTGTGTGTGTGCAGCTTTGAGTGTCGGCGAGTGTGTTTTGTGCAGCTTTGAGTGTGGCGAGTGTTGTGTGTGCAGCTTTGAGTGTCGCGAGTGTGTGTGTGCAAGCTTTGAGTGTCGCGAGTGTGTTGTGTGCAGTTTTTGAGTGTCGCGAGTGTGTCTGTGCAGCTTTGAGTGTCGCGAGTGTGTGTGTGCAGCTTTGAGTGTCGCGAGTGTGTATGTGCAGCTTTGAGTGTCGCGAGTGTGTGTGCAGCTTTGAGTGTCGCGAGTGTGTATGTGCAGCTTTGAGTTGTCGCGAGTGTGTGTGTGCAGCTTTGAGCGTCGCGAGTGTGTATGTGCAGCTTTAAGTGTCGCGAGTGTGTTGTGCAGTTTTGAGTGTCGCGAGTGTGTATGTGCAGCTTTGAGTGTGGCGAGTGTGGTGTGCAGCTTTGAGTGTCGCGAGTGTGTGTGTGCAGCTTTGAGTGTCGCGAGTGTGTGTGTGCAGCTTTGAGTGTCGCGAGTGTGTGTGTGCAGCTTTGAGTGTCGCGAGTGTGTAGTGCAGCTTTGAGTGTCCGAAGTGTGTATGTGCAGCTTTGAGTGTGGCGAGTGTGTGTGTGCAGCCTTGAGTGTGGGGGAGTGTGTGTGTGCAGCTTTGAGTGTCGCGAGTGTGTATGTGCAGCTTTGAGTGTCGCGAGTGTGTGTGTGCAGCGATGAGTGTCGCGAGTGTGTGTGTGTAGCTTTGAGTGTGGCGAGTTGTGTGTGCAGCTTTGAGTGTGGCGAGTGTGGTGTGTGCAGCTTTTGAGTGTGGCGAGTGTTGTATGTGCAGCTTTGAGTGTGGCGAGTGGTGTGTGCAGCTTTGAATGTCGCGAGTGTGTGTGTGCAGCTTTGAGTGTCGCGAGTGTGTGTGTGCAGCTTGAGTGTGGCGAGTGTGTGTGTGCAGCTTTGAGTGTGGCGGGGTGTGTGTGCAGCTTTGAGTGTGGCGAGTGTGTGTGTGCAGCTTTAGTGTCGCGAGTGTGTGTGTCCCAGCTTTGGGTGTCGCGAGTGGTGTGTGCAGCTTTGAGTGTGGCGAGTGTGTGTGCAGCTTTGAGTGTCGCGAGTGTGTGTGTGCAGCTTTGAGTGTCCGCGAGTGTGTGTGTGCAGTTTTGAGTGTCGCGAGTGTGTGTGTGCAGCTTTGAGTGTCGCGAGTGTGTGTGTGCAGCTTTGATGTCGCGAGTGTGTGTGTGCAGCTTTGACGTGGCGAGTGTGTGTGCAGCTTTGAGTGTCGCGAGTGTGTGGTGCAGTTTTGAGTGTCGCGAGTGTGTGTGTGCAGCTTGAGTATCGCGAGTGTGTGTGTGTGCAGCTTTGAGTATCACGAGTGTGTGTGTGCAGCTTTGAGTATCGCGAGTGTGTGTGTGCAGCTTTGAGTGTCGCGAGTGTGTGTGTACAGCTTGGAGTGTCGGCGAGTGTGTGTTTGCAACTTTGAGTGTCGCGAGGTGTTTTTGTGCAGCTTTGAGTGTCGCGAGTGTGTGTGTGCAGCTTTGAGTGTCGCGAGGTGTGTGTGTGCAGCTTTGAGTGCGCGAGTGTATGTGTGCAGCTTGAGTGTGGCGAGCGTGTGTGGCCAGCTTTGAGTGTCGCGAGTGTGTGTTTTGCAACTTTGAGGCGCGAGTGTGTGTGTGCAGCTTTGGGTGTCGCGAGTGTGTGTGTGCAGCTTTGAGTGTCGCTAGTGTGTGTGTGCAGCTTTGAGTGTCGCGATGTGTGTGTGTGCAGCTTTGAGTGTCGGAGTGTGTGTTTGCGCAGCTTTGAGGGGTCGCGAGTGGTGTTGTGGAGCTTTGAGTGTCGCGAGTGTGTGTGTGCAGCTTTGAGTGTCGCGAGTGGGTGTGTGGCAGCTTTGATTGTCGCGAGTGTGTGTGTGCAGCTTTGAGTGTCGCGAGTGTGGTGTGTGCAGCTTTGAGTGTCGCGAGGGGTGTGTGTGCAGCTTTGGTGTCGCGAGTGTGTGTGGGGCAGCTTTGAGTTCGCGGTGTGTTGCAGCTTTGAGTGTCGCGAGGGTGTTTTGGTGCAGCTGTTGAGTGTCGCGAGTGTGTGTGTGTGCAGCTTTGAGTGTCGCGAGTGTGTGTGTGCAGCTTGATGTCGCGAGTGTGTGTATGCAGTTTGATTTGTCGCGAGTGCGTGTTTGCAGCTTTGAGTTCGCGATGTGTGTGTGCAGCTTTGAGTGTCGCGAGTGTGTATGTGAGCCTTTGAGTGTGGCGAGTGTGTGTCTGCAGCTTGAGTGTCGCGAGTGTGTGTTTGCAGTTTTGGGAGTGTCGCGAGTGGGGTTTTGTGCAGCTTTGAGTGTCGCGAGTTTTGTGTGTGCAGCTTTGAGTGTCGCGAGTGTGTGTGTGCAGCTTTGAGTGTCGCGAGTGTGTGTGTGCAGCTTGAGTGTCGCGAGTGGGGTGTTTGCAGCTTTGAGTGTCGCGAGTGGGGTATGTGCAGCTTTGAGTTGTGACGAGGTGTGTGTGTGCAGCTTTGAATGTCGCGAGTGTGTGTGGCAGCTTTGAGTGTCGCGAGGTGTTTTGTGCAGTTTTGAGTGTCGCGAGTGTGTGTGTGCAGCTTTGAGTGTCGCGAGTGTGTGTTTGCAGCTTTGAGTGTCGCGAGTGTATGTGTGCAGCTTTGAGTGTCGCTTCGTGCTGTGATGGCGTGGACATTGGTATAAATAGAAGGAAAGAGAGGAAAAGTGCGCGAGGGTAATATCTGTAGTGTGTTCCAAATATTGGCTGAATTGTAAAGTTACCCAACACACTCGATTCTCTCTCTCTCTCTCTCTCTCTCTCTCTCTCTCTCTCTCTCTCTCTCTCTCTCTCTCTCTCTCTCTCTCTCTCTCTCTCTCTCTCTCTCTCTCTCTCTCTCTCTCTCTCTCTCTCTCTCTCTCTCTTTCTTCACACACAAACAAAACTGACCTATTCCAATACCAAACATCACCCTCGATTTCCTGATTCATTTCCTTTCGCTAATATGAATTTAAGGCTAAAACTCCTCCTTCCCTCCATCCCAACCATCCAACTTACCTACCTATATGCCTAACTGTCTTCCTGTGTAACTTACTGCCCATCCAACCACTCGCACGCCCTCAGCCCTTTAACCCCCACCCAGCATGCCCACGACACCCGGTGCTCCCCTCCCGTACATGTGTGCTGAGACCAGCCCCCCAAGCCCACCTTCCCCCCTCCACCCACCCCACCAGTGTCTCACCCCGAAGGCTCCTAAGCTTCGTTCTGGAGGATTGTAAACAATTGTCGTCCCTTCACGCGGCACGGCAGAGACAGTAACGATTTCCTAACAGTAATGATGTCCTAGAAAATGACAAATTTCTATAATAATATAAGCGAAAGTTTTGGGCTGTCTGTCTGTCTGTCTGTCTGTCTGTCTTCGTCTGTCTGTCTGTGTGTGTGGGGTGTGGTGGTGTATAGGTTCCGCCCCCGTGGCGCAATCACCTCATATGGCACATTTTTGGAACCGGGTTGACCAGGGGAAGGTCATAAACCAATTATGAGATGATTCGATCACTTTTTTTTTTTTTTTTTTTTGCAGCCTATTAGCGATAATTGTGAAAAAAAAGTGGGTTGCGAGAATTGAGGAAACCTTGATGTAGGGTGATGGGTAAGGGTGAGTGAATGGATGGGGTGATGGGTAATGGGTGTGGGGTTTATGGGGAGTGAATGGGTGGGGGGTGATGGGGTGATGGGTGGAGGGAATAGGTGGGGGGGATGGGTAATGGTAAATATAAGCGAAAGTGGTGTGTCTTCTGTCTGTCTGTCTGTTTTGTGTGTGTGTGTGTGTGTGTGTGTGTCTGGTATAGGTTCCGCCCCCCCTAGCGCAAACACCTCATATGGCACATTTTTGGAACCGGGTTGACCAGGGGAAGGTTTTAAGCCCAATGATGAGATGATCCGATAACTTTTTTTTTTTTTTTTAGCAGCCTATTAGCGATAATTGTGGAAAAAAAAGTGGGTTGCGAGAATTGAGGAAACCTTCATGTAGGGTGATGGGTAATGGGTGAGTGAATGGGTGTGTGGTGATGGGTAATGGGTGAGTGAATGGGTGGGGGGTGATGGGTAATGGGGGAGTGAATGGGTGGGGGGTTGATGGGTAAAGGTGAGTGAATGGGTGGGGGTAATACATACATTTCTACATCCATGATTTCAGGAAAGTTAGATGGGGCTATCTGGAGAGTCCGTGTTTGGTGGGCCGAAGGCCCACCAAACACAGGTAGCCACCAATAGCCAACCAATAGCCCTCCGCAGGAGCTAGCCAAAAAGTCCGCCCGGAGGGCGGCTTTGCGGCTAGTATTCTATATATTCCATTCTGAACTCTGTTGGAATGGATAATGATGACACTGTAGACGATATTGTGTGTAGACGCTGTTGTTGTTGTTGTTGTTGTAGTTGTTGTTGTTGTTGTTGTTGTTGGTGGTGGTGGTGGTGGTGGTGTAAAATAAGAATAAGAACAAAAAATGATGATGATGATAAATGAAAAGGAAGAAACAAAAGTGAAATGAAAGAAAAATCATGAGTGAGAGATTTTAGCTTCATTTTTGTTGTTGTTGTTATAATAACGCTGCTGTTAAGGATACATATTTTCTGATGCCGTTATAATACAAGTTATTTGACTTATTTCTATTGTTGTTGTATTTATTGTAGTGATACATACGTATTATCAACAATTACTACTATTATTACTATTGTATAACAGTACCTGGTCGGGATCGAACCGTTGACAGGGCGTCTTATCTGCCTCAGCCACACGGACGTCAAAAGTAATGATACGCACCCCTTATATATTATCACCCCGACCCGACGCCATCTCGGTGCGAGGAGCAGTTGGGGTTATAACTGTTATAGTTTGTCATATTTGATCAAATTATTACTACTATCATTATTACTAATATAGTGTCATTACCATCACCATCCCAGACCATCACAGCATAACTACGAATCATCATCATCATCACACCATCCCGATTGGACACGCTATTTGCATCCCCCCCCCCTCCGCCTCTTTGCCCCCTTCATTATATTTAAACGAGATAGATTCGTAGCGCCAAGTACAGCGAAGGGAAGGTCGGACATGGTATGTGAGGGGGGAAGGGGAGTGATGGGGATGGAAATTTGGGGGAAAAAAAAAGGGTAAAAGGTAAGGAAGGGAGGGAGGGATGGGTCATTAGTGAAAGGAAGGAATGGGGAGGTGTGGGGAGGTAAGGTCAGGAGGAGGAGAGGTAGTGAGGAGGGAATGTGAAGGGAATGGATAGGGAAGGAAGAGGGTGGAGAGAGAGGGAGGGAGAAAGGGTACTAGTGTTCAATACGTCATATAGTTATAGCTCTCACATTATCTCTCTCTCTCTCTCTCCTCTCTCTCTCTCTCTCCTTCTCCTATCTCTCTCTCTTCCTCTCTCTCTCCCTCTCTCTCCTCTCCTCCCCTCACTCTCTCTCTCTCTCTCTTCTCCCCTCTCTCTCTCTTCTCTCTAAGGTAAAGTTACAGTACATAAAGCTATTAACTGTCACCATAACGGCAGTACAATAACAGCTTCAATCACTCACACATTCCACCTTTAAAACAACAACAATAATATGGCAACAACATCACTGGCGACGTGACTATTATGCTTCATGCTGTTATGACATTATTATTATGCTGCACTGAAACACCTTTTAGTACCCGGTGCGCCCTTCCTCTTTTCACACTGGCAATAAGTACTGCAACCAAGGAATACAGCACCTTTTAATAACTTATAACCCCATGCACCCTATTCGATCCTGTTTGTCTTCCCGTAGATGACGTAGTGAAATTTGGCAGCCTTACACCGTAAACTTTTTCAAGGCACATTATAAAATACGCTAACCTTCACAATATTCAGTTATTAGTATAGTGAAACCTGAAAATCTTGCATCGTACAATACTTTATAGCTTACTGAACAGTTATCCCTTCTATTTATTGCCTTTTTTTTATTATACTGAGTAGTTCTTATATTCAAGGCGTCTTACTAAGTAGTTAAATAAACCTAAGGAAGGACATAATAGCCGAAAGACGATATGGATATGGCTCCAACGTAAAAGAAAAATAGTTATAGATTGTGGGACTTCTATATTCTAACAGAAGAAAATATCTCATAACACCAAGAATTTTCATACTACATTATTATATGTAATAAAACAAAGCATTCTTAAACAACAGGTGTACATAGTTATTTATCAAACCATTTCTATATAAGTGTCAAAACCTTATGTCAGGAAACTATCAAAAACATTTCTATTTTGCTGGCACAAGTGTCACCTCAAAGTGAGAAAGATAAATAAAACTATTTGAATGAAGAAAATAAGATTTGAAAACATCCGGGTCATAAAGAATTCTTTAATTTGCAATCTTTGATAGCAATTTACAAAATGAAAAATTGTCTGATGAAGTCTACATTGGCATATTAAAAACCCAAAAATATAAAGTACCAAAAAAATACATAAATCTTCGAATGAAAAGTGTGGTGTTGTGTGTGTGTGCGTGCGTGCGTGCGTGCGTGCGTGCGTGCGTGCGTGCGTGCGTGCGTGCGTGCGTGCGTGCGTGCGTGCGTGCGTGCGTGCGTGTGTGCGTGCGTGTGTGTGTGTGTGTGTGTGTGTGTGTGTGTAGATGTGCGAGCCAGTGCCAATTATTCCGTGACACTGCTGCTGTTAAGGATATATATTTTCTGATGCCGTTATAATACAAGTTATTTGACTTATTTCTATTGTTGTTGTATTTATTGTTGTGGTACATACGTATTATCAACAATTACTACTATTATTACTATTGTATAGCAGTACCTGTATACAACTGATGCAATTTATTCACCTGGTGTGTCCGTCTGTTTGTATGTAAAGGTATTCAACGTATAGATTTATCGGTTTATCTATCACTCCTACTCGCATCGTGTGTATCTATCTGTTGCATTTGCCTGTCGACCTGTGTGTGTCCATTTGTCTGCATATTTACCGACTATTTTGTATTTTATTTATAACCCAGAGTTTGGATCTGTTTGTTTACCTGTTTACACTCATTTACTTGAAACTGTCTATTAATTTCCGTCTATTTTCCTATTTGGTAGCTCGTCTATTGGTCTGTCTTTCTTTACTGACTATTCATTCATTTTTTAGGGTTTTCAATGGTCTGTATCTGTCTCTTTACCTGTCTGTATCCAATTTACAACACCCTGTCCATCAACCTCTGTCTGTTTACTTATCCAGCTTCCGTGTTTGTTTACCTGTCTGTATCTAATTATGAACACTATGCTCATCAACTTCTGTCTGTTTACTTGTCCAGTGTATGTTTATCTGGCTATATCCAATTAAGAACCTGTCCATCAGCTTCCTCTGTTTAACTGTCCAGCTTCCGTCAGCCTACACAGGTGTGGCGATAATGTCAACAAGACACGCGGGTGGGCGGTGGAGGAGGCGTTGGGGCGACACACGAATATCACCAAAGCAACACAAGGGATGAGATGCAGCCATGGGGGAAAAAAAGGCTTGTCTGACTGGGCTAACAAACCCAGCAAATCCAAACCTAACCTAACCTAGCCGGATCTAACTTAATGCAACCGGATTGTGTAATTAACCCAGTAACAACCCAGTGTAACCTAACTTGATCCAGCACAACAAAATTAATAAACAAACCATAGATCCCAACCTAAACTAACCTATCTTTAACTAGTCTAATGGTGATAATTAAGAAGGAAGAAAGAAATATGAAAGGAAAGAAAAATCAAGTGTAAGAAAGGACATTATTTTGGGGGGATAATTCTTATTAAGGATTATAGTAATAACAGTAATAAATGATAATACGTACCACTGCAAAAAAAACGTTCCAGAATATCTCCTTTCTCTCTCCGAAAGAGAAAGGAGAAAGAAAGAGGAAGTGAGAAAGGAGAGAGGAAAGAGGCAATGGAAGCAAGTAAAAAGGAGAAGGATGTAAACAAGCAGGCTAACATTGAAAGGAGAGGTGAGGGAGAGAGGATGAGAAAGAAGGAAGAAAGAGGGGGAAAAAAAGAAGGAAGGAGAAATAAGGATGAAGTAAGGAGGGAGGGAAGAATGGAAGGAGGAGGGGAAGAGGGAGGAAAGGAAGGAGGGATGTGCTGGTGGTATTTAGCACATATTGTATGTAGACATGATGTGTAGATTTATCTAAGGGTGCCTTCTTACAAAGGACACATGTTAAAACCTAATTGGTAACTGAGGCTTAATGGCGTATGTTCCCGCCCGAGGATGTGCCCGCGGGCCTCGCGGTAGCCAGGAGTGACTGGGGACCCTTGGGCTAGGGTTGACGTTGAGTGTAAGACTCGGTGATTATATATAACTAAACACCCACAGTTTCTCAATCCACCTTATTGCGACTGCATATAGGGAGGGCCAAGTGGCCCCAGTACACATGGTGGCAGCGATAAAACAAGCCTACGTCTTCCGAGTGGGTTAATTAGAAAAAAAACAGAAAAAAAAGCCGGTTGAGGGCCGCCCATTGTGTTTTGAGAGCGGCAAACCCAGCCGTTTTGTTTCTCCACTTCTCGAAAGGACTCAAGGGCCTAAAGTGTGAGAGATCTAACAGAGACAGTGAGCAGTGTGTCCAGTTGTTGTCTTCTGCCTAGTTAAGCTGTTTTTGTAGACGGTAAAGGACTTTGTTTCGTCGAGGAGGCAAATGAGAAATGGCGACCTTGTGAGGCTGAGTGTCGTTTCGTTCATCTACGCGCCGTCACTGGATTACTTATCTACGCGCCTTCACTTGGATTATTCATCTACGCCATCTTCCATCTTCAAGTGGATTACTACGGTTGCTGCTCCACACGCTTCCAAGTGGATTAATTCTCCACACATCTACAAGGGGGAAATCTTGTAGCATTTCTTGATCAGAATCTCTTCACCCCAGGAATTTCTTCAGCCTAAGTGTCCTCCAATGACAGCTAAGTACCTGTGCTAATGTGAGTACTGTCCCAGTTTTATAAACAGGTAGGAAGTGATAGAAGTGACTAGTAAATATTGTTTTCCTTCCTTTGTGATCCTATGTGATCGAGGAGAGAGAGGTGAATTGTGTGCGCCATAAGGGGTGACGTCAGAGCACTCTTGCTCTGTGATTCGTGCTTCAAGTGACGTCACGGCGTATTGAGACGGTGAGTGGCTAGAAAATACGTCACAGGTTTCCTTGAGTTTTACTGGCTCCGGCACCAGGGATCTTCCCGGGCTTTTGAAAGCGTCGCGCTCTTAGTGGCTGAAAAGTGCCAGGGAAGAGGATGGAAAGAGTTGCCACAACTCGCCAAAGTGGTGAAATTGTGAGGAAGAGGAGAGAGTTACCATATCTTGCCAGGGAGTGAGAAAGTGTTCAGTTGCCAGACTCGTGAGATAAGGCACGGGTGGCAAGGTAATGAGTGATAAATATTATTCCACATGGTAACATTATTAATGTGTTAAGTGATTGCACAGACAACACAAACTTCTTTCTTAGATAATAGTACTGTGTAGTAAGTTCAGTAATTTGTGATCAGGTGTAAAGTGAAAAGTGTGAAGTAATTTCTTAAACTACTTATAAGTTGTGTTTTTGGCACAGCTACCCTTCGAAAAGTTCGTTTTCAATAGAGAGTGGGGTACATTTTGTTCAATTTCTAAGTTTTGGTTCAGCTACCCTGACAACTCATAACGTAGTGTTTTCTTCACACAGGTTTTCTGTGATGTGAGGAGGGTAACTCTTCTAGTTATCTGTGGTTGTTATTGTTTCATAAAAAGCGTGAGTCATAGGCTGTGATAAAAGCGAATAAAATGGATATGGATATCGTCAGTCGGGGGAAGATTCGCGCAGGGTTCAAAGAAACCCAGATTAGTTTCAGACACAAAGTCACAGACACAGTCTTGCATAGTCCCATCTATTATAGCGGCGTGTCTTTCTATGATGACAATTCAGTGTTTCACTCGAGACAGTTCTATTGCTCTTGGAGTGGACACAGGTGCTTCATGTAATATTCTTAGTGAGTGTGCTTATGTAAACTGAAACAAGTCATACCATTTTCCCTTGTTACCTTCTACAGCCACTCTACAAAGTGTTCAAGGTCTCACACTAGAGGTGATGGGCACCGTGACCCTTCCTCTATGCCTTGCTCCTAATCTAAAGTCTTAAACATACAGTTTATAGTAACACCAAGTTTTGTTTTAAAATGTGATGGTCTTTTGGGTTTAGAATAACTTGCTACCCATCACATTAATGTAATTCCACAGCACCAAGCAATCTTATTAGATGGCATTCTCTTCCCCGCAATGACAAGTCCAGCTCCATTGCTTAATAACCCTCTGATTTTTCCAAACAGAGACCAGCAAGCCGTTTCTGCTAGTATAGGCCATGACTGCTTTACTAGTGGGGAAACGAAACGTTCAGTTTCCCCTAAAGGTTCGTTGGTGTCAGCTGTTGTCATAGGAGACCAATATATTGGCTCCTCGAGTTCTGTTCGACTTGCAGTGAGAGTCCAAGAGGCTCCTGTCGGCAGTTATTTGGTGTCTATACCTGACACTATCCGTGTAAGTCGCTTAGCGCTTGAGGGAACACTTTCCGCGGTACGCGATGATCACATAAGCGACGCAGTTGTCACAAATGTTACAGGGTCACCTATAACTCTGAAAAATGGAGTTTTGTTATGCAGCTTTGAGAGACAAAATAGTTTGACCTTGATGGATCCTTCACACGTTCTTGCAGCAGTCCTCTACGAAGACGAATGTTAGTGAGGAACCGGGCAGACATAGTCCAGCAGCTAACACCTTACGTACAGGTACTGGATTTTCCTGAGTCTAAGCCTGAGCTTCTCGCTTTGGCTCGCGACACACAGGTCTGCTCTTGCCTTACCTGGGGAACCCTTAGGAGTAACAGACAAAATCACGCATAACATTGTGCTCACACATGATGCACAGCCTTCGTATGTACCTTCTTATCGTATGCCTCATAGCCAAAGAGCTGTGGTAGAGGGCATGATAACGGACATGTTGGATGAAGGAATAATACAGGAGTCTTATTCTCCTTGGAACTCACCCTTGTTATTGATGAAGAAAAGTGATGGTACTTATCGGCCTGTGCTCGACTTCAGGAAAGTTAACAATTTAACTGTACCGGATCACTATCCACTCCCTGTTTTGAGAGACCTTTTGCAGTCTATAGGGAAGGATAATACAGTTTTTACCAGTTTGGACCTCAAGTCTGGTTTCTGGCTGATTCCGTTAGAAGAGAAATCGCGGGAAATAACAGCCTTCTCAACAAATAATGCTCATTATGAATGGCTGAGATGTCCTATGGGTTTGAGGAACTCACCTCTTACATGCCAACGTTTAGTAAACAACTTGTTTCACGGCATCATAGGTGATGGCTTGTTCGTCTACATGGACGACCTCATAGTTGTCTCCAAAGACTTATCCAGTCACTTTGAGAAACTTTCCCTTGTGTTTCAGAAACTTACTGAGGCTGGCCTTAAACTTAACGTGCGCAATGCAGTTTTCCAAGTCACGCATTGACTTTTTAGGCCATGCTGTCGACAAGGATGGAATCCACACGTTGGATTGTAAAATCAAAGCCGTCAAGAATTTCCCAACCCCTACCACCACTGAAAAGGTACGGTCTTTCCTCGGGTTGTCGGGTTACTATCGTGCCTTTGTGAAGAACTATGCTTCGATTGCTAGTCCTCTGATACGACTCTTGAAAAAGGATGTTCCTTTCGCTTGGAATGGTCCCCAACAACAAAGTTTTGATACTTTGAAACAGGCACTTACACATGCGCCAATTCTTACATTTCCTGACTACCATATGCCTTTCATTCTTGTGACAGATGCTTCGGCACTAGGCGTGGGAGCGGTTTTGATGCAAACAGTTGAAGGGAAACGCCCTCATGTTGTTGCATATGCCAGTAGAGTGCTTAATGATGTAGAGTCACGGTACTCAGTAACTCACCTTGAAGCTCTTGCTGTGGTGTGGGCTCTTAAGCACTTTAAGGAAATTATCTATGATTATCCCATTACAATTCACACGGATCACACTGCGGTACTGAATCTCTTTAAAGGGAAAAACCTTTGTGGCCGTGTGGCCCGGTGATTCATCACCATTCAGGAATTTGATCCTACTATCAAATATATACCTGGAAATAAAAATCATGTTGCAGACGCACTTTCACGCAACATTCCAGTAGCAGTGCTCTCAGAAACTTCAAGTTTCTCAAAACTAGCGAAAAATACATCCACATTCCCCTCTTCAAACTTGGGAATTTGTGAAATCCACTTATCGACATCAAGTTGCTCTACAGACACTTCAAATTTCTCTATACAAGACTTATCGAATGCTCAACGCCAAGATCCTGTGTGGTCAAAAGTGATTTATGCACTAGAGTCTGGAGATGAATCTTTATTGCCTAAATTGTCAGTTCCACTTTTACAGTTTTCAATAGTTGAGGAAGTTCTTTGTCGTAAGGTCACTATGGACGAGAACACGGTTACTCAACTAGTTATCCCTACCAGTCTAGTGGAAACTGCTTTAAAAATCATTCACGACATGCCTCAAGCAGGACATCCAGGTAGAGACAGAACCTTGTCCGCTGCACGTCGTAAGTTTTATTGGCCTACCATGCGCATCGATGCAGAGAAACATGTAACCAATTGTCGTTCATGTGCACAAACCAAGGGTAATACGAAAACTGCTCCTATCCTTGAATATCCTTTACCTGAGTCGTCCTTTGACACCGTAGGCATCGACTTATTGCAGCTTCCTCGAAGTCATCAAGGGTCACCATATGTACTAGTATGTGTAGATCACTTCACACGTTTTGTGATTCTAGTTCCCTTGCCTAACAAGTCTGCTTTTAACGGTTGCTCATGCTCTAGCTTCAAATTTAATTTGCCCCTACACAACTCCTACAGTGCTGATTTCAGATAATGGCCCTGAATTTGCTAATCAAATTCTTCATAACATCTGTGAGCAGTTCAAGATTAAGCAAATTTTCATTACTGCTTATCACCCTGCGAGCAATGGGTTGGTAGAGAGGACTAATAAGAAGATTCTTGATGTCCTTCGCCATTATGCTGGCGAGTTTCATGATTCTTGGGAAGACTGGCTACCTCATGTAGCGGCTTCAATAAATGGTTCAGTAAATTCCTCTACAGGAAAGACTCCACATTTAATTTTGTATGGTGTCGACAAGCGACTACCTTATGATGTGCTTTTGCAATCTCCTGTCCCTGTCTACTCAGTGGACGATTATGCAAAAATTCAACTAAGATCCTTTCAGATCATTCACAGATCAGTTCGAGGAAAACTTAAGGCTTCTCGTCAGGAGATGATGCGTAGACAGCATAGTAAGGCTTGTCCTGTTGCAATTTCCATAGGTGATTTTGTTATGAAATGTTCTCCAGAACGCCAAAATAAGTTGTGTTCTAAATTTTCAGGACCTTATTTGGTCACAAGTAAAATTTAGAGAAATAAATTCATACTTCTGGATCAAACTCATAATACTACAGACGTAGTACATGCTGATAGGCTAAAGAGAGTAAAGCTGACCTCTCATGCACTGACCAAGCCCACAACTTAGGTCAACAGGCCTTAATGTTCTCATGTTTTCTTGTTAGCATTATGATTAGTAGTACAATACTATTTTTGCTAGTATTCTATTTTTAAGTTTACATTTCATATTTGTGTATATGTATTTGGATGATGAAACCTTGGTTCCTTGGGCCAAGCAGAATTATGTCTGTGAGGACACAGTGAGGTGTGGCCGAGCGATGTGCTGGGTGGTATTTAGCACATATTGTATGTAGAACATGATGTGTAGATTTATCTAAGGGTGCCTTCTTACAAAGGACACATGTTAAAACCTAATTGGTAACTGAGGCGAAATGGCGTATGTTCCCGCCAGAGGATGTGCCCGCGGGCCTCGCGGTTAGCCAGGAGTGACTGGGGACCCTTGGGCTAGGGTTGACGTTGAGTGTACGACTCGGTGATTATATATACCTAAACACCCACAGTTTCTCAATCCACCTTATTGCGACTGCATATAGGGAGGGCCAAGTGGCCCCAGTACAGGGAAGAAAATAAGGAATAAGGGAAAAGAATAGAGTAGGGAGAGAGGGAAGGATGGAGGTATTGAAGGAAGGAGGGGAGGGAGGAAGAGAGGAGAGGAAAGAGACAGGGCACAATCAGGGACATGAACAACACAGGAACAATACAGGTATGGCTACAGGAGGGGGAGGGGTTGGGGAGGGGGTACAGACAAATGACCAAAAGTAATGACCTGCCGGGGAGATTAACGGAGGGGGCGGCATCCCCTCCCCCTCTTCATCCTCCCCCACACATGTAGTCGACATATGACGGAGGGGGAGAGGGGGTGATGGGGGGTAGGGAAGGGGGGGAAGGGGATTTTTTGAATCTTCTTTCATAATTGAGGGGGAGTTAAGTCGCGGGTAGGGGGGGAAAGGGTAAAAAAAAGATAAGAAGAGACTAAAAATCTTTTCCTCTGAAGAAAAACTAGTAAAAAAAATAAAGGGGCATAAAGTATTCCTCATTAGCCTGTGTCTTCCCCCCTTTTAATCCTTTTATTTTTGGTCCAGCATTTCCCCTTTTTCAAAAGGTAAAGGGGCCCAAAGGGGTAATATAAGTATTAGAAGATAGGAACATAAAAGTAAAAGGGGGGTGGGGGGAGGTCAATTTTTTTTTCCGTAGGGAGAAGGAGAAAACCACAAAAAAAAGGTTAAGTAAGAGTGGGTACGTGACAAATTTTTGATACCCATGTTTTATTAAGGGGGGGAATTAGAGAGGGGAAAGGGACGTAGGGGGCAAGCGGACATGGAGGAAGTATAGGAAATACTATGCCCCTTTTGGGGAAGAGAAAAGGAAAAGGAAAATGTAAAGAAGTGATTAGAGGAGGAAAAAGGGGTGAAGGAAAATGAAAATGATGTTAGAGGGGGAAAAATGGTGAAAGGAATAATAGGGGAAAGAGGAGAAAGGGAAATGAAAAAGGGGTTATTGATTGTCAGGGACAGGCAAAAAAATTTCTCTCTCTCTCTTTTCTTTTCTCTCTCTCTCTCTCTTCCTCTCTTCTTTTCCCCTCTCTCTCTCTCTCTTCTCTCTCTCTCTCTCTCTCCTTTTCCTCTCCCCTCTTCTCTCTCTCTCTCTCTCTCTCCTCTCTCTTCTCTCTCTCTCTCTCTCTTCTCTCTCTCTTTTCTCTCTCTCTCTCTCCTCTCTCTCTCCCCCCCTCTTCTCCTCCCCTCCCCTCTCTCTCTCTCTCCCTCTCTCTCTCTCTCTTCCCCTCTCTCTCTCTCTCTTCTCTCTCTTCTCTCTCTCTCTCTCTTCCCCTCTCTCTCTCTCTCTCTTTTCTCTCTCCTCTTCTCTCTCTCTCTCATAAAAAAACCCCCTCACTAATATCCGCCCCCAAAACCCAAAAACACTCCGTTACCCTGGGGACGAATTTTTGGTTTTGAAGGAAGAAAGAAGATTCATATTTTGCGTCGCTTTTGTACGAATTTCCCAATTTTCCCCGGCTCAGGTAAACAATAATAAAAAAACATTTTCCCCCTTTTTCTATCTTTTTAACCAGGGAAAGCTTTCCGTCCCTGTGGGGGCGGGGAAAAATAAGCTGAGCCCTTTATATATTTGTTGTTTTGGGGTTTGTTATTTTTTCCATTTCACTTAAAGCAAACGAAAATGGAAATGCTTAGTAAGAGTAGATAATAGAAAAGGTCCAGACATATATTTTAGACAGATTAAGGATAAGAAAGAAAACAAAAAATTGACACACATAGACATATAAAAAAACAGACGAAACAAACAGACGACGCAAAAAGATACATAAAAAATGCCCATTTTAAAGGGAAAAAAAAGCCAACAAATAATCCCACGGTGAAAAAAATACAAAAAAATTTCCCAAAAATAAGCCCAACCCCTCCCAAGCATGAAAACAATACATGTAAAAAAAACGTCAAGTTAGGATAAGTTGCGAAACAGACAGCCGGAGGAAGGATGAAAAAAAGTCTGTACAATTTCCTGGGCTTATGGTGGATCAAATAGACCGAAATGAAACTATAGATAAAAAAAAACAATAAAAACGTAACGAAAACAAAAAAATGAAAATAGACGTAACAAAACAATGAAACTTAGACGAAAAAAAACAATGAAATATAGACGTAAACAAAAAAATTAAACTATAGCGTAAACAAAACAAAAAAACTATAGACGTAAACAAAACAATGAAACTATAGACGTAAAAAAAACATGAAACTTAGAGTAAAAAAACAATGAAACATAGACGAATCAGTAATAAATTTAAACATAAAAACACAGCTCTACTAAATAAAATCAAAAATTAAACAAAAAAATATCATTAAGGGGGACGTGGGGGGTATTTATCCTTGGGGTTTTTGTTTATTTATTTTAGCATACCTAGAGGTAAAATCATAGCAAAGTTAGGCATTCGCTAAAATAATTTTTTCATAAAAATATATATACATATTTTTTTTTGGGGGGGGGTTTGAATTAAAGTCCTATTTTAGTTATTTCTTTCCCCAATTTTGATTGAAAAAATTTCAGATGAGTTTAAAAATTTCACAAAAAGGGCCAAAACAAGATTTGTTTTTTCTTTTCCCCTTTTTTAGTTGGAAAATTTTTTCCTTGTCTAAAAGTAAGTCAATTACGAGATAAATACCTTTAATAAAAAAGGTCTCCCAAAAAATTCGCATTTTCCTATGTCTTTTTAATTATGTCAAGCAAAAAAATCCCAAAAGTGACGAAAAAATTAGGAGAAAATATAATAAAACAAAAATAAAATAAATCTAATCAAAATAATCTAAAAAATCAAAATTTTTGCAGTTTGAGATATTGTCCTTTAAAATATTTTTTTTCCCTTTTCTTTACTTTGGCCCATTGAGGACCCCCAAAAAGGTAAACATTGGTATTTTTAGCTCAATCTTGATGTATTTTTTGGCCCTTTCACATGGCATTCTAAAGTCTTAAAAAGTTATCTTAAAACCTGGCCCCCTATTGAAAGGTATTATTTCCGAACGCAAAGGTATCGGGCAACACACTTCTCTCTTTTTCCCCCGGGTTTTTCAAAAACTTAGAAGCCCGGGTACACGACTTTCCCATGAGCCCCGCGTAAAGGCGGAAGGTATGTAAGACTAAGTACAAAAAATATCATAAAAAAATGCAAAGCCAAAAGCATAAAAAAACAACAAGATCAAAAGCATAACAAAGCAACAAACTCAAAAGCATAAAAAAGCAACAAGCATCAAAAGCTAAAAAGCAACAAGAATCAAAAACATAAAAATGCAACAAACATCAAAAGCATAAAAAAGCAACAAACACAAAAGCATAAAAATGCAACAAGCACAAAAGCAAAAAAAACAACAAACATCAAACCTAAAAAGCAACAAGCACAAAAACATAAAAATCAACAAGCATCAAAAACATATAAATGCAAAAACTCAAAAACAAAAAATACACAAGATCAAAGGGTAAAATGCAACAAACTCAAAGGCATAAAAAACAACAAGCCAAAAGCTACAATCAAAAAAGCAAAAAGCATAAAAAAGCAACAGCATCAAACATAAAAATGCAACGGCATCAAAAGATAAAAATGCAAAAAGCTCAAAGCAAAAAAGCAACAAACATCAAAAGCAAAAAAATGCAACAGGGAAAAAGCTTAAAAAAAGCAACAAACATAAAAAAAAAATTAATTGCAACAGCATCAAAAAACATAAAAAAACAACAAAACTCAAAAACATAAAAATGCAACAAGCATCAAAAGCAAAAAGAATAAGCATCAAAAGCAAAAAAATGCAACAACACAAAAGATAAAAATGCAACAAGCATCACAAGCTAAAAAAGCAGCAAGCACAAAAAACATAAAAAAAAGCAAAAAAACATAAAAACATAAAAAAGCAAAAGCATCACAAGCATAAAAAGCAAAAGCATCACAAGCATAAAAATCAAAATTCAAAACATAAAAAAAGCAACAAGCTCAAAGCTAAAAAGCAACAGCATCAAAGCAAAAAATGCAACAACATCAAAGCAAAAAGCAACAAGCATCAGAAACATAAAAATGCAAAAGCATCAAAAAACATAAAAATGCAAAAAGATCAAAGCATAAAAATGCAAAAGAATAAAAGCATAAAAATGCAAAAGCTAAAAAGCATAAAAAAAACAACAAGCATCAAAAGCATAAAAAAAGCAAAAGGCAAAAGCATAAAAAAGCAACAAGCATCAAAAGCAAAAAATGCAACAAGCATCAAAATATACAAATGCAAAAAGCATAAAAAACATAAAAAAGAAAAGGCGTCAAAAACAAAAAATGCAACAGGCACAAAAACATAAAAATGAACAATATAAAAGCATAAAAATGCAACAAGCTCAGAAAAACATAAAATGCAACAGGCACAAAGATAAAAATTTCAACAAACACAAAAAGCAAAAAATGCAAAAAAGCATCAAAAAACATAAAAATGCAAAAAAATCAAAAACTAACAAGCAACAAGCATCAAAAGATAAAATCAACAACTCAAAAGATAAAAAAAGCAACAAGCTCAAAAGCAAAAAATGCAAAAAGCATCAAAAAACATAAAAGATACAAAAGCATCGAAAACATAAAAGTGCAACAAGCATCAAAAACAAAAAATGCAAAGCATCAAAAGCTAAAAAGCAACAACATCAAAAACATAAAAATGCAAAAAAGCTCAAGGGGATAAAAATGCAACAAGCATCAAAAACATAAATATGCAACAAACTCAAAAGCATAAAATGCAACAAGCACAAAAGCTAAAAAAGGGAAAAAAGCACAGAAGCTAAAAAAGCAACGGTCAAAAAATAAAAAAAGAAAAACATAAAAGCTAAAATTTCAACAAGCATAAAAGCATAAAAAGCAACAGGCATCAGAAACTTAAAAATGCAACAAACTTAAAAAACATATTATAATTGCAACAACATCAAAAGCATAAAAGCAACAAAACATCAAAAGCATAAAAAAGCAAAAACCCTCAAAAGCAAAAAATGTAATAAGCCAAAAGCATAAAAAAAGCAACAAGCATCAAAAGCTCAAAAACAACAAGATCACAAGCATAAAAAAGCAACAAGCATCAAAAAACTAAAAAAGCAACAAGCATCAAAAGATAAAAAAAGCAAAAAAGCATCACAAGCCTAAAAAAAGCAACAAGCATCACAAGCATAAAAAAGCAACAAGTTCAAAAGCTAAAAAAAAAACAAGCATCAAAAGCATAAAATGCAAAAAGCATCAAAAGCATAAAATGCAAAAAAGCTCACAAGCATAAAAGAAACCATAAAACATACAAAAGCAAAAGCACAAAACATAAAAAGCAAAAGCATCACAAAGCAAAAAGCAACGCTCAAAAACATAAAAGCAACAAACATCAAAAAACAAAAAAGCAACAAGCTCAGAAGCATAAAAATGCAACAGGGATCAAAAACTAAAAAAGACAAGCACAAAAGCATAAAAAGCAACAAGATCAAAAGCAAAAAAAAGAACAAGCATAAAAGATAAAAAGCAAAACATAAAAGCTAAAAAATGCAACAAGCATCAAAGCATAAAAATGCAAAAAGCATCAAAAGCATAAAATCAACAAACATCAAAAGCATAAAAATGCAACAACATCAAAAGCATAAAAAATACAAAAAAGCATCGAAAGCAAAAAATGCAACAAAATCAAAAGCTAAAAATGCAACAAGCACAAAGCAAAAAAAGCAACAGGCATCAAAAGCAAAAAAAGCAACAAAGCTCAAAGCAAAAAAAATGAAAACAAGCATCAAAAGCATAAAAAATGCAACAAGCAAAAAAGCAAAAAAATGCAACGGCATAAAAAGCAAAAAAAAGAAACGGGCACAAAGCATAAAAATGCAAAAAGTATAAAAAGCAAAAAATGCAACAACATAAAAAGCAAAAAAAATCAAGGGGCATAAAAAGAAAAAAAAAAGCAACAAGAAAAAAAAAGCAAAAAAATGAAAAACAAGCATCAAAAGCAAAAAATGAACAAGCATCAAAAGCTAACAAGAAAAGGCTCAAAAGCATAAAATTCAACGGGTCAAAAGCAAAAAAAAACAAGCCGTTCCCTCGCGTTTTGTCCCCCGTCAGGGTGGAAGGTTTGGGTAGAGTCGTGAGCTCGCAATGTGTAGCGCCCCTGCGCATTCGGTCAGGGTTCGAGTCCCCTAGTTCGTGCTGAGTGGTGGCGCTTTGTATAGTCAAAAAACTTGTAGTTGGATTTGAAAATCCCCCCCAGATGGATGAAAATTTTATTTTTCGCTTTTTTGTCACGTTTTGCTGCGGCTTTCACTCAGCTCACACTATTCATACGCCCCTCACAGAGTTGTCGGGTAGTCTCTAGATACCATGAATGCCTTTTGGAAGAAAACTTTTCCCATTTTAAAAAAATAAGACCCTTCGGGCCCAAAGTCGAACCCGCTATCAGAGTGTATAAAAGGAAAGGGGCTATTTGGTTTCAAAAAAAAAAGAGCTATAACTCTTCATTTTTGCAAATTTTTGCTTTAAAAATTATTTTCACGAAAAAGAGGAAAGGTGCTGGGGTCTGGTTTTTATTTTTCTGAGTTTTTCGATATTTTCAAAAAAAAAATCGAAAATTCTGGGGGACGTTTCCCAAGGGTGAAGGGTTTCGAGGGTTGAACAGGTGTCGGGTGTTTAAAGGCCTAAAAATTTTTACTTTGGGTTCCGGGGGGGAAGCAAGGAAGGTTTTAATAAGTCATAAAGGGGGAATGAACACGAGACTTAAGTCGAGAATATGAAAGAAACTTAAAAATGGATAGAAAATTTGGGAGAAGACAGATAACTTTAACGGGATAATATATAAATTTAAATTAATAACACATGAAAAAAATAAAAAAGAAAGGGAAAAAGGGAAAACCCAAAAATGAGGTTGAAAATATTACTAATTAAAGAAAATAAAAAAAATAAATAAAAAGAAAATGGATAATAATAGATAAAAATGGAAATGTAAAAAAAAAATGGGATGCAAATATCAAATATAAAAAATAGCAAAAAAAGCTGCAAACTAAGAAAAGTAAAAAAATATCAAAATACAGGAAAGGACCAATTATGAAAAAAAAAAACAAATCATTTGGACAAAAAATGGATGAGGAGAAAAAAGTATTGAACTGTGACGGAGAGTTCAAAAAAAAGTATTTGGGATACAAAAAAAATAAGCGCCTTTTTTTTGTGTAATTTTTGTGTGCAAATTGGGGGCAAAAAGTTTTGGGGGTGTTTTTTCTGATGTATGTAAGGTAATTTTGGGACAGCGAGGAGTCTTGGCGACCCTCATTTTAAAGGGTGAAGGGGGAAAGGGTAAAGGGGTTGGAAAAAGACAAAGGGATATATAGAAAGAAAGAAATACAAAGCATGGATGGATATGTTGATGATAGTGTGATAGAGATAGATAGTAGATAGATAGTGGATACATTAGATAGAAGATGACGATAGATAGATATATAGATAGATTCAGATAGATAGATAGATACGATAGATAGAAAATACAGATAGAAATAATAGATATCTTGGATAGCAAGAAATAGTTATAGAGATAGTAACAACTACCGAACATAATATAAAAAAGTATAGATAAGCGCTTATCTTAGCACGTACTTACATATAAAATTTTAATTATTTTATATTTTATATATTATATATATATATATATATATATATATATATATATATATATATTTATATATATATATATATATTATAATTATATATATATTATATAAAATTTTATAAATTATATATATATATATATATATTTTAATATATTATATATATTATTTTATATATATATATATTATATATTTTAATATATATATAATATAAATATTAATAAAAATAATAATATATATATTATATATAATATATATTCCTACTTCCTATTATTCATTCATCCACCCTTTTGCCATCTTCTATCTCCCTTTAAAAAAAAGCAAAAATAATGTTATGATAAAAAAGAGTACAACCCCCGACTTCCATTTTTTTTCTTCCAAATTCAAAAATAAATAAATAAATAAAAAAAATAAAAAAAAAAAGACACCAAACAAATACTCTAAATTTTTCCAAACTCAGCAAACTAAAGGGGGGGCTGGGAACCTCCCCCCCTCACCCCAAAACCTCGCCCCGCCCCCGTTCCTCAACACCTCCCCTACATTTCC
The DNA here is from genome assembly GCA_016584305.1 of Chionoecetes opilio. Lineage (NCBI taxonomy): Eukaryota > Metazoa > Arthropoda > Malacostraca > Decapoda > Majidae > Chionoecetes > Chionoecetes opilio. The sequence continues at coordinate 22,515 of JACEEZ010020862.1, forward strand.
CAAAACCCCCCCGCCCCAACCCCATCCCCCCATCCCCAACCCCCCTCCACTTCCACCCCCCTCCTCCCCCCCCCGTCCCCCAACAAGACAGGACGGGAGGTGAAAATTGAGCCCGCGGGACCTACACCCGAGCTTATGACTCCCCGGGGGGGCTGTAAAAGAGGGAGGGGGGGGAGGGAGGGAGGGGTGAGGTGAGAAAGAGACGGCTGGGGGGGATGGGCAAGTCTCAGGAGATTCGGAAACCTGAAGGTAAGGGAAATAAACCCCATCTCCACCTTTTTTTCCCAAGTTTTTTTTTCCCCCCTCCCCCTCCACCTTTACCTTTTTCTTCTTCTTCTTTTTTTTTTCTTTCCCCTGTTTGAAATCTCTCTTTTCTTCTTTTTTCTATCTCGTTTGGGATCTGTTCTTCCTTTGTATTCCTCCTCCTCCCTTTTCCTAATTCTCCTTGAGTTCTTTCTTGCTTCCCTTCCTCTTTTCTTCCCCCGTAAATTGTTGTTCTTAAAAGGTCTTTCTCCCCCTCTTTTCCTCCTCAAAAATTTTTCTTTTTCCCCTTTTCCTTAAGCCCCCTTTTTTTTTTTTTAGTTACATTGTTGTTTGTCTCTTCTACCCTTTTCCCCCCTCCTCCTCCTTCCTCTTCCCTCTCTCTCCAGCTTTTACTCCTACTTTTTAAATCCAAAAAATCTTAATCTTTTTATTATATCAAAGCTCCACCCCCAACACCCGGGCTCCATCACCCAAAACCCCTTTCCCCCCTCCCCCTCCTCCTCCTCCTCCTCCTCCTCCTCCTCCTCCTCCTCCTCCTCCCCCCCTCCTCCTCCTCCTCCCCCTCCCCCTCTTTAAAGATCGAAATTTTCAAAAAAGGAAAAAACCCTTTTCAGTTCTTAAACAATTCCGGACCGGAATTTAAGATTTCATTTTTTCCTTGATTCAATTTCATATTTCTATTTCCCTTTTCTCAAAATTACTTCTCCGTCGCACACCAACCCGCCGTCGACAGCAGGTAAAGGGGGGTTTTTTGGAAAAAAAATTTATATGACAGGAGTGATGACGTAATTGGACTATGAATAGTGAGGGGGGGGGGGGGTTTTAGGTTTATTTTATCTTTATTTTGACATCTCAAAAAACTGAAATTGGAAAACGTAAAAATCACATCTTTTTAATATTTTTAAATGTTTTATTTATAGGGAATGCCCAACTAACCATTTTTTTTTTTTACATCTTTTTTTTTTGTCCTTTGGGCCCTCTTTTTTTGAACAAAAAAAAAAAAATTAAAATTTTAACAAAAAGCCCGCTAGTTTCCAGTCCCTATAGATAAATAAAAAGTGCTTGGGGCCCTTCGGGCCCATGTATTGATGTTTTTGTAATAGATTATTTGCAACAAAGTGAGTGCAAACCCCAAACTGTTCTGTCGTTGGGCACTATCAAAGTGCCCCAGGGGTTTTGACCCGTCCGTGTGATTCCACGGGGCCCAACACCTCGACGGGATCAACACCAACCCTTGACAGGCTGACAGGTTGGCCGTGGTGAACAGGATGTAGGCAAGTAATCCCACTCTCTTGGGCGGGCCCTGGCACTTGTTGATCATTATGGCAAATGCAAAAACGGATGGGAATTGCGACGCCGAGCGGGGAACCAGTGCAACGCTGCCTGCGTGTGTGGGGACGCGAGGCAGGTAAAGTCTGCCCGGCTGCTGTTGGAGCGCTTTGGGGAAATTGATCTGACAATTGTGTAAATTTATCGGATTGCCTTTGGACTCGCCCTTTGCCTTGCCCAGGAAATATAATATATTTCTTATAATATAAATTAAGTATATTAAATAATGTATTTTATATATATATATATATATATATATTATAATATATTATTATAATATATAATATTAAAATATATATTAATATATATATAATATATATATTATAAATAATATAAGCGAAAGTGGTCTGTTGTCTGTTGTCTGTCTGTCTTCTGTCTGTTGGTGTGTGTTGTGGGGTATGGGTTCCCCCCCCGTGGCGCAATCACCTCATATGCATTTTTTGGGAAACCCGGGGTTGCCGGGGGAAAGGTCATAACCCACTTATGAATGATTCGATCACTTTTTTTCTTTATTTTTTAGCAGCCTATTTAGCGATAATTGTGAAAAAAAAAGTGGGATGGGGGAATTGGGGAAAACCTTGATTGGGTGATGGGTAATGGTGAGGAATGGGTGGGGTGATGGGAATGGGTGTGGGGTGATGGGGAGTGAATGGGGGGGGGGGTGAGGGTTTGGGGGTGATGGGTGATGGGGGGGGGAATAGGTGGGGGGATGGGTAATGGTAAATAAAAGCGAAAGTGTGTTGTCTTCTGTCTGTCTGTGGTGGTGTGGTGTGTGGTGTTGTGTCTGGTATGGGTTCCGCCCCCCGGGGCGCAACCCCTATATGGCACATTTTTAAAGGGGGGACCGGGGGAAGGTTTTAAGCCCCAATTATGAATGATCCGCCCCTTTTTTTTTTTTTAGCAGCCTATTAGCGATAATTGTGGAAAAAAAAAGTGGGTTGCGGGGGAATTGGGGAAAACCCTTGATGTAGGGTGATGGGTAAGGGGAGTGAAGGGGTGGGGGATGGGTAAGGGGTGTGGGGTATGGGTGGGGAAATGGGGGGGGGTGATGGGTTGGGGGGAGGGGGTGATGGGGGGGGGGAATAGATGGGGGGTGTGGGAAATGGTAAATAAAAGCGAAAGTGTGTCGTCTGTCGTGTGTGTTTTGTGTGTGGGGGGTTTTGTGTGGGGGTTTCGGGTTCTGGTATAGGTTCCGCCCCCCGTGGCGCAAAAACCCTCAATGGCACATTTTTTGGAACCGGGTTGCCCGGGGAAATTTTTTTAAAACCCCAATTAGAATATCCGACATTTTTTTTTTTTTTTTAGCAGCCTATTAGCGATAATTGTGAAAAAAAAATGGGTTCAAATTGGGAAAACCTTGATGTAGGTGAGGGTAATGGGGTAAATGGGTGGGGTGAGGGGTGAGGGGTGTGAATGGGGGGGGGGTGAGGGGTTGGGGGGGATGGGGGGTGAGGGAATAGGGGGGGGTGATGGTTAATGGGTGAGTGATGGGGGGTGGTGATGGGAAATGGGTGAGTGAAGGGGGGGGGGTGATGGGTAAGGGTAGTGAATGGGGGGGGGGTGGGGGTAAGGGGGTGAGTGAATGGGGGGGGAAATACATACTTTCTACTCCATGATTTCAGGAAAGTTAGGGGGGCTACTGGAGAGTCGTGTTTGGGGGGGCCAAAGGCCCCCACCCCCAATACCCCCTCCGCGGGGACTAGCCAAAAAGTCCCGCCCAGGGGGGCGGCTTTGCGGCCAGTATAATATAAGCAAAAAGGGTCTTTTTGTCTGTCTGTGTGTGTGTGTGTGTTGGGGTATAGGTTCCGCCCCCCGTGGCGCAAACCCCTATATGGCAATTTTTGGAACGGTTGACCGGGGGAAGGTCATAACCCCCCACTTATGAGATGATCCGACACTTTTTTTTCTTTTCTTTTTGCACCCTATTAGCGAGAATTGTGAAAAAAAAGTGGGTTGCGAGAATTGAGGAAACCTTGTGGGGGTGATGGGAAAGGTGAGTGAGGGGGGGTGGGGTGATGGAAACGGGTGTGGGGTGTGGGTGAGTGAATGGGTGGGGGTGTGGGTTTGGGGGTGATGGGATGGGTGAGGGAAAGGGGGGGGGTATGGGAACTATAATAATATAACAAAAAGTGTGTCTGTTTCTGCTGTATGTGTGTGTGTGGTTTGGTGTGTTGTGTGGTTAGAAAAATATAATGAAAGTGTGTCTGTCTGCTGTCTGTGTGTGTGTTTTTTTGGGGGTGTTGTGTGGGGTGTGTGTGTGGTATAGGTTCCCCCCCCCTGGCGCAAAACCTCATATGCACTTTTTTGGAATCAGGTTGACCGGGGGGAAGGGTCATAAGCCCATTTATGAGATGATCCGATAAATTTTTTTTTTTTTTTTTTTTTAGCAGCCTATTAGCGGACTTGTGTAAAAAAAAGTGGGTTCCGAGAAGGGAAAAATTTGATGTGGGGTGGGGGTAAGGGGGTGAGTGAATGGGTGGGTGAGGGTAAGGGGGGGGGA
>JACEEZ010020863.1:0-5000 GCA_016584305.1 Chionoecetes opilio
AGGTTTGGAAGAGGAAGGAAGTAGGGGAAGGAGAGGAGGAGGAGGAGGAGGAGGAGGAGGAGGGGGAGGAGGGGGGAGGAGGAGGAGGGAGGAAGGAAGGAGGAGGAGGAGGAAGGGGGGAGGAGGAAAAGAAGGGTAGGAAGAAGAGGGGAGGAAGTAGGAGAAAGCAGATGATTATGATTTAAAAAAGAAGGAAATGAAGGAGTGAAGAAGAAAAAAGAAAACAAGAACATGGAGATGCAGGAACAGCAGGAGTAAGAGTCGAATGTTAAGCAGTACAATCAGACAGAACAAAAGGGCAGGAAGAGGAGGAGGAAGAGGAGGAAGGAAGAAAGACAAGACCTGTATGGAAGGCACGACAGCAGGACTGAGGTCTAAGGGGGGGGAGAGAGAGAGAGAGAGAGAGAGAGAGAGAGAGAGAGAGAGAGGAGGGAGAGAGAGAGAGGGGAGAGAGTGAGAGAGGAGGTGAGAGAGAGAGAGAGAAAACAGAGACAGAGACAGGGGACAGAGGACAGAGGACAGAGACAGAAAAAGAGAGAGAGAGAGAGAGAGAGTTGAGCCACATAACCGAAAAAAAAGAAAAATGGACAAGTGTTGCATGGGGCCAGCAGGGTTTGAGGCAACGATAAAAGGCGGAAGTGAGGACCAGCAAACAACACAAGGGGGTTTCCTATGACAGTGTGTCCCTCACCCACTCTGATAAATGGTCTCGACAGCACCCAACAGCCGGCCAGCACCGCGGCGACCCTCACCGAGACCACCGAGAGACAAGGCCTGGTGTATCGCCCGTGACGTCACACCATTAGGATACAACCCGCTCCGCTCCCCGTACAAGTTTACCTACCTAATATAACGTTTATCAGTATAAAAGATATACTTTTATCTTCGGAAATGTTTGTTATATAATATTATCAAATAAAAAACCGTAAAACACACAAAGAAAATGCCATTATGAGACTTTCAAGAAATATGCATTAACTTAAACTCTTCGCCATTTAATATTTTGCTCGCAAACATTTTACATGGAGAATATCAATAGAAGCGGAGTTTAATTAGCTTTCCATTGGGTATATTTGTTTAGTGAAAAAGAATTAGCGGCATGCATAAATTAGCGTTTAACTAAATATAAAAAACATCAAAGAAATCGGTAATTTTTTACCTAATATATGTTTATCAGTATAAAATATATACTGTTATCTTCGGAAATGTTTGTTCTATAATATTATCAAATAAAAAACCGTAAAACACACTAAAGAAATGCCATTATGAGACTTTCAAGAAATATGCATGAACTTAAACTTTTCGCCATTTGATATTTTGTGAAAAAACTTTTTACATGGCGAATATCAATAGAAGCGGAATTTAATTAGCTTTCCATTGATATATTTCCTTTTCTGATATATGATTTAGAACCATGCATTAATTAGCGTTAACTAAATAAATAACATCATGAAATCGGGTAATTTACCCGATTTCATGATATTATTTATTTAGTTAACGCTAATTTATGCATGGTTCTAAATCATATATCAGAAAAGGAAATATATCAATGGAAAGCTAATTAAATTCCGCTTCTATACTAAATAAAAGTATATCTTTATATGATAAACATTATATTAGGTAGGTAAACTTGTACGGGGAGCGGAAGCGGGTTTTTATCCTTATGGTGTGACGTCACGGGCGATCCCCCAGGCCTTATCATCTCGGTGCCACGCCCTCACCCACCAACTCCTCGCACTAATGGCACCGGGAAGAAGAGTTGTGAGAAAGAGGGAGAGGGTAAAACCATGTGTGCGTGCGTGCGTGCGTGCGTGCGTGCGTGCGTGCGTGCGTGCGCGTGCGTGCGTGCGGGCGTGGGTGGGGGGGTGGGTGGTTTGGGTGGGTGGGTGGTGGTGGGTGGGTGGTGGGTGGGTGGGTGGGTGGTGGTGTGTGTGTGTGTGTTGGTGTGTGTTTTGTTTTTGTGTGTGTTGGTGTGTGTGGGGGTGTGTCTGGTCTTGTGGTCTGTTTTCTGTGTCTGTGTCTGTGTGTGTGTGGTGTGTGTGTGTGTGTCATTCTTTCATCACAATTATATTTGTTCTTGTTTTTCAGTCTCCTCTTCAAGATAATTTTCAATTTTTGTTCTTTACATTTGTCTTTTTTTAGGTCTTTCTGTGTATTTTTTTTTTTCTCTCTCTCTCTCTCTCTCTCTCTCTCTCTCTCTCTCTCTCTCTCTCTCTCTCTCTCTCTCTCTCTCTCTCTCTCTCTCTCTCTCACACATTTATTGACACTTTAATTCGTCTCATTTCCTCTATTCCTTTCTATGAATATTGTTTTATCCTTCTTTTTCTGTTTTATTCCTCATCCCTCTTCTTTTCTACTTCCTTTTTAAACTAATTTATCACAGTTCTTCGTCATTATTGTTGTTTGCCTATACAAATTTCTTTTCATATCCATTTTCAATCCCTCTTCGCAATTCTCTTCTACTTACTTTTTCCCGTTCTTCCTCCTGTTAGTAATTTTCTTCTATATCTCTTTTTTTTCCTTTTTTTCTCCTATTTCTCGTCTTCGCCTTCTTCCTTGTTTGCCTGCCGCTACTGTCTCTATATAATGCACAGCGTCTGTAACACTAAGGTAATATTCCCATTGTTTCATCACTATGCAGCGGCGTCCTCCTTCAGAACGAACGGAGCATTTATAACACGGGAACGAGAAGGTGTCACGCGGCCCCTAAACAGACTTATCTCCACGCGGGTCTGTCATGCGAGGAAGAACGGTAAAGCTATACCAACGCGAATGTGAATTGCGAATTATGCGAATAGGTTAATAAATACAAGTTGAACATTGGGAATATCACGAATGTTTAGATTTTCTGCGTCTTATACTGGCGGTTTAAAGAAGGTAAATGTGAAGATCAAGGATTATAGTCCATGATAGGTTGATTCTGTCATAAGACAAGATAGGAAAAGGAAGAATGTGTGATTACAAAACTATTTCCCTTTGCTATTTCTTGTCTTTCTGTTTTTTGCTAAATATCGCCTTGCATTCGACGTATAAGGAAATTTTGTATAAAAGTGTGTATCCAGGTAAGCTCGAATTTCTCATGAGTTTTTTCTCATGCAAATGATGACACTTGAAGTGAATTTCAGTTTCCCTGCTTCCAAAGAAAAAAAATGCTTGATGGAGATTGAATTTCAGTTAAGTCTTTGTCTTCGTCACAAGAACATGATACATAAACACCCCTTCTACCATTTCAAATAATTTGTACTTTGCACCATACATAAAAATCTCAAGAAATATTACGTACATAAGTATCAAACCTTTAAGAAGTAATACGTATAGTAATAAATAGTTACCTTACATGTAACCACGCGCTTCCAAAAAATATTATATTAACAGCGTCTATTTCTCTTAAAACACGATTTGCGTGAAGCAAACCCACGTGTACTACATTGCTAAAACAACATAAGAAGCCCGTTCCCCTCAAAAACAAAAATAATATTAACGAAAAGAACATATTTCTCAAAACAAAACTTTATCGTCTCACATTACAGCCACAAAACATGGACGAAAACGCACGAAGGCTTTTTGCAGTGATAAACATGTATAACACATCTTTAAATAAGCTCAAATACTAAAATAAAAATAAGCTCAACAACCATGGTAATAACTACACATGAAAAAGATGAAGGAAAATACAGGGAAGAAATGCGAGGAAGAAATGAGTAATCTTTAGATGCAAGAAGCGGTAAAGGCACAACATTTCCATAAAGCAGGCGGTAACGCGGACGACCTGTTATATTTATTATCTTTTTAATGAGTTCCTTCAATGATCACTTTTTGATCACACACACACACACACACACACACACACACACACACACACCACACACACACACACACACACACACACACATGACCCCTTGATCTCTCAGCGCCAAAGGTAAGCCTTGTTGGAGACCGTGACATGAGATCAAATCATTGTCCTACCATAGGGCTGTGACGACTCTTGCACCACCACCACCACGCTACATACCATCATCCCCTTACCCTCTTTACCCTTCCTCATGTACCACCTCCTTACCTCCACCATGCCACCAGGCACCCGTCAGTACAGCCGTTTGAACATGACATATTATCTTGGTAGGGAGTGACCGGTGGATAGAAAAAGGGAAAAAGGGAGATAGAAGGGAACGTGAGGACATGTAAAATAGGACAGGGAAGGTCAGATCAGTGGAGCAAAGGAGGAGGGAAAGGACAGGAAGGTAATGGAACCGAGGATCAAGAAGGGAAGTAATGCATGGAAATGGAAATTGTTGGATGTGAGGGAATGGAGTTAGCTGGGAACACGGAAATAGGAGGAAAGGAAGGGAGAGACGGAAGATAGGGATATAGAAACATAAATACATATATTGATAGCTATGTATAATAGACAAACTAATAAAAGTCACACATCAAGAAAAAGATAGAATCCCATGAAGCAAAACAATTCTAAGAGGCAACATAAAATGTCAAAGGAGAAACAAAAATCCGAATAGATAACGATGAAAAAGAAAAGAAATAAAATGATGTAGAAATAAATAGGAATACAAAACATAAGCACTTTGGTCACTAAAAAGATCGAAGAATGAGAGAAATAAGAGAGAACGTAGGCAAATAAATCAATTAAAAGTGTTAGAGGGAGGGTGACGGGAGGGAGGGACCAAAGAAGAGGAGGAAGAAAAGAGGGAAAAAGAGGAGGACGAAGAGAGGGAGAAGGAATAGGAACAGAGAGATGAAGATGAGAGAAATAAAAACGACTTATCTTACCTGATGGCGCAGAGCGTTAACAGGGAAGGTGTAGACACTGTATACATTTCATTTTTCCCCTCGATGACTGAGGCGCCAGGCTCAAAAGATAAAACATAAATATGATGAAAATATAAAAAACAAAGAGTGACTTTTATTGTCTATAGTGTGTACGAATGTCAATTAAGGTAAAAAAATTAAAGCAATGACGCAGACTAACTTGTAGGAGAAAAAAG
>JACEEZ010020863.1:10000-32500 GCA_016584305.1 Chionoecetes opilio
CGAAAAACCCGGGACTTCTCGGTTGTGAGCCGAGCGTTGCCTAACCTTTACACTACGGAGTTCCCCCTGTGTGGGTGTGTGTGCGTGTGTGCTGTGTCTCGGTGTGTGTGTGTGTGTGTGGTGTGTGTGTGTGTTGTGTGTGGTGTGTGGTGTGTGTTGTGTGTGTGGGGTGCTTTGTAAACTTCAATCATTGATTCAATTTCTAAATTTGACTCTCTCTCTCTCTCTCTCTTACTCTCTCTCTCTCTCTCTCTCTCTCTCACTCTCTCTCTTCTCTCTCTCTCTCTCTCTCTATATATATATAATATATATATAATATTATATCTATATATATAATATATATATATATATATATGATCAAGTTTCTTAAAGGTTGAAAGTAAACAGATACATTTCCAAATTTTTAATCCTTTTTTTATTTTTTAGTCTCACTTTTGTTCCTGAATCCGTTTAATTTTTGTTCGGAGCTTTCAACTTTTGCTGATATATTCGAATGAGTGTTTAATTTTTCGTATCTTGCTGCGGCACCATGCTTTATATTCGAGTACTGCATTTTAGAGAGAGAGAGAGAGAGAGAGAGTGAGATGGGACGAACCGAGAGAGGAGAGAGACGAGAGAGAGATTGAGAGAGAGCATGAGAGAGAGAGAGAAAGAGAGAGAGAGAGAGAGAATGTGTGGACATCATCGTGACAGAATCCAGGGCTATTGTCACTGGAATGCGGCGTGATAGAGGCCACCGGACAAGGCGGCGGTGTAGCAGGCGTGTCACCGCGAGGGACTGCGCTTCAGTTACTGCCTGTCCCTGTCCCCGAGGAGATAAAAAGCGATGTTCTTCCGCCTTCTCCTCACAGACAAAAGTGCTTTTCTTTGTTATGCGCCCTTATCACCCACAATGGCACGGCGCAAGCGCCCTTAGCCTTCCTCACCGACCAGCGGGACACCATTTTGGCCACCCGCGACTGCCAGAAACGCGTTATCGTGGCAAACCTGAATCAGCACTTGGTGAAAGGGCTTTCACAGAGTTGACAGTGGTCCTTTGGGCTCCCCAAATCACGTCACCTTCCCCCACACACGACGAGGTGGCTCTCTGGACCCTGTGCTCACTGATCTTCCTGCAGACTCAGTGCAGTGCAGCCAGCTGAACAGAGTTTGGCAGCTTGATCATAATGCAGTGCTCCCCCCACATTGGCCTAGACCCCGCCAGCGAGGAAACATGCCAGCGGGTCATTTGGCTGTGGGATAGAGCTGACTGGCGGCCATCAAGCGCGTCCTGTCTGACACTGACTGGCCGCTGCGCTCTGCGGTGACGTAGATCACAATGTGGCCACCTTCACCGCCATTCTCCTTGCCTCGCCTTACCAACATGTTCCACATAGAATGTACGAGGCTGAGCTGCGAGACCAGCCGTGGTTCGGTTTCAGGTCGCCTTGCCGCGGAGGAAAATACAAGGCCTGGGGCCCCTTTAAAGCGCCGCCCCACACAGAGGAACAAGGCCCTGCACCGCGCCACCTTTTAAGGCCATGACCAGACAGCTTCATGGGCCAGAACAGGTGGGAAAATGACGTCAGGATGAAACTAGCCTCAACCAAGTTGACCCCAAGCAATGGTGGTCCTTGGGGAAAGGGAAAGAGACAAGGCACCGTCACCCAGGAGAGGATCCCGCCCTCATCACACCAGCAGGAGACTGGGTGGTAAAAAACCAGGAGAAGGCAGACCTACTGGCGACGCACTTCAGCAGGAAGATGACGACACAGGACCCTGAGAGGCGCCACCTCGCCTCACCCGTATATGTCACCCGGGCCCCGGGACAGCCTGGTGGTCACGGAGGACACCGTGGCCCGCCTCCTGCGTACCGTCAACACCAAAAAGGCGCCTGGGCCTGATGTGTGAGTCCCTTTTCCTGCTCAAGCACTGGGGGCAGATGACTGAAAGGCCCCTCACGCACATCTTTCAGCAGTGCCTCCAAACGGGCGCCTGGCCAACCCTGTGGAAGGAGGCTCGTGTCACGCCTGTACACAAGAAAAAGGAGAGGACTGATCCAGCCAACTATCGTCCAATCTGCTCCTGTCAGTTGTCAGCAAGATCTTAGAAAGGATTTTTGCAGAGCAGCTGACCCGCCACCTAGAGGAGCACCAACTGATGTCCCCTAGACAGTACGGGTTTGGAAGGACGCTTCGCCTGGGACCTGCTTTTTCTGCTCTCCAAATCATGGCAGGCTCCCCTGGACTCTGGCCCGCCCATCGCTGGTGATTGCCCTGGATATCGCCGGGGCCTTTGACTGCGTGTGGCACAAGGGCCTCCTGGCAAATCTCGAACAGCCCCGGCATCACGGGACACCTGCTGGGCTGTTCTCGAGCTACCTGCACAGCCGGAGTCTGAGGGTGGTGGGGTGAATGGGAGCACGTCAGCCACATACCCGGTGGAGGCTTCCTTTTCCCAGGGATCGTCCTGGGCCCCATCCTGTGGAACATTTATTTCAAGGACCTCCCCCAAAAGCCTCCCTGGGCGTCTGCCTATGCTGACGACTGCACCGTGTCCCACACCTACACCAGAGAGGAGACTGCGAACGTGATAGATGACGCCAACCTTTCAACTTGGTGAATCACGGCCTGGGGAAGACGGTGGCAAGTCAAGTTTGCTGCCGAGAATACCCAGGCCATGTTATTCACGTTCGAGAGAGGAGCCCAGGCTACTCGAGGGGAAGCTGAAGTTTGGGGACGATACCCTTGCCATCAAGAACTCCATCAACATTCTGGGGGTGGAGGTTGACTCCAGGCTCCGCTTTGGACCACCACCTGGAGACAGTGGCGCGTCGAGTCCCCCTGAGGGTGACTCTCCTGCGCCGAGTAAGGCACCTGCTCGACGCTGACGGCCTCATTGGGCCTGTAAAGGCCCAAGTGAGGCCCGTCATGGAGTACAGTCCTCTCACCTGGATGAGTAGTGCCCAGTGCACCTGTCACTGCCTGGACAAAGTGCAGAGGCGTTGCTGGGGCCCCTCATACACCAAACCCGACGACCAATATCACATGGAAAGTCGCCCGCGGCAACAGTGGCAGCAGCAGCAGCGACGACGACAACCAAAAATCAGCTGCAGCTCCAATAACACCAGCAACAACAACAAAAACGAAATACTGCAGGAGCAGTGGCGGGTGATCCCCGCTCCCAGCTTGACACCTGGGGCACCGGAGGAGAGTCGGTGCCCCCACGTGTTTTTTACAAGGCCCAGGTGCAACACTTCCCACCTTGCAGGACTTCGGGTTCCGTGGAGGTCAGAGCGCGCTACGAGGACGGTAGTGTCAGGTGATCTCCTCCTCGAGGCCCGAGGACCACACCGTGATGGGACAGCGAGCCTTTTACTTGGCCACGGTGACACTATGGAACACCTTCACGTTTTAGGTGATGTCGTGGCCATGAACACCCAGCAGGTGAAGGTGGGCGGCCCACAGATGGTGCCGCTTACATCCGCCTTAGTGCCCGTAAGGTGTGACACAGTGTCGTGTCAACATTGACACACAGTTGACACCACACATAGTGACACACATTGACACAGTGACGTGACATACAGTGTACGTGTCAATAGTGGCCCTGACAAGTGCCTGTGACGGACAGTGACCGTCAGCCTGTAACATTATATACATTATATACTTAGTTATTATCCTATAAGCCTATAAGGCACAGCTTTCGGATAGATGTCCCCGGGACAGGGGACATCTTTAGTTTCTGCCACTCATTGCCTTCACCAACCTCTTCGCTATTTGTAGCCCCATGTCAACCATGATGTCAGTTGTTTAAATAATAAAAAAAGAAAAGAAAAAGAGAGAGAGAGAGAGAGAGAGAGAGAGAGAGAGAGAGAGAGAGAGAGAGAGAGAGAGAAACCTCAACACATTCTATCTTTCCGTCTTTTTGTCTGTCAATCAATTTGTGTAATTTTATATCTGCCTGTCTATCTGTCTATCAGTATGTGTCTTTACCTCTCCTCTCCTCTTTCTATCCCTCACTCTCTCTCTCTCTCTCTCTCTCTCTCTCTCTCTCTCCTCTCTCTCTCTCTCTCTCTCTCTCTCTCTCTCTCTCTCTTTCTCACCTCCCCCCCTACGGACACACGTACGCATGCACACACGCGCGCACACACACACACAAACTAAGGGAAAAGGGGACGTATCAAGCTAAGTGGTTTTGCCGTCCTTGCTTTTATATTGATACGCGGTGTCCTCGAGGCACCGATGGCAGGGCGTTCACATGACTCTTTATCCCGGCACTTCGGGGTTTACGGGGCATTGTAGGCATTGACTTAACTCATTACCTGGGGAGAGAGAAGAGAGAGAGGAGAGAGAGAGAGAGAGGAGAGAGAGAGAGGAGAGAGAGAGAGACGAGGGGAGAAAGAGAGAGAGAGAGAGAAGAGAGAGAGTAAAAACATATACTCCCCAACTCTTAGTAACCTGTTCCAATTTATACATCCTAAACTCACCTCCTTCTGCTTTACTATTTTTTTTCTCTTTCATGGTTCAATTTCCATAGATTGATGTTAAGATATTTAAAAATAAATCACGTAATTTGTGTTTTAGTTTGCAGAGATAAATATCGGAAATATATATCCATCCTGATCTTTTAGCGTTGAAGGACAAATCGCGAACTAAGTAGATTGTCCCTTTCATCCCTACCCTGTTAAAAAATGTACACTTAATCTAACTTTTATTTTTTTCTAATCACAAGTTTTTTCAGCTTTAATAAAAATTATTTCTATTATCATGTATTATATCCTTTTACTTAATCCTGTTATTTTTCCTTTATGCATATATTTTTGTTTTTTAAAAACAAGTAAAGTAGACAATGTTAACATGATGCTGGTTTATTAAGATCCTTGCTTTAATTTTGAAAAGTTACTTATTGGGCAGGAACTTCCACATTGATTTGGGGATCGGAGAAGCTGTTTGTGTACATGTCCCTCTTGCCCGCAACAACCTCACCTTCAAGAAAGCGATTTATGTTCTTACGGATCTTAAAAAAGGAGGAATTTATGATATCATAATTTTCGATAGCAATTACTCCAACTTGTCATGAAAAAATATGATATTGGAATTCTTCCTTTAAAGATCCATAAAAGGCCCGATAAATATAATTGCCCTTCCTGGAGGTGCAGAGGTGCAGTTTTTGCACCTTATGGAGGGGTGCATAATTGCAACCTATTTGTACAATAGGGTGTAATGTTGCACTCCTCCAGAAGGTGCAATAACTGCAGTTTTTTAGCGTGGGTGCAAGCTTTTGCACCTTTAAAGGTGCAAAAGCGGGACATCATTTTGCACCTTTAAATGTGCCAAAGTTTCACCCTTAAAGGTGCATCTGTTGCACCCATATGGGTGCAAAATTGCACCCAAAATTCCAATTCCAAAAGGTGCAAAAAGTTGCACCCTAGTGTTAAGGTGCAACCCTTTTTACCCTTCAAGGTGCAACATCGGTGATATCGTTTGCACCTTTAAGGTTTCAAAGTTTGCACCCCTAAAGGTGCATTTGCTGCACCTATATGGGTGCAAAAGTGCACCCCTCCAAAAGGTGCAAAAGGTGCACCTATAAAGGTGCAAAACCTGCCACCCTAAAGGGGCATTTTTTGCCCCCCTTTAGTCCCAATTTACTAATGTGGGTACTCAAAACGGTTGAACTTGACGAACTGGTTAGTCATTTTGTTTTGACTAAGACCATACTCAATTTACTAGGTTTTACTCAAAAATGACTAACCATTGTTACTCAGCGTGACTAACTTGGGTTACTCGTTTTTTAGACCCCCCGGCTTTAGTATGCTAAGTTAGTCACCATGACTAACTTTTTATTTTAATATTGTCTGTCTCTCTTCTCTTTCTCTCTCTCCATCTACACTTATTGTAGTGGCAATGTTACGAATCTTATTAACAAAAATAACATAACGTAAGTAAGGCAAGGATATAAACAAAAGGATAACTCAATTTATATAGAGCAAAAAACAACGAGTAAGACGGAAACGCACAATGAACGGCGTGCTTTGTGCAAGGGTTTAAAGTAAAAAGGTGTATAGTCCCCAAAAAGTGAGGTGGCGCGCGGCAACTAAAACCTGCCGGGCCCTTAAAATACACCGGCGCGGGAACTTTTGCCTCCCAAAAAAAAAACAAAAGGAATGGCTGAGATAACACTGCCTCTAAACAACCCAAGATTCCGAGTACGGCGCGGATGGCGAAAGTGCGTTGGAGATATAGACTGGATGATAAGGAAAAAAGGAAGAGAGAGAGAGAGAGAGAGGAGAGAGAGTGGAGAGAGCATTGAGAGGAGAGAGATGGAGAGAGAGAGAGAGAGGAGAGGAGAGAGAGAGAGTAGAAAGGAAGGCAGGGGGAGAAGAATGCAAAGGCTTCACTGCGGGATGTAGGAAGGCTAAGGAATGAACGTAAGAAAATGAGGAAGGACGAAACTAAAGTAACATGGAGTTCAACAAAAGCTGGAAGGATAGACAAGGTTAGGAGACGAAGGAAACGTAGAACAAAAGAAGGATAGACAAGAATCTACAAGGGGAAAAACGTAGCAATTGAAGAAAGAGAAGGTACGAATGCAAGACAAGAAAAAAAACCTTGACAAGAGAACAAGAAGTAACAGTGTAATTCCGTACGAAGGATTTGTGAGAAGGCTGAACAAGACTACATAAGCCTGAGAGAACCCAGGGGGAGAACAAGGTTAGGAAGATACAAAGCGCCATGCACAGTCTAGGGAATTGCAGCAAGGCACGATCTAGACACGGGCACAATAACCTGCAGGAAGACATCGTGAGGTTAAACATTTTTCAAAGAACAATGTGGAGGCCAAGCAAGACAAGAAGACGACACGAAGACTACAATGGCTTGGCATATATTTAAAAGGAGGGACAGACGGCGGTGTATATGAGAAGAAATACTGTGGCATTAAATAAGACTTTAAGAAGCTGGACAGGGTGGCAGAAAGAAGATTAACTAGACTGTAAAAATTAGACAAAAAACACAAGACGATGAAATAGAAACCCAAGACACTGGAAAATAACGAGAAAATGTATATATAAAATAGATATAATATATATCTCTATATAAAAAGACATTTAAAAGCAAAGTAGACCTTAGGTAATAATAATATAAGCCTAAAAACAAAAGAGACAAAATGGCAAAAGTATAATAGAGGAAAATAGATTTGTTACAAAACATTTGGTACTGAGGCGATTGATTTATGAAGTCAAATGGACCCAAAGATATCTCAGCCCCAAGGGCAAACAAGAGATCCCCAGTTCAAGTGCGCCTATTGTCAAAACGGGCTCAGGTCAAATTGGACACCAAGCGAAATGGGACCGTGGCCACCGGATGTCATCTCGGTGGCCACGCTGGGACTCCGACGTCTTGGAACCCCAAATTTTGATAGTCAACTCGAATGAAGAAGCCAAATGAGAGTGAGATGATAGAGAGAGGAGCGAGAGCGGACAATGAGCGATAAAAAATAGAAAATGAGTGAGTGAGTGGTGGGAAGTGAGTGAGTGAGTGATGAGTGAGTGATGGAGTGGTGAGTGAGTGAGTGAGTAGTGAGTGAGTGATGGTGATGAAGTGGAGTGTGAGTGGTGAGTGAGTGAGTGTAGTGAGTGAGTGAGTGGTGAGTGAGATATTTGGAGGCAGCAGGTTAAAAGGTGGCTAGGGACGTGGGGTGAAGATAACTGTATAAGGGTAAGGTGGTTTATAGGATTGAACATTCAATGCGAGCAAAAGAGTTACAGTGAGTTGAAGCAAAAAATGTGAGATAAAATGTTTATACACTATTTTACTTTCCTTCAATTATCTTTATATAGGTGTAGTCTTACTGTAGTATTTCTATGCTCATCATATGCATCAATGTGTCATGAATACGATGGTAGGCTCAGTTTTCCTAAATAGTATCTGGTAGCTTGGTAATATCAGGTATAACATTTCAATGCACTGAAAACCAGAAAATCCGCCTACTCCTGTGACGCCATCAACTCGAGACTCAGGCCAGGATATCTCGGAGGGCACGCTTTTTTTTTTTTAACATCACAAGGAACTGGCCAAGGGCACACCAAAAATGGGTAACACAAAGCCCGCTTAGTTGCCAGTCCCTATAAAGAAGACAGTAAGAGAATAAAATAAAAACAGAGGGGTGGGCCCAAATTTTAGTTCGGGAGGTGTCTTGTTACTTTTCCTTTTGAAAGATTAATCATAGGAAAGTGGAAAAATAGAAACAGGAAGACAGTTCCAGAGTTACCAGTGAAAAGGATGAAAGGGTAAAGATACTGATTAACTCTTGCTTTAGGAAAAATGGACAAAATGGGATGAGAATGAGTAGAAAGTCTTGTGCAGCGAGGCCGCAGGATGGGGGAGGCAGGCAGTTAGCAAGGTTCAGAAGAGCAGTGAGCATGAAAATAACGGTAGAAGAGAGCAGAGAAGCAACAGGTCTCCTTGGCTAAAAACCCAAAGGGTCCAGGTTTTTGGACTCACTAGATGAAACAGTATAGAAATGTTCAGCGGCGGCGAGGACATTGATCTTTGAAAAGTTACATACCTTGTAACGCAGTCCATAATGACGGCGGGTCACGTCAAGAAGTTTTACGGCGATTGGCATAGCCCACGGTGTTATGGACTCGCTCAGCAGGAGTATTTGGCGTTGTCGGTATCTGTGCAGAAGGACAAACCCGGGAATCTTCAAGTCGCGTGTGATCCTGTCTTACTCTTTGGATTGAGACATGGACACTAAATAGCGACTTGAAGAGACGAATCGTGCCTTTGGTAATAAGTTGTTTCGCAGAACCATGGGGTATCGCTGGGATGATTACGTGTCAAATCAGCGATTGCACCGTGAGACTGAATCGAAGCCTATTACCTGCTTTAGCCGTCATCCCCAACTCGGCTATAAGGGCATGTGGCCGTTTACACTGAAACCGATCCTTCCATCGGGTTGTATCTGTAAGTCAATCCAGCATGGAGGACCCAAAGGGGGGGCGCCCACAAGGTTCATGGCTGGGGCAAGTTGATGTTTCCTGTCAAAAGTTGCTTGTTATGGGAAGGAAGCCTGCATAGGTACTTGCACGTGGTGACCCCCGGGAGTGGCGTCGTAGGGTGGGCGAGGCGACGCGCCCCCCGGGCGTATGCCGCCAATAATTGATGATTGATTCATTCCCTAAATTTGGGACTTGATACCCATTTCTCTTCACCCCTTTTTGCCTCATTCTCTCATTACCATCTATCACCTTTTCTCCTTCCTTTCTTCCTTCTCTTAATCCCTTTTCCCTTTTTATTCCCCTTTTTGCGTTCCTTCCTTCTCTCAGCCTTCTCCCTTTTCGGGAGGAGGTACCTCTTTTTAGTTTTTTTCAACTTTTCTATCAATTCACTTTCTTTTTCTTCTTCTATTCACTTTTTCATTACTTATTTCTCTTTACCTTACATTTTCCTTCTTATCCCCTTGTCTCATTACTTCTTACTCCCTAACTTTTCTTTTTAGTCTTTACTCTCCGTTTTTTTCCTGCATTATTTCTTCCTTTTCATCATTTTTCCAATTTTTTGTTTTCTCGCCTCCTATTATCTTTTCTTCCTCTCTCTTCACCATTCTTCCTTTCCTTGTCTTTCCATCATCCTAAATGTTCTCCTCGTTACCCTTTATTTTATCCCAGACATCATTCTTCCCCTCATTTTCAGGTGTTCACTCTCTCCTCCCTTCCATTTCCCCTTCTTTGGTCAACCACTAACCCTTCCTCCCTTCCTCCCTCTCTAGCTTCTCGCCTCTTTTTCCACTCCTAAGGTTTCTGATTTACGGAAATGATATTTATGGACTTTTGTTTTTTCTTTCTATTTTAAGATGCATCGCGGTATTCATAGATTATTTTCATAGATGCATCGCCGGGATTCATAGTATTATTTTTATAGATGCATCGCCCGGGATTCATAGTATTATTTTTATAGATGCATCGCCGGTATTCAAAATTATTTTATAGATCATCGCCGGGATTCATAGATTATTTTTATAGATGCATCGCCGGTATTATAGATTATTTTTATAGATGCATCGCCGGTATTCATAGTATTATTTTATAGATTGCATTTGCCGGTATTCATAGTATTATTTTTATAGATGCATCGCCGGTATTCATAGTATTATTTTATAGTGCATCGCCCGGTATTCATAGTATTATTTTTATAGATGCATCGCCGGTATTCATAGATTATTTTTTATAGATGCATCCCGGTATTCATAGTATTATTTTTATAGATGCATCGCCGGTATTCATAGTATTTTTATAGATGCATCGCCGGTATTTATAGTATTATTTTTTTAGATGCATCGCCGGTATTCATAGTATTATTTTAAGATGCATCGCCGGGATTCATAGTATTATTTTTATCATACGAATGTTTTTAAAACCGCCGGTATTTATAGTATTATTTTATAGATGCATCGCCGGGATTCATAGTATTATTTT
The DNA here is from genome assembly GCA_016584305.1 of Chionoecetes opilio. Taxonomy (NCBI): domain Eukaryota; kingdom Metazoa; phylum Arthropoda; class Malacostraca; order Decapoda; family Majidae; genus Chionoecetes; species Chionoecetes opilio. The sequence continues at coordinate 20,457 of JACEEZ010020863.1, forward strand.
TATAGATGCATCGCCGGTATTCATAGTATTATTTTTAAGATGCATCGCCGGTATTCATAGTATTATTTTTAGAGAATCCCCTTTTTAAATTTTTTTTTATAGATAAACGGGCCGATTTCTTAAAGGATTGTTTTGTTTGTTTTTTTTTTTTTTGGGTGTTTTGTGTTGTGTGTGTGTGTGTGTGGTGTGTTGTGTGTGGTTGGGGTGGTTTTTGGGGGTTTGGGTTTTTTTTTTTTTTCCTCTCCTTCTCTTTTTTCTCTTTTCTCTCTCTCCCTTTTCCTCTCTCCCCTCTCTCTCTCTCTCTCCTCTCCCCTCTCTCTCCCAAATAAATGTATTAATCCTCAGAACCGCATGATTCCAAACAAGAAGAAGAAAAATGAGGTGGAGAAGAAAGATGAGGAGGAAGAGGAACAGGAGGAGAGATAATGAAAGTATGGAAAGAGAATAACAAAGAAAAGGAAAAGTGATAACATTAATGTAATTGAAGAATTATTGACGAAAACCGAAAGTGAGTAGGGAAACCAAGCATAAAAGAATTAAAAATGAAGAAAAGGAGAAAAAGAAAGAAAAAAAAGTGATAGAAAGAGATAAATGCAATGAAGAGAAAAGAAAAAAAAGAAAGAGAAAGAGATAAGATAAGAGAAAAGAAAGAAAAAAAAAAAAAAGAGAAAAGAAAAAGAAAAAAAAAAAGAGGGAGAGAAAAAGCCCCACAAACTGGACCACATCGGCAGAAAAAACCACGGAGCTAAAATCCGCAGACATAGCTACCCACCCCTCGCGGACGAAAGGGGCAAACCCCCAACACCACAGTTCATTTCGAAAAAGACATACATTTCTTCTTTCGTCCCCTGCTCACCGACCACACATCCATCGTCCCGCCTTGTCACTTAGTCCAGTCTATAACGGTCATCGACGCGGTTGGGGTGGGCTTGTGACGTCAGATCCAGGTGACGGATCATATACGTTGTTACTCGCGTGCCGCTTCGTGAATTATATATAATCTTTCTTACTAGTATTAATTTTTATAACACACGATATGTATTAATGGCTGTTATTTCCGAATAAGCAGTACATGAAAACAGCATGAATGTAATAAACAATACAATAAAAGCTAAGTCGCCGTATTGTGTTTAAATAGATGCACGCGGATTCATGTATTTTTGTAGATGCTCGCCCGTCATTCCTAGCCATTTACAGATGCCATCGCCTGTAATATAGTATTATTAAATGCTCGCCGTATTCATAGTATTATTTTTATGATGCATCGCCGTATTCATAGTATTGTTTTTATAATGCATCGCCGGTATTCATACCATTATTTTTTAAGCATCTCGTATTCATACTATTACTTTATTAGACTCGCCGTATTATAGTATTATTTTATGCTACATTATTCTAGTACTATATTGTTATTTATATATAATCATCGACGGTCTATTACTAATGAGGAGTGTATTTATTTATTTTTATTTTGTGTTTTATTGTATGTTTTTAGTTAGATATCGAGAGTATGATAGTATTATGTTTAAAGTGGCGCAGGGTGCGATCCCGTCTAGTTTTTGATGATGATCGGTATCAAGATGCTTGGTGTCTGGATCGCATCGCGGTATCTCAAGTCAAACTCTCCACTTGGAATGCTCTGCAGATTCATAGGTACGATCACATTGCACTTTTTGGGGATGACACGGGTATTCAGTGTATGGTAAAGAGTATAAAGGGAGGAAACAGTATAATTCACACCGCTTGAGGTATAAAGAGAAATAGGGAGTTATAGTATCGCATGTTTCACTGCCCAAAACACCAACATGCACAACACACACAACAAACTCACTTTAAAACAGACACAAAAATACAGAACACACACACACACAAACCACCACACACTGACACACACAGAGCACACCACATATCAGCGACCCACACTCACACACGAGTCGTAGACCATAAAAGAGTGGATTTACGCAGAAGTTTCAATACCAACCTCCCTTCTCCCCTCCCAACATTTAAACCTCCTCACAACTGGTGTCTGTAGCAGGAATGAAAAAGGGAATGTTGGGTCATCAAGAAGGAAGGATGAGGGTGGGGAGAAGAAGGATGAGGAGGAGAGGAAGAGAGGAGAGATGAGAGGAGGAAAGGAGATAAGAGGAAAAAGGTAGTGAGGTAAAGGTATGTATTGAAGAAAGATGACGAAAACGGAAATCTCAATACATTATCCTTTTATTTATAAGGTTCCAAGTGCAAGTAGTTGTAGCTTTTTTTATGAGTAAAATGAATGAAAATATAGCATACTTATGGTGGAACTAAGAGGAGAAAACATACAAAATGGGCACGAGAAAGGAAGTAAGAAGAAAGGGAGTAAAAGGAGGGGAAAGGCAAGAAAGGATAGAAACGAGAGGACAATGATGAAGAAACAAAGGAAATGGGACATAGAACCTCATATTTCCCTAAGATCGCACTATACTATCATTGGGGACTTTCAAAGCAAAGCCGCCAACCCCCAGTCCATCCTCTGCTAGGAGCTGAATATTTTCATTTCCGTAATTCTGTACTCTGACTACACATTACCCTTCAACAACAACCAACTCGTCAAAAAAATGTAGTACTTTCGCATACATTGCACTTGAAATGCAATTATGACGAAACTTCAGTTTTATAAATGTTTATAAAAACGATCAACAAATGGTTCAGACATTCATCGTCAACATTCAGATAGTTTTAGGGATGATGCCGACGACATTTACAAAACAGATGTCGTTCCATTGACGAAACCATCCCCAGGACTCTTATTACACATCCAGACACCACAGGAGAACTACACACGCCCCCACACACCTCTGGCATACATCATATCCTAACTTCATCATCCAGAAGTCATCCTAATATATCACCCGCAGTATTAAACATCTCTATCCTTCTATTCCACCTCCCACATACCGTCACATAAGAATTTGTCTTTGTAAGGAAAAGACAGACAAAGGTAACTTCTTCATCCCGATGTCGTAGGAGGCAAGCACTAAATTGGAAAGTGGAAAGGGGGAGGAGAGACGAGGCAGAGGTAAAGGGAGGAGGAGGATGAGAAGGAGGAGGAGGAAGGGGAGGGAGTGATGAGGAGGAATGAGGGAAAGACATGTAAAAAGAAAGTTTAAGTAATTAGATTATGCAAAATCACCTTTTATTCCTTTCTCTAAATTTAATTTCACGTTTTTTAGAGTGAAATGTTGTTGCTTTTTTCTATCCATGCTTAATTATTCCCTAAACATGTCGCTTCTATTTATGGGTAACTTAAATGACATTAAAAATTCATTCAAGACTTGTAGACGCCGGAGAGAAGGAGAGTATGAAAGGAGGCTAGGTAAAAACCAGGAGGTGCACATGAATGAGGTGGGATGGATGAGTAAGAGAGAGGAGTGGAGATCAAAAAAGGAGGAAACGGTAAGCAACAATATGAGGGAAAATCAGAATTATGGGTTGTCGGTATATAGCCTAGATAAATATTTTCCTAAGACATAGATTCCTTCATAGACACCACTACAAGTTAATTGCCGGCTGATTCGTATTACTCACATATAGAGCCGATTACAGGTTCGAATCCGCGGGAACCGAATTACCAGGGACTGCAACACCATCTGATTTCTCGCGTTGTACCCGGGGGGGGGCAATAAACCGCGGCTATTAAAATTAGCTTAATTTCGTTATTAGTATGTCAGGTGAGGTTCTAGGGTTAATGAGTCTGCCAACACAGGTGAGGAGCCAAGGGACAGGTGAGAAGGGTTTGTGGGAGAGTTCTAATTAGTCTTTCTCTACAGGTAGTCATGTCACCTGTGTTTGTCGTACAACCATCGAAGGGGGGTTAGCCTTCTCTCTCTCTCTCTCTCTCTCTCTCTCTCTCTCTCTCTCTCTCTCTCTCTCTCTCTCTCTCTCTCTCTCTCTCTCTCTCTCTCTCTCTCTCTCTCTCTCTCTCTTGTTATCTCCCTCTATCTGTCTTTCTTTCTTTATACTATCTTTGTATGTCAATTAAAATACGAAACTACAGGCTCGTCCAAGTTTGGAAATGATATCCTGGGCTTCCTACTCTTAACCACACACATCCTACTAAGCACACACAAATGAAAAAATTCCTGCACAGCGAAGTATCGAACTTCTCAACAAGCGCGGAATTGTCTGAAAAAAAAAGTGTGAAAGTGTTTGAGTTGTGATTATTACTTTATTATATTGTAGGTAGGAGGACGACTGTAGGTTACGACTTATCTTACTTTCAATCTTACTAAGAACGCAATACAGTATCTTCACCCATCATTTCAACGTGGGATTCTAAATCTCCATCATCTTTTCAATTGTTGAGGGAGTATCAGCCACCCATTTCCCCCAATTAACCACTATTTATTTACAGCATCTCCTATCAAAGGCACCTTCAACTTTTGGGCATTTAGCCTAGCCTACATTGACTATCAAAATCCCTTCTTTCTCCTCCTCGAACCCCATACCCAGCCTTCTCCTCGTCTTCCTCCCTCCTCCTCCCCATCTCACATGCTATCGCCTCCTTCAACTTCCTAATAGCTTCTCAATTATCTTTTCTCCTCATGCTCCACCTCACTCTTTTCGTCTCTGTTCCTTGCTACACGAAAAATTCATCATATCTCTGGACCAAAGTTCTCTCCTTCCTACCTTCTCTCTCATTCTGCTCTCTTCTCTCTTATTCCTCTCTCTGCGCTTCTCTCTTCTCTCTCTCTCTCCTCTATATGCTCTGACTCTCGTCCAAAGCCTCTTCTCCTATCTCTTCCTCTCTCCTTCTCTCTCCTCTCTCTCTTCTCTCTCCTGCATCTCTAGCGTCCTCTAAATACCTGCAAAATCATGCAAAATGTAGTGTTTATCTCACAATTATCTTACAATTTTATCACATCTAAACTGACTCTCCCATGTTTATATATCTCTATTTAAGTTTATCTACACTCCCGGAAATCATGTAATGCCTCTTACTGGTTCCGTTCCTCTTCTCCTCTTCGTCTCTCTCTCTCATCCGTCCTCTCTCTCATCCTCACCTCTCTCTCTCGTCTAAGCTACGTCGTCGTCACGCTTTAGTCTTCTACGAGCGTGTAGTAGCTCAACGGAGCTTCCTCCCCCTCGCTCCACTAGTATGTGTTTCACCGGGCCTTCCTTGTGACAAATTACTATCCCTAATCGGCCATACTAAAACATTTAGATCTACACACTACACACAACAACAACACCACGACAACACTAAAGGGGCTAGACAACCATCAACTAAAATGAGACATAAACAAACACAACCAACAAACCATCACACACACCACACACACATCCACACACCACCTCACACTACACACACTATTACCTACACAACACCCACACTCTACACCTCCACGCACGCACGTCTCAGTACCAACACGTCATCTTCTCTTCTTATTCTCCAGGGCTTTAAGTAGTCGCTTTCAACAGCTTTCATCGTTTCAACACTAAAAAAGTTGTCCCTTGCTTCTCACTTAGAGAACAGGTAGTTTTTTTTTCGTCTCTAAGTAGGGTCAGTATATGTGAATATGTTTTCCCTTTTTCCCCATGTACTTGCGGGCTCCTTAGTATGTAGTGAGTTGAGGCGTGTGCATTTTCTTTTGTGACATTAGTTACACTTTAGTTTAAGTCCATCACTTTTAATTCCTGGATAATGAACGTGTTTCAACTCATACTTACTATCTACTATTATAATATATATTGACTCGAATATGTAGAAGAGAAGGAGAGAGATAGGACGTAGAGCAGATGGAAGAAGAGGGAGAAGAAGACAGGGAGTGAGAGTAGACGAGAGTTAGAAAATGAGTATAGTGCACGAGAGAGGTTAGCGAGGAGATGAGTGGGGGAAGAAGGGCATGTGAAGCTCTATTTTTCCTCTAACACTCATCACTCACCCACACCCCTCTCTTACCTCTCCCCCTTCTCCTACCCTCTCCCTTCCCCTCCTTTCTTTTCCTCTCGTACCTGCATATTAGATAAACATTTGAGTTCCCTATTAACGTCCTTATACGAGTACTAAGGATGGTATATTAAGAGTTTTTTCACCTCATTTTGCACTCACTAAAACCGTGGAATGGTGGCGCCACTCCCACCTGTAGTTCACCTGCCCACCCTGGAATGAGGGCCCACACTTACTGTACTCACGACTTCACTCCACGTGCCTGTCGTTTCTCGATTTGATGGTTGTTTGTGTTGTTGTTGTTTGTGTGGTAATATATATTCTTTTGGACATTTTTATTGATATGTATATTATCGATTTGCTTGAACGATGGTTGTTTATTCCCCGTTGGTGTATTTTTAGTTAGGGAGTAGTAGTATAGTGGTAGAATAGTAGGGTTTGAGGTAGTGTGAGTGATAGTTGGGGGCTAAGATGGTAGAATATAGTAAAGTAGTAGTAGTTGCACGTGTGGTGTGAGTAGGTTATTATCTCATTATCCTCAACAATAAACTCATCTGATAAATTTTTCTATACTAATAGCAACAGCTGTATAGCAGGTTTATTACTTATTATGAGTAACGTAATGTTTTTATACATTTAGATAGTGTTCACTTTTGAAGGATGTTGTTTGCTGCTGTTGTGATGTAGAATAAGAGTGGATAGTAGCATAATATACATGCAATTAAGATTGGCAGACGCGATAGGGAAATTTCCCAAAAGCCAGCCAAAGGATTTTCACATAAATTGTCACATATCTATGCCAATTCTACCACTGTTATTACTGTCAAATCGCGATCACTCAATACGAGGTGGAAAACAAAAAGGGCACGAAGCTTAAATAAGGCGGAAGGTAAAGAGTACAACAGATTGGATCTTGAAGCAAAATTAAAAAAACAACGATCAACTAGACAATGATATAAATATACATATAAAAGCTGTTTGGATACGTTTTTATCATAATCTCAACCTAAAATGTATCAACCTGGTGCCCTGCAAATCTCGCTTCCTCGTTGTCACATGACAATACATTTGTTTTGTGAGACTTTGGTATTACAATAATTGCTTAATACCTTTGTTATTTTATGTATATGTATTATTTATCTCCTTACTTACGATCGGTTTTGTTCGATTAACCCTGTTGATTAATGGGTTTATGTACGTGTGCGACAAGTATTTGGGAAATACATGGTCACAGGCCCAGGTAGCTGTAGTCTGTCTGCCAAAATTCTGTCGACCGAACTTCGCCGGGAAACTCGCTGGTGAAACTTGACAGTTCCACTTGTATGTGTAGAAGGAAGATTGGATATGTATAGTGGCAATTTTATCATATTTACAATTATTTCATTAATTATATTTTTCATAGCTATATGAGCACAGTTGTCAACTGTTTATATTTTTCACCCCAGCCAAGGTGGGGGTTTTTTGGCTAGGGGCCCCTTTTGGGTTTGGAGAAAAAAATTAGTAGCCCTTTTAATTTTTCCTAAATCATTTAAAAAATTTGTAATTTTTAAGCCAACCCTTCACATCATAGCCCCTTTAATTCCTGGCAAAGCCGCCCTCCGGGCGGCTTTTTTTTGGGTAGCTCCTGCGGAGGCTATTGGGGGGCCTTGGCCCACACCGTTTTGGTGGGGCCCCCCACCAAACACAGATTTTAGATAGACCCTTCTTACCCACCAACCCCCCGCCCCCCCCCGCTTTTGTAGCCCATTTTCTTTTCCAAAGTTGTTTCCCCCCACCCATTTCAATACCCATTACCCATCACCCCCCACCCCACTCCCCATTCCCCCATCACCCCCACCCTTCCTCCCCTTACCCTTCCCCCACCTTACTCACCCCCTTACCCATCACCCCCACCCATTCCCTCACCCCCCACCCATTCCTCACCCATCCCCCCACCCATTCCCTCACCCCCCCCCTTCACTCACCATTACCCCCATCCCCTACATCAATTTTCCTCTTTTTCGCACCCACTTTTTTTTCTTCCCGTTCTCGTTTAAAGGGGTGCTAATAAAAAAAAAAAAAAAAAAGGATCGGATCACCTATAAATGGCTTAAAAATTCCCCCCGGTCACCCGATTTTCCAAACTGTGACATATGATGGGATTCCGCCACGGGGGCGCACCTTCGCGAAAAGACGGGAAAAAAAAACCCCCAACCCAAACCCCACCCAAAAACACAACACACACCACACAAACCCCCACCCCACACCCCCCCTTTCGCTTATATTATTATATATTTTATATTATGATAACGTTAATGTTTTTATACATTTTAGACTAAGGTGCCTGTTCACTCTTTTGAATGGATGTTGTTGTTGCTGTTGTTGTTGTTGGTAGAAGGGAATGAGTGGGAGAGACGGGAGCAGTAAAATTGGCCATTAAAAGATTTTTGCAGCGCGGATAGGGGAAATTTCCCCCCAAAAAACCACCCCAAAAAGGGCTTCATAAAATTTGTTCTACTTTAAGTTTCGCATTGCGATAACCCGATGTAAATACTACCGTCCAATTGCATCATCAATACACGGGGGTATCCCTGTTACGAAGGGCGAACTTAAATAAGCGGCGGCCTGAGGGAAAAGTACAACAGATGTGGAACATACTCATGGAAGAGCAAAATATTACATAAATAAACACCTAACCGCAGCTCTAACTATACAATGATAATAAATTACACATATACAAATATAATCTGTAGTTTTGGGAGTCACTGTTTTGTATCGATATATCTTAAATTAAAATGTATCAACCGTGGGTGGCAAGCCTGAAATATACGCTCTGCTCGCAGCAATGATACACATGACAATACATATACGTGGATTTTGTGAGGACACTTTCTTCTATCACCAAAAAAGCTTAAAATACCTTTGATTGGCATTATTATGTATTCATGAATCATATACATATTACCTGCCCCTTACATATACATGTATTCGGTATGTTGCTGTACGAAACCCTCGCTTGTAACACTGCTCGATATGTAAACCATTGTTGTGCGACAAGCTGTTATTGGTAAAATACATATCCCAGGGCCCAGGGTACCTGTTGGCACTCTCGTCTGCCAAAATTCTTGTCCCAACACGAACCGGGAACTCTCGCCGACAGGGGAACACTCGCTGGCGTGGAAACTTTCGCAAACAGTTCCACTTGTAATAGTTGAAAAGGAAGAATATAGGATATGTCATAACTGGCCACCACATTTTTCGAAGACATTATTATTTTCTATTTAGTTTAGATGTGTTTTGAATTAATTTAGCTCTTGTTTATAGCAGGAATTGATATATTTTCTTATACCGCCCCATCGTCCCCCAAGTTGTAATTTCTGCCAGTAACACTTAGGTTAGGTTGCGGTCAGGTTACGTACGGTACGATTTTTAAATAAAATTTTTAAAAAATTCTGATAGATTTTGATGTGTTTTGAAAGACTCTGACCTTTGTTTTTCTTGGTAATCAGTAGTTATTATTTTTACCCCCTTGACAGAAGCAACAAATTGTTGATTTGAAAAATTTGATTAAAGAGTCATCACAATAACTAAACTAACACACCACATTTTTTGCTGATCCCAAAACACTGTAAAACTGCAGTTTGATACAATACATGACTATTGGTTACGTATCCGGACTTTACTCAACCCCACCAGAAACACTGGTAAAAGCTTATTAAATGTATTTACTGGGTACTACAATATCAAGATCAAGAACTGGAACTGTCGTCGAAAATTTGAACTCCCTCCGACGTGAAAAATTGTAACACTCGCCGAGGAGATCCCCTGAGATCCCTGCTGAGACCTGACCTAACTTGCTGCAGTTTGGTTTCGCAGCAACAGTCCGCATAAGTCCCAAGTAAAGCATGTAGGTTTGATAGGTGGACCATATGCAAATAGTATTTTCTAACTACTGTTTATGTATTAAACGTTTAACTGTTTCTAATTATTTGGTAGCTACAACCCATTTACTAGGATATACGGAGACCTGCAATTACATGTCATCATAAACTAAGCACATGAGCGTGAATACGAAGCTACATAATCAATCATAATAATCATCAATAACAATTCAATACAGGTAAGAAACGTCAGGAAGGTGGTATATAGTATATATATGGTATATATATATATGGTATATATGGTATATATATATGGTATATAGTATATATAGTATATTTCCCGGATGCACGAGCTATATTTCTGAGATAAGATAGCTTCACTTACTTCCTGGTACGCAAAAAAATCACTTTATAATCTAATCATGCAAACAAATTTTGTATGTGAGCAGCAATGTGGACAAAAGAAGCTGATAAATATTTGTGGAGGTGATTTACAGCAAAAAACATATGAACAAAAACTAAATATTGTTTGAATACTTTTTTGTATATTGTAAGGCATCCAGCACATGCGCGGTACCATGCGATCATCATTCTGCATCGTTCCAATAATGTATTCAAATACTACGGACTAGCAATACCAGTTTACCATCATCATTTTCAAAGAAATAACTAGGAATATGGGGTGGGCACGACCTGAGCGGAGTGGATGAATAGATAGAGGTAGGGGGAGGGGCAGGCGCTCCCATCACGACTCCGCCCGTGATGAGAGTGAAGGGGAGAGAGAGAGGGAGGGAGATGGAACAAGGCGTGGAAGCAGGCGGTGTTGGGTGTAAGGGATGGGCAGGGCATGCATCAAAAGTGCTCACGGCGGGAGGTAGTTTATGTCTGGCGGTGTAAAGAAGGAGTGTGTTCAGTGGAGAGGCGTGTATGCGAGACAAGCAGGTGCAGCGCAAGCATGGAATATAGTAGGAGAGGCGTTGGTTGGAGGAGTGGTGGTGGTAGTGTTAGGAGATGAAGAAAGTCGAGGAGGAAGGAATATGATGATGATGTGGTGGTGGCGGAGAAGAAAGCGAAAGATGGAAAGAATGGAGAGTTGATAGTGTATGATGGCGGAGACATGGACGGAGGGTTAGATTCAAGATGAGAGAGATAATAAAGAAAGAGTGCGTGATAAACGGAGAGATGGGAGCTAAGAATGGAACATGAGGATAAGGAGGGAAAAATAATAAATGAGATAGAAGAAGAAGTGGAAAGGTAGGTGTGGAGGTACAAAGACACGAAAACAGAGTAATGGTAGACAGGGGGAAAATAAAACCAAAATAAGAAAATAACTAAAGATGGAGGGGTAAATTTAGTGATTATGGATTAAAATTACTTGTAAGGATATATTTAGTCACCACAACAGAACAAAAACCTCAAATGCACCAAGCTGAAACCCACGTCCTGTCTCACACGCTCCTCTCCTGGTATAAAGCGACATGTATACAAGTGGCAGCTCACAACAAAACTTATACCAAACTTATCATTCTAAACATAGGTCATATACTAAACTTATACCAAGCACAAGCACAATAACGTGCACAGTTCTCCTTTTTCACCTACTGTTCTGCTAACTCCCCCTCTTCTTCCCTCTTGCTGTAGTCTTAATGGAAAAAAGGAAAATGAGACAAGGAAGCTAGGAAGAAGGGATGAGGGGAGAAGAAAGGGACAGAGATTCAGAAGCAGCATCGATCAATGGGAACAAATGAACAGAGATGAAATGGAAAGAGAAGCAAGGTAGCAATGAAGATAAAGAGAGATAAAAATAAGGGAGAAAGAACTATACTGAAGAACCAAGAGATTGGAACAGAGAGATAGAACAAGAAAAAGTGATGGAGACGGAGGGAAGGATGGAGAAAAGGCAGGTCAAAGTGAGATATATAAGGAACTAGCCGCAAAGCCGCCCTCCGGGCGGACTTTTTGGCTAGCTCCTGCGGAGGGCTATTGGTGGTGGGCCTTCGGCCCACCACCTGTGTTTGGTGGGCCTTCGGCCCACCAAACACGGACTCTCCAGATAGCCCCTTCTAACTTTCCTGAAATCATGGATGTAGAAATGTATGTATTACCCCCACCCATTCACTCACCCATTACCATCACCCCCACCCATTCACTCACCCATTACCCATCACCCCCCACCCATTCACTCACCCATTACCCATCACCACACACCCATTCACTCACCCCTTACCCATCACCCCCCACCTATTCCCTCACCCATC
>JACEEZ010020863.1:37500-75000 GCA_016584305.1 Chionoecetes opilio
TTATGATAAAGGAGAAGAAGAAGACGGAAACGAAGAAGAAGACGAAGATAAGAAGAGTTAACTTTAGAAGATAAACACAAGACACACAACAGTATTCAGTATATCGCTGTCACTTTTAACACGTATATCATGGCGGTCTCTTTATGAAACCACAAAATTGAATGAAAGACAACCGTTCCCCGTGTCTATTTTCACCTCTTTTAGCCTTTTCACGCCCAGATCTTTCCTTAGCTATAAAAAAATGTATGTTGTCTAGCCATGAAATTACGAAAAATAACTGAATATACCAAATTAGTCAGTCGACAAGGATACTAAACAGGTCTTATCTATAAAATATTGCTTACATTAACTAAAAATCGTCAATTGGTACCCAAATTACAATTAAAATTACGCTCTGGGTCTCAAGGGGTTAATGCAGTATTTATTGGGTATAAAAAAACGAGCATAATAACTTGTCCATTCAGAACACAGGGAGGTTATGTAGCAGAAATCTTGAACGCCTGTAATTTTGCTAAGTCTGCTATTTACTCTCTTTCCTGCTCTGCTCCCGAGCAGGACGTCAGAAAATATGAGGCACAAAAATAGATTGAAACGTCGGTCCATCACATGTGCCTGAAGTGTCTGTCTGTTTGTCTGTCTTCACGATGCTCATTGCTACTTTGTTCTGCCTTTTTCTTATGCTAACTTGTGCTACAGGGAAACTACTACAGGGAAATAACAGACTGTAACTGTTACTGTTTCTTTGTGTAATTTTCTGCAACTAACGATGTGTGTCAAAGCGTATTGTTGCTCATTATATATAATGTTCCGTACATCTTTGTTCTGAGAGAGAGAGAGAGAGAGAGAGAGAGAGAGAGAGAGAGAGAGAGAGAGAGAGAGAGAGAGAGAGAGAGAGAGAGAGAGAGAGAGAGAGAGAGAGAGAGAGAGAGAGAGAGAGAGAGAGAGAGAATGGAAAAAAAAAATTGTACAGAAGAAGGCTCGTCCCTTCCCACCCGTCCCTCCAGCCAAAGCAAGTTTTTTTTTTTTTTTTTTTTTTTAACGGTTGCCTATAGCGCCTGTAGGCATAAGGAGTCTTGATGTTGGACGAACTCGCCCGTTGGTGGCGCAGGCTGGATTTTTTTATAGTGACACCTGTGGTCTCAGGTGAAGATCTCATTTTCTGTGATGTTCCAGGTCTTCAGTTAAGGCGCATGCAGCCCCTAGAGTCCACCGTCACACTCGCAATTGGCAGACAGGTATACGCTGCATGTGGGTTGCTTCGGTCACTCGAAGATGGATTTGACAGTTGCTTCTTGGTGAGACTTGAGCTCGGGACCTTCTGCTCCCCTACAAGACTCTTGAAAGAGTTGCCCCCGGCAGGATTCGAACTCGGGACATTGAGCTCAGCACTCCAAGACGCTAACCACTCGGCCACCGCCTCCCCCCGTAAGTAAGTAAAGTAAAACAGTAACGTTACCACTGATACCATGATACCATGTAGAGTTGAAAAAAAGGCAAGTAATGTATGAGTAAAGTGACATTCAAGCCATCATGTAATGTTAAGTTAGATTTTGACTCTACATTAAGTTGAAATTGCAATAAATGATAGAGACCGAGTTTAGATGTCCGCTGCCTTTGTGAGAAAAAATAAGTCAGTGGTACTTAATGATGGAATTATAATCACAAGAAATGCCAATTATTATTATACCAATAATTGAAATTAGTATCACAAGAAAGATAAGAAATACAGTCGATACTTGTAAACAATTATCATTGAAATATTAACTTCTTGTTTCTTATGTATTTTTGTGTATTGGCTTCTACATCTTTACTGTTTATTTCCCTGCAGGAACCGTAGCGGCCAAACTAGTCGAAAAAGCAACAACTCAACCTTTGCTGTAATCTGGAAGTATCAAAATATTCTAATTGATATTTACGATACAGTCAATGTTGTATCTAAACTATTTGGTTACTTTTTGTCCTTAATACTTCCCAACGTCTCTAAAAAGAATATAAGATAGGCTTTTCACGCAAAATCAGATGTAGTGTGAGCTCCGATATTAAAAAAGTGGCTTATTTTGGGTTCCAGTTCACGCGTCATCCTATATACCTCAAACCTATATGAGCGGAAAGATGGGAGCTTCAGGGTCAAGAATATGCCGGTTGTCATGTTGTAGAGGTGTGCTCTACCGAGTTATGGCTATTTTTGTGAGGGTACCCTCAGGCGCGAAAAACGAGTTTTCGGAATCGATCATTTCTCGGTTTTGTCAATATATTGTTCCATCCATGCTAAAATATTGCTTCAAATAGCCATAAATTACTTTTCTGTTGTATATTAGTACACTAAGTAACAATTTAATTTTTTTTTAATTTCAGAAATAACCAATAAATAAAAAATTTCAACAAAAATGTGAAGGTTTTTCATACTATATCTGGCACAATCTCAAAACGTACTGGATGTTCGGTAAACTTTGGATAAAACATTTGTGCGTTCTTTGGAAGCATGAATCTATTGTGATATAACCAGACAACAAGCTACATGCACTTGCATGCATGTCATTTCCATGCAAACAATGCTGAGTGGTTATCCATTGACATACACACATCAAGTGTCAATATGATACAATTGTTTCTGTGAGACGAGCCATGCTCTGATATGCTTGCTAGCCAAACTATTCATGTTCATACATGTTCATACATTGTATGTAATTTATATTCTTGTATCTCGTCCACAACTAAAGGCAAATATATTTAATATATTTGTCACCGACGCTTCTCTCCCATAGATCTATAGCCACCCTAGTTACTAGCCTAATGCTAGATGTGCTTCTATTGGATATTGTACAATATGACACCAGTCATATCATTCTGATGAGAAATGTACATTGTATATCACTAATCTTGCACTATTACAATTCTATATCCTGTATTTGCTCCACAACAATAACAAAAATTGCCTACATTATTTTGCGTTTCTTTTTCAGTGATCGCCGGTGATGGGTCTGTAACATATCCCAGTGAGTGAATCTACTTGAACCACCTGAATATCTCTTCACTGTAGCTAGTAACCTCTCTGTGACTGCTTTACTATCAACATGGCTTCTCCTACTAACTTGGAAATTGAACCACTAACAGTTCTTCCAACAAAACGGAGGAAAACTGAAACTAACTGGTCTCTCTGCATGTTCTGTCAGTTCCCTGAATCATTATCCGATGGATCCAGTCAGGGGATAACGAAGGTGTTATCAGCTTTCAATGAGAGACTCTCATTTGAAAATAACGACACGCTGACAAGACTACAACCATACATGACAGCAGATTGCAGTAGCAAGCAGCCCAAGTGGCATAAATCCTGTTACGCTTCGTTCACAAGTTCCAACAATATCCGAGTGGCACAAAAACGACACCAACAAACTAACCCATCAGCACTTGACAAGAACTCGCCAGGTGCATGCACAAGTTCACGTTCTCTGACTAGAGTAGCAGTCCCAAAAGTTGACTGGAACAAGTGTATTTACTGTCAATGTCGCAAACGTTAAAAAATACACCAGGTGCAGTCTGATGAAGTAGAAATGGCAATTTATACCCACGCCAAATATGATGTTTCACTCAAATGTAAGATCAGCGAGAATGACCTGAAAGCTTATGAAGCCCACTACCATTCTTCATGCAAATACCAGGCCGAACGATATGGCCAGCACGTACAAGATGATGAAACAACCGCGATCGCAGACAGAGACATTCCGCTAGAAAAGCTTGTAGATATACTAGATGATGGTTTCCAAAGTGGCCACATCTACAGCATGGATCTTGTCACAGAAAAATATGTTGATCTTATGGCTTCCGAAGGAGTTGATGATGCATCACGCCGGTCGCATGTCCTGAAGAATAAGCTGAACAGGCACTATGGTGAAAAGATAATCTTCCGTAAGCAGAGACAAGCGAACGAATGGGACGTGCACCCGAGGCTGATGATGCTGGAACCAGTCCCTATCGCTTGTGCAGAACTGCTGGTGTGTGGATGCAAGACCACATGCACGTCTCTTAGATGTACATGCCAGAAACACAGCCTCTCATGTATTCCAGCATGTGGCTGCAGCAGTCAGTGCCTGAACACCAGGGCGACAAACACACCAGAAGACGACATTTCAGAAGATGAAGACTAGATTAGTTATATTATGTGATGTGTGCTGGTGTCACAGTCTGATAATGAGGATGTCATTATTTGTTAATGAATACAGTGATTATTAAGTTGAAAGTAATTAATATGAAGGAACATTTCTGTTTTAAATTTCATGAGGTAAGAAGAGTATATTCACCGTGAATATTGTCATGATTGTAATTTGTGTGAGTCAGGAATACACGTATTTTCGAATTATATCTCATATTCTAAAGTTATTTGATATGTTTGTATACGAGTTTGTCACTAGACTTGATGGGATGGGACTATGCATTTGGTCAATTGTTTTCTGCATTGTAAATTTTTCGAAAATTGTGTCCAATTTAAAGATCATTAAGCATAAATCTTATTGCCTTAAATACCCTTGGCTGGGTTTAAGTTTACGCAAGCACCAGTAAACTGATGTAATCGTATATATATTTAGTTGACCCTGATGTAACAAGGTATCTATATTTATTTTACCCGATAACAAGGTATATATCTAAACATAAATTAGCATTTACCATGATTATAAGCCAATAAAGCATAATGATGGCAGTATTTAAACTATTGAGTTGATTTTTGAGTTTTTATATTATGAGATTAAATAAATGTTGCATAATAACTGTTCACTATCATGTTTATAATTAAAAAAATACTTGAATATTGAAAAAATGTTACAAGTATTATATAATGACCAAAGGAAAAGTAATTCTGACTAGTTTGAAGCAATATATTAGCATTGTTAGAACAATATATTGACCAAACCGAGAAATTATCAATTCCGAAAACTCGTTTTTCGCGCCTGCGGGTACCCTCACAAAACTCGCCATAACTCGGTAGTACACATCTCTACAACATGACAACCGGCATATTCTTGACCCTGAGGCTCTCCTCTTTCCGCTCATATAGGTTTGAGGTATATAGGATGACGCGTGAACGGATCTGAACAAATGGACTCCTGGAAGCCACACTAATAGTCTTTTTGAAGTTGTGGTTTCCTGCGGAACTTGATTTATAAATTATTTTCCTACTACTCTCAACCAATCGCCTTCCCTTGTTACCGGCAGTTCAGGTTTATAAAGAATTCCAGGTAGTTTATGATCTTCACAAATAATGGCATGATTACCATATCAATTCAATGATTGATTTATCTCACAATCCAAGCTATCCACTCGGGCATTTAATTAAGGATATAACTTGTTCCAAATAACTTTTTTTTCATTAATGTAATTTAAGCGTAAACGGAGTCGTAGTTATCAATATTAAGTTAATTAATCTATATTTCCTCTATTACATTAAAACTCGGCCTTCGGGTTTATGCGCTCAACAAATTTTTTTCAAATTCTTTCCAGCCTGGAAGCGATACATCAAATAATATATAACGTGCCTTGCGGAGGTGTCTAGTGAGCGACATTTTCTTAATACGCCACAAATTGCGAGCAAATATTATAGTTACAGACATCAATATATTTGGAGTTGCTATAAAAATAAATCTAGGGAAAAATGCGATATAAGATAAACCAAAAGTATACAAGTGTCAAATGAATTACATAATAAACATCCTGAGTCTGTAATTAGTGTTCAATGATCAATCTACACGTGGTAGTCCCTGTAACTTAGCTTTCTACTTGGTCGACTAAAGAACCTTATTAGACCAAGGCTTTCTATATATGTGCCTATTTTTCTCGAAATATATAATCAAAAAATATTTGAACGAGACAGTAGTTTGCACTGACAACCTCTGCTGGAAATACGTGTTTGCAAGTAACAGGATAACCTGAGCACAGTTTTGCCAACATGTTTCGCAATGTTTCCAAGAAACATGCAAACCATAGCTTCTCGAAGATGCAATGCCTCTGTGTCCCAGGAATCTAGAGAGTTCGACAATGGCGAACTTCACAAAAACGTTGTAGACCAGTCTCGCGTCAATCCGTTGTCTTCTCTTCTCACGGGAAGATATCTTGAAAAGTTCCTGCATCATTCCCGAGGTTCTGAGCCTTTCTGCTTGGGTCTGCCTCGCGGTATATCGTGAGTCTCATTCGTATTACCGGATGTCCTTCAAGCAATCTAGTGGAAGGTGGAGTCTGGCAGCTAGCATGATATTTATCACTTCTTTCTATTTTCTACCCTTGGCCAGTCCCTTGTCAAGTTACAAAAATAAAAACACTGCGCTCCGTGATCGAGAAAAGTCATGGCAGCGAATAGTATCGCCGCAGAAGTGTTCCAGCGCATATAATAGTACTTAAAACTTCTTTCGCTATCAACCCGAGCATCAAATTAGCTTTCCTACCGCCACAAACACGTAACTGTATGTTGTCACTGGCAACGGTGATGCCAGGATCCCTGTGTTCGTCCACTCCTCGCGGCGGCAAACCACGTCTATTCTACTGTTATTCCCGGCAAGTTTTCCATAAAGGCTAAAATCTATATTTAATGTGCAGAAAAAGGAACATGAAAAATGTGAAATGGATGTGAGAATGTCAGTATTTTCCTTACAGAAACAACAACAACGACAACAACAATCAGTCACTCGTCCTCCACCATTATGTAAAAAATAGGTAAAAACAGAAGGAAAGGGACAACACATCACCATTGCAAAATGTTCATCATTGTTCTCTATACGATCTATAATGTTCTCTATACGATGTGAATCGCATCGCCGTTATCAACAAACATTTGTATTTTTCAATCATGAAAAAATGATCAAAACCAAACAAAATTATGTTACTTTTGATACACACCCACCCATTCTCTCTCTCTCTCTCTCTCTCTCTCTCTCTCTCTCTCTCTCTCTCTCTCTCTCTCTCTCTCTCTCTCTCTCTCTCTCTCTCTCTCTCTCTCTTCATAATCAAATATTGCTATATTCCCTATATTCTAACATTCAATACAACACTCACTTCATCAAGCACATCACCATTATTTTTCTTTATAACAATAAAACAAAACTACAGCAAGTAAATAATTGATGCTCTCTTGTTTAACGTAAAGAAAAAACTAACTTTATTCTTTATTTATGAAGTGCAGTTTAATCTCCTTTAGTTTCTAAAATCGGACAACACTCACCCAAATCCTGTATCTGTTTTTTTTGTCGTGTGTTTTTACTACGGGAAATCCACGATTTACTTATTGACGCTCCTTCCATTTGATGTGTTAATGCATTGCTTGAAAAAAAACTAATCCTTAACTATGATATGTTTTGTAATCTCCTCTCATTAAATAGATTCGATAGTATATCCCTGCATAGCTTTTCTTGCTAATTATCCATTTCAATTATCGATTTCAATTTTTTCTCCCTGGCATACAAAAAGTATAATTCGCTACTTTTTAGGAGTATGTAGATCTCAAGATATGAAAGGGGAAAAGGAAAATGAAATATAAAACGGAAATGTAAAGGGAAAAATAAAAATTAGAATGGGAAAGTAAAAGAATAATGGAAGAGGATACGAAAAAAAAGTATTAGAGAAAATGGAAAGTAGAAAAAGAAAAAGAAGGAATAAAGGAATGAAATTAAGGGATATAAACACTAATTTCGCCTACAGAAATTAAGTGATTTTTTACACTTTATTTACTCATATAAAACAACTGCAGCTAAATCATCTTCCATGTATTGCATCAATGTTTTAATCTATTGAACTGAAAACATTATTTAATTCAAATAAAACGGATCGCAATTTCTTACCGTCTTAAGCCCGGTTCCCACCTTCCCGCTTGTACGGCCGCCATACAACAACAAAGACGTCACGATGACGTCACAACAAAGTCTACCGCACCGCCGTACCGCTGTACGGCCGCCGTACAAAGTTAAATTCAAGGCAAGTCATCTCTCCCGCTCGGCGGTGTCCGCTCGAGCGGAGTTGCCAACTGTGCCCAGTTACCACAAATACCACTCAAGCGGTGATGATGGTGACGTCATTGTTGAGCGGTGTTGTTGTAAGACGGCCGTACAAGTGGGCTGATGGGAACCGGCCTTTAGGCCCGGTTCACACTTCACGTTTTTGCTACGTACGTCTTGTTATCGTGACGTCATCGTGACGTCACGATGACGTTACCTCGTCTCCCTCCCGCTCGCTCTTATCAGAAAACATTGCAGTATAAAACCGCCTTGCTTTCCTTACTTCCTCCCTTTTGTACCCCATGACACACCTATTACTCCCTTCACTATATCCTCCTTCACTCCCTGCCCTACCTATATAGCGCTACAATCCCTGACAACAGCGCTATTGCAACGGTTACAAGTGGATTCTGTATAGCGGGGTTATCCCACAGGTGTTGCCATATCGCAGTCGTGGCGCTATTTTTCAAGTCACTAATAATTACTGCCTATTTTACGGCCTGTAGAGGGTGTTGGTGGCGTAGCGTGATGCTGTAGGAAGGATGGTATATAGTAGCTACTAGAGGGGCACGTGAGAGGGTTAGAGCTAGAGAACACGAGAAATAACGCAGGAAAATACACAGAAGTAGTGGTGGTGGTCGAGCTTATACCTTCAAGCAGCGGTGCCGCTGTTGCCACGGATACAATATTTTCACATCATGTATGTCTTCCATTACTAATATTGTCTTCCAGAATCACTGATAATAAATATATTTTAAATCAGACCTTGGAAACAGCATTATTTTGATATTCCAAAACTTAGTTACGTATAATGTTCTATAAATTGTGGCACCATCGCTCACGCATTCTGGAAAAATGCCGCGAAAAGAATTGGGAGCTCCGAATCTTGGAGCCTGGAGACGCACGTCTGTAAGCAGGAAGTGATGTCACGATGACGTCACGATGACAAAATGCACGTAGATTACGTCCAGCAAAAACGTGTAGTGTGAACCCCGCCTTATTCTCGAAATGTTTCCCCACACAAAAATATCAAAAGAAAAGATCGAAATTACCTCCAAATTAACTGTATTTCTTCAACGAGACAAAAACAAAATATTCCAGTGACGACGACAAAAAAGATAAAAAAGAAAATAAGAAAAAAAGACGAAGCACAATAACTAGAAGTAAAAAGAAGAAGAGAAGAAGAAAAGGAGAAAAGGAAAAAGAAGAAGAAAAAGATGAAGATGAAGATGCAGATGATAATATGGGACACGAAGAAAAACCGGATTCCTGCTGAACAGGATACATCACAATCTCCTTGACTTACTCACCGAACATTGAGTCACCATCACATTCTACACGTTTCTATTTAAAGTCAAAACACAAAAGAAAAAGAAAAACTTAATCACCGTAGATAAATCACAGTGACCACTATCATATATATATATATATATATATATATCATCTACTAAAACAAAACACTTAAATACAATTCCTTTAGAACACTTATTGGGGAGGCGGTAGCGGAGTGGTCAGCGTCTCCGACTGGCGTTCTCGGTGACCCGAGTTCGATCCCCGAAGAAAACCAAAACCTTTCTGCACCGTCGAGTGGCCTAAGAACACCCACATGCCCTGCCCATCAGAAAAAAAGCGATTGCGAGTGCATCGGAGGACACAGGGGGGCGGCATGAGCCTCACAGGCGTCACTATAAGAATACTGCCTGCGCCACCACGGGCGAGGACCAACCATCAGAGCCCTCAAGTGAACCTCCAGAGCCTACCATCCGAGCCCTGGGTCACCACTACCTACAGGCGCCATAGGCACACACACACACACACACACACACACACACACACACACACACAAAACAAAAAAAACTTCCTTCTGTTAGATAAAACAAAAAATATCTACGCAACTATTCGTATTCTCAGGTTAAAAAAAATCCTTCTTACATTCACATAACACGAAACAACCCCATTTCACCTTCTCCAAACTGTACCAATATTCCCCGCAATTCTGTAAAGTTATTGGCGGTATAAGACGCGTGTTAAAGCTTTGCCAACGAAGAGGCGCAGGGGTGGGAAGGGGGCGGCAGGGTAAGGCAGGGAGGGGTGCTGGCAAGGAAGGGCAGGCAGGGAGGACCAGCTTTGGGGAATAATTGGAATAGAACTGAGCTGATCAAAGGGACAAGTTTTCCTATTTCCTTAGACGCCTTCTTTCCTCCCTTCTTTTGTCCGTTTCTCTCTCTCTCTCTCTCTCTCTCTCTCTCTCTCTCTCTCTCTCTCTCTCTCGGAAAACGGATCCGGGGTTTTAAAGAGAGCAATTCGAAGCCATTCTTAAGCGGTCTTTCCGAGGAGGAGGAGGAGGAGGAGGAGGAGGATGGTCAATGGAAATGGTGCGGCAAATGATCATGTGGAAGTAGGAAGCGCTGATAAAAAGGAAACTACAATTTAAGAAAAGTGTGAAACGAATAAAAGAAAAAACTAAAAGTGAAAACTGCAGCAACTGAAGTAGAGAAACTAATGATAATGATGATAGTTCAAATGGGAAAAACTCCAGAGCGCTAAATGATAATTGGGCAAGGAGAGTGGAGGAGTTGAACGGGTAAAAAAATGGTTAAGAGAGAGGGAAGAGAAAAAATAAGAATAAAAATGAATGGAGATTGGAGATGGCAGGAAGCTTAAGAGGAGGTAGGAGGAGGGAAGTAAGAGAAGAAGGCATTGGAATGATGGAGATGAA
Organism: Chionoecetes opilio; assembly: GCA_016584305.1. Classification (NCBI taxonomy): domain Eukaryota; kingdom Metazoa; phylum Arthropoda; class Malacostraca; order Decapoda; family Majidae; genus Chionoecetes; species Chionoecetes opilio. The sequence goes on from JACEEZ010020863.1 coordinate 48,193, forward strand.
GGGAAGAACAGATGAAGAACGAGAACAGAACAGAGAAACAGGTGGAAGAATAGAGGAGAACGACAACCATGATGATGATGATGAATACAGACAAATAAGACAACAATGAGCGCAAAGATGAAAAGGAGGAGAAAGCTTTAATTAAGGAAGAGGATCAAAAGAAGGATTACAGAGGCATCACAAACAGCAAAACACTTTTAGATTCTGACAAGGCTGTTTGTTTCTACCCACTAAAGAAATATATAAGTAGAAGCACGAGGAATACAAAGGAAGAATAGACAGCAACAGCCTTCACTGGTCCAAACGGGACTGTCTGTGTGACTACTTTCTATCACTTAAGTTTCTACGAGTTGAAAAGTAAAATTGTGACATAAGAACAAAAGAAAACTACACGAAACAACAAACAACAGAAACATGCCTGTGTGACATAATAACATAAGAAAATAAGGAGGCAGCAAGAGGCCAGTTGACCTCCTCAAGGCAGCTCCTGTGCACCTAACACCTACCATCTGTTGTCTTCAGCCATCACTATGTCTAACCTTTTCTTACAAATATCTACTGTCCTTGCACTTACCACATGCTTGCTGAGTTTGTTCTACTCCTCTACTACCCTATTAGTAAACTCATTTTTTCCTATAACTTTCCTAAATATGAACTTATGTAGTCTGAAACCATTTGTTCTTGTTTTAACTTGCTCCTTGACTATGATGACCTTATTTATATTCCCTCTGTTGAAACCTTTCACCCATTTAAACACTTCTATCAGATCTCCCCTTACCCTACGTCTTTCTAAAGAGCGCAAATTGAGGTGTTTTAATATATATTTGAAAGTTAAGTTCCTTATCCCCTGAATAATTTTAGTCCTCCTTCTCTGTACCGCTTCTAGCTTATCTACATCCTTTATATAGTACGGAGACCAGAACTGTACAGCATAATCTAAATGAGGCCTAACTAACGCAAAGTATAGTCTTAGGATTATGTCTGCTGATCTATTACTCACGCTCCTGGTGATAAGACCAAGTACCCTGTTTGATCTGTTCCTGGCACTAATACACTGCTCTCTGGGCCTCAGGTCCTGACTCACTAATACTCTTAAGTATTTTTCTGAATAAAATTCACCTATGCCTACTCCGTTTAGGGTCTATCTATTTCCTGTGTTGTCTCTACCTACGTGAAACGTACTGCACTTGTTGATGTTAAAGTCCATCTGCCATTTAACAGCCCACTCATGCATTCTGTTTAAATCCCACTGTAATACATTAGCTTCCCGCTCCGTACTGATTTGTCTCCCTACTATAGTGTCGTCCGCAAAATTTAATAATGTTGCTACTCATCTCAGAATCCAAATCGTTTATATAGATAATGAAAAGCAATGGGCCTAATACGGACCCCTGGGGGACCCCACTATTTACCTTACCTCAATTTGATTTCTTACCATTTATTTGAACCCTTTGCTCCCTGCCACTAAGCCGCGCACTAATACATTTATAGACTCTGCCATCTATCTCGTGGGCTTTAATTTGCATCAACAATCTCTGGTGGGGTACCCTGTCAAACGCCTTGCAGAAAACAAGTTATATTACGTCATAGTTTATGGCCTATTTGTTGCCTCATAAACTGCTCTATAAAAAAGATAAAAGATTAGTGCGACACGATTTACCCTTATTAACTATTAGTGACTACTTTCTATCACTTTAGTTTCTACGAGTTGAAAGGCAAAATAATATGAAAGTTAATGAAGGAGGAGGAGAAAAGACCTACATGAAAAGAAAGAAATACCTTGATGGAAGAGGAAGAGAAGAGACGAACAAGAAAAACATGCATCCTGTGCATCAAAGTCAAAGAGCCGTTGATGTGTATTGAATGGCGATGAATAATGCCTATGAAACAAGAGAAGCAGCAACAGCAACAACAGCGGCAGCGGCAGGAGCATCAAAAATAGATACCGTGGCGTTGATAGACACAGCCGGAAGCAGGGCATTGCGAGGCCTGACATTTCCAACACTAACACTCACACCTGTGTTGAACTCCATTAATGTTTCATTTTATCTTTGTGTTACCTTTGTATTGCATTTCACCTGTCATTTCGTGCAGTCATTTACCTGTCTATCCCTCAGTATATCAATCGTTTTATCACCAAGACGAGGATATTCAGAATACTTGTCTCTGTTTTCCTGTCAAGTCGTATTATACAAACTAAAATGTACGATATGGATGGTGGTGGACTCCTTGCTAAGACTATAAACAAACACAATTAATGTCTCTTTTGATACCTTTTTGTATAGGATGAAAGGGAGGAGGGTAGTGTCATGTATTTTCTGCTTTTTTCACGTCAAGTGTCATTTGTTGGTCCCGTGTATTCACCACCCAATCCCGTCGACACCTCTGGTCGAGACATTCGACAACCCAAAATATAAAGTATTGGTTTCGGTAATAGTAATAATAAAAGTAAGGTAAAAGTAATAGTTTTCGGTAAAATTGAAAGTGGATGAACGGTTTGTTCGATACCGCGACCACTACTACACTACAGTGTATTTACTTTAAAACACTATTTCCCTTAGGGCATTAATTACCTTTGTCTTTGCTAACTTTCAATTCGTATCTCATTTCTTCATTAATTTACGTTCAACAATTTGTTTCTCATTTTGTTATTTGTATATATTGGTTTCTCTACAACAATTGTATTATAACGGATGTGTTTATAATGTTTTCTCGAACAAATTTCCAGCCGGGACCAGATTTATGGATGAATATTTATTTGTTACAACTTTCTATGATTACTTTACCAACACCAATACTTTATATTTGGCCACACATATACCATCGACATTCCATTTGTTATGTTACCAATACGGAAGAAATATTTTCCCTCAAAACAAAGACACGACAGAAAGCCACGGTTTGTCCTATCAATGTATTCTTCTGTTTCTTACTTTTTTCAGGCGTTTAAGACATTTTATTATTTGCCATAATTTTTCGCATAGCCTGAAGGTTTTATATTTACTGTATTTTTATTATATTTTGTATATTATGTTTTGTGTTACATTATATTTCATATATTATATTTAGAGTCCTTCGCTTCAATGACTTTCAAATTTCGTGCTTCAGCCTCACCGTCGACGCCAACACGCCCATCTATTATTCATTATTCATTATCATGCACACACACACACACACACACACACACACACACACACACACACACACACACACACACACACACACACACACACATACTATCAGAGAAAGTGGTGTGATAAACTATTATATATAAATTTAAATAAAGCAAAGAATGATATTTTGAAATCGCAATACGGGCACATTACGAGCTTGACTTGATCCTGTAAATATAAAAATACACACACACACACACCCTTGCCGGCAGCCACACACACACACACACACACACACACACACACACCACACACCACACACACACCCACACCCACAACCACACCCACACCCTTGCCGGCAGCCACACTCTGTACAGCAGTCGTCGTCATGGTGATGCTCGCTCGCTAATAAGATTTATCGCCAGCACCGTATGGACGTGCGCCGCAAGCTGCAAATACCATCAAAGGCAGGACGACACCACGCCAGTCACAGGAGCAGCGAGGGAGGGAGCCACGACCTCAGACTATGCGGGGGTCGGGTGGCCTGGGGTTGCGTCACAAGTTGATGCAGTAATACTTATCTCAGCGTGCGGGGCTTAGAGCAGGACGTTGGAGGTGATGTGATAGCGTGGTAAGTGTTTGTTGTCGTTGCTACAGTGAGGATTATAAAACCTCCTGCCGCTGTGCTGTGTGGTGTTGTGCTGCTCTCTGCCGGGATTTTCATTTAATATATCCGCTACTTTGACCTCACTTACAGCCATCGCCTTGGTCTCTATAATATTCCTCCTCTTCCTCCTCATTTTTCTCCTCCTCGTACTCATCATCTTAACACCAAAAGAAAATAACTATTTTCTCTTCCTCGCTTTTACCAACATAGTCTTCTATTCCTCATTTCCTTCTTTCTCCTCGTCTTTTTCTCTGGTCTCATTATCCATCATATCCTTACTCAAAAGTATTTCTTCTCTTCTTGTTCTATTTGTATCCTCCCTTAAAATGAGAGTCCTTGTATCAAAACCCTGAGATATTCACACAGTGCCCACTTGTCCACCAGGCACACGGCAAAGTACCTGCGTAGCAAGCAATAAAAACTTGTTTCTCACTTTCCTCTTGAATTTCATGTTAACTTTTTATTGCTGCATAATATCACCTCTTTTTCAGCCATCTTCGATTATAGTGGTGAATGGGTGAAAGTGTCTTTTACTGGACTATCCTTTGCCTTATACTAATGAAATAGACTATAGTCTATTCCCTCAAGCTGGATTCCTGGGAGCTGCTCGATGCCTACCCGAGTATGTAAGGACGTCGCTGATTGGCTGATGCACTCGGGCTGGGTGGTGATGGTGGTGGTATTTTGCCTCGCCGCGACCAAACACCCATGCGTTGCCTCAGAAAAATATTCATATTTCTTTGCTTTACTCATCTGTTACACAAGATAGGCCTATTTTGTTTGTATCAGTGAATCAGGCAGTGATTGTTCAATAATAACACACCATTCATAACTCAATGGGGTAAAAGATAAAGTCATGACGGAGTATCACAAGAGTAGGCGGCTTTTCAGGTTTTCAGTGCATTGAAATGTTGTACTCCTACCCGATATTACCAAGCTACCAGATGATATTTAGGAACACTGAACTTACCATCGTGTTCATGATACATTGCTGCATATCATGAGCATACAAAAATGACAGTAAGACTACACCAATATTAAGATAATTGAAGGAAAGTAAAATAGTGTATACACATTTTGTCTTGCTTTTTTTGTTTCAACTGACTGTAACTCCATCAGTTTTGCTCGCATTATATTTTCAATCACTGTCTCAAACTCCACACACTTTTCCGATTATTTGGTATGTAGCATGTACCAATAAGAAAAAAAGTAGGTGGTCAAATTGGCTAAGAAAGTAAAACTGCAAACTGGCGCCGTGACGGGTGAGCCTCTGACAGCTCTCATGAGAACTCGTCTTTCCTGTAGGGAGCAATTGCTCACCCGTCACGGCGCCAGTTTGCAGCAGTTTTACTTTCTTAGGCATTTTAACCACCTACTTTTTTCCTTGTTGGCACGTGCTACATACCAAAATAATTGGAAAAATGTGTAAATTTGGAGACAGTAATTGAAAATGTAATGCGAGCAAAACTGATGGAGTTACAGCGAGTTGAAACAAAGAAAGCAAGACAAAATGTTTATACACTATTTTACTTTCCTTCAATGGACCCATTTACTCTACTTGAGGTAACGATAGATTGGAAATCTTCAAGACTCATATAGTAGGGCAGTGGTGCTGAATTTTCGATGTGAACAGTATTTTTGATGATACAGCCATTTTAAGTGGAGGAAAATTTGTCCGCCCCAAAACGACCGGCGCCATGCTGTGACGTCAACAACGCACGGTTGTCAAGCGGCCGCAGCGGGCCGCTCCACAGTAACATTAACTTGCATTACCCCTACTACCGCAAGATGGCCAATAATCCTCCTTCAAGTTTTGTGGTAGGTTTTCACTGTGTTTGTGAATATATAAGTTGTAGTTTATAAGGAAGAAGTGATTAGACAGGGACAAGTGACCCATGACAACAGGCAAGTGATGACTTTAGGCATCGCAACTCCTTACAAAGAGCTCAAATGAACCTACAATGACATGTAGCCTACAGCTAGACAGATAGACGAACTCATAGAAGAACAGGTAGAATGAGAGCGCCTTCCACCTGCACACACACACACACACAACACACATCTTAGACGAACTCATAGAAGAACAGGTAGAATGAGAGCGCCTTCCACCTGCACACACACACATCATAGACGAACTCATAGAAGAACAGGTAGAATGAGAGCGCCTTCCATCAACACACATACATACACATCATAGACGAACTCATAGAAGAACAGGTAGAATGAGAGCGCCTTCCACCAACACACACATACACATCCTGATCAAGAGCACACTGCGCCTTCCACGCACACACACACACAATATATATATATATATATATATGTGTGTGTGTGTGTGTAAGGCGCAGTGTGCTCTTGATCAGATGTGTGTGTGTGTGGGGGTGGAAGGCGCTCTCTCTATACCTGTTTTTCTATGAGTTCGTCAAGAGTACATAATGAATCGCCTAGGGCCCTAGATGAAGGGGAAATTCACACTCACTACAGGAACTACCTCGTGTAGGTCTCACGGCCTCTTGTAGCTTCCTTATTTTCTTATGTTATTATGTTCTTTTGGATGCTTCCCGTGCCCACAGCATTGTCACAATAACACAACGCCGCGTGTGCTGTGTATGTGTGTGTGCATGTGTGTGTGTAGGCGTTTGTTACTTCATCACTGCATACACAGACAAACACCAATCACCAATCCGTAGTACTATGTATACTACACACACACACACACAGTGTCACACACACACACACACACACACACACACACACACACACACGAGTAACATGTGTGTTCCCTCAGGGGAATCACGCCTATAGTAGACATCCACCACTGTTTACTTTTTTTCTTGTCTTTGGACACAGATATGAACACTATCTGGTGTTTTAATCGTGGTGTTTTAGCAGATTGGCACATAACAAACAGTGTGTTCTCTTTGTCCAGCTATATAGGCGAGGAAGCGGGGTAGAGAAGGAAGCGGAAGGGATGTTTGTGCGCTGTCTACGTCACAACCAATCACAGCGCGTTCCGTGGCCACGTCATAGTTTAGCCCCAAAAACTGCTTATATCTCATTCATGCTGCATTTTAAGCAAAATGAATATGAGTACAGTGATAAGTAGCTTATATTGCATCCAAAGCTTCACAAAACTCCGTGTTTTAGGTGTGAGTAAACGGGTCCATTATCTTAATATTGGTGTAGTCTTACTGTAATTTTTTTATGCTCATGATATGCAGCAATGTATCATGAACACGATGGTAGGTTCAGTGTTCCTAAATATCATCTGGTAGCTTGGTAATATCGGGTAGGAGTACAACATTTCAGTGCACTGAAAACCTGAAAAGCCGCCTACTCTTGTGATACTCAGTCATGACTTTATGTTTTACCCTATTGAGTTATGAATGGTGTGTTATTGTTGAACAATCACTGCCTGATTCACTGATATAAACAAAATAGGCCTATTTTGTGTAAGAGATGAGTAAAATAAGGAAATATGAATATTTTTCTGAGGCAACTTATGGGTGTTTGGTCGTGGCGAGGCAAAATACCACCACCATCACCACCCAGCCCGAGTGCATCAGCCAATCAGCGACGCCCTTACATACTCGGGTAGGCATCGAGCAGCTCCCAGCCCAGAAATCCAGCTTAAGTGAATAGACTTATAGTGTAGTGTAAAGATACAGTCTCATAAAGGTCAAGAGGTATGTACTAGTTGTATGTAAATCTCTTGCAATCCTTTCCGGTAAACCTTTCGCTACCTTCCTCAGTAATATATGTATTGTTCTTAACATTGAGTGAAACAAAAACTGTTGCTGCTCCAGACCCAAAAGTGCTCTGGTGTACTCGTACAGTGTTACATAGTCTGCGCCTCCTACTTCTTCATATTGTCTCATGTTATTGTGTCTTGCTCCCTCCCTCCCTCCTTCACCATTATCGTCATATTTCATCTTTTGCCCAGCATTCCATCTATTTTCGTTCCATCTCTCATTCATTACTCTTTTTTTGCAGAACTAATTTTCTTCTTCCTCCTCCTCTTTCTGTTATCGGGAGACAAACAACTTGCTCTCCCATCTTTTTACCCAAGAGAGTGCAGCAAATCGTCTTAACGTCTTCCCATTTTAAAGAGACCAACATCTCGCCTTCTACCCTTCCATCCTAATGACACGTATTACACGGCGTTGTAACATATCGTTTGGTACAAAAAAGGCAGACATATACGTATGACATCCTTTATCCTTTTATCCCCTATGTCATGTTACACATCTGCTTCCTCCACCTCGTCCATTTTCTCTTCGTCTTCCTCCTACCTCCTATTCTAATCCCTCTGCTCATTTTTGCTTTCCTCCATCTCCTCCTCCTTCTCCTCGTCTTCCCCATTCTCCTCCTACATATTTCAACTATGAATATCCAACAGGAGTGAAAATGTATCTTCATTAAAGCCAACTGACGCAAGAGCTTACCTTCGCTGCTGCCTCGCCGTGGTCCAGGTGGCCAGCGCGGCGCCTCGCTCCTCAATCTCACCTGTAAACAAAAGCAGATAAGCGTCAAATATTATTAGGTGTTATATTTCCCTTTCTCTCTATCTCTCTCTCATATATTTATATCTCTTTCTCTTTCTATCTCTCTAGTTTATTTCCATACTTTTCCTTTACTTTCTTCGTTCTCTTTCACTTGTCCCTTCCCATTCCTCTTCCTCCTCCTCCTCTCGAGAGGATGTATGTATAATTTCTCAAACTGCCGTTGCCAGTCTACCCAAGCACAGGTAGGTTTTCCAAGACACTGCAGGAAGGGTGGTGGTGGTGCTAGACCAGCTGGTTCCATGGCAAGATGGTATCCTACTCACTGCGCCAATATAATGTCTTGGGCACGTGGGCAGAAGGGTAAGAAGAGGCAATGCTGACAAGGCAACCACAGGGAGACGAATCCCGTTTATTCACCAATTATTATAATCATTCATTGAAGCTCTCGCACGCTCTCTCTTGATTTCTTCCATATTTTTCTTCTCCAAGCACACTTCTGGCTCCTGGCAGGTTTTTCTCTTGTTCTTTAGAGAGTGGCATGAACACCTTCTCAACCGCTTAAACATTTTAAAGAATATATTCTTCTTTTTCTTGCCGCGTTGCTCGCATTGTTACCATTTTCTATCTTGTTGTTTACAGGTAACAGGGATCAACCCAAGTAATTTACAAAGTCAATGACTTGTAGGAGTGATTGCCAAGGTGAATGCCTATCTTGAAAGGCAGGTGTAATATACCCAGCCCAGAGGCAGACGTCAATGTGGTAGTAATGCAAGTGGTCGAGTGGTTTTAAGTAAGGCTTGCTGATTGAAGTAATGTATAAGTATTGTAAGTGCCAAGGAATCGAGTAAGACATTATACTGTTATAAATATATAATATATTATATATATATATATATATATATATATATATATATATATATATATATATATATATATATATATATATATATATATATATATACACTGTATAGGTTGAACAATATAAAGTCACGGGTTCTTACAAACGACCAAGGAAGCTTAAGTCTTATTGACAGACCAGAACAATCATTTACGTGACAAGTACACACACACTCTCTGGTGTATGTGTGTGCACACAGAGACTTACAAGGAGTTTTCTCTTGGAGCGCCTGAGTCGCATCTCCGATGGCTTCTGCCCCCTTCCTACCTCTTGGCGTGTTATATAGGGAAAGGTTTCATTGTTGAACAGTTGTTTCCACATGAACTGTTGAGTGCGTGGAATGCGAAGGTCTGCTCGATGTTCACACGGTGATGACTCAAACACACCCAAAGTTAGCTGTATATGTCCAGGTGTGCAATGCTTATCAACTAAGATAAGTGACAATTAGCCACAGGCACACGCAACAGCTGACTGTGCATTCTCAAGAATGCAAGCAGCAGGGAACAACACCATTATGTCCACGTAAACATTATCAAGGAGGTAGTGTCTGTCCTAGCAACACAACAAGGATGTGTTGCTGAAAGAGGCAGACACACGTACATACACCACCAAAATGAACACATGCTGATAACATATATGTTTCATCATACACATACATATATCTAACCAGTGCCGTAATAACATTCAGGTCCTCCATACCACTTGCCAGTTTTGCTTGAGGTATGATGGACATACACATACACATACACAGACCAATGTATCCAAAACTGGGTGGCCGCCGCACAGGGACCCTCGAGGTATTAGATATATTTAGCTTCCTTTTTCCAAGATGCTAAAGTAACTCCAACCTGACAGCTCGTAAGGCCGATGATGTGCGAGTCATTCTAGCTTCACATCCATCACCCTCATCTTAGAAACGCCTCCTAGATCCTACCTTATCTCAACTACCAGCGAAGCCTCTAGATCCAGCCACGGTGTTGACAACTGGGTTTTTTTTTCTTCACATCACAGAGGACAGGCCATGGGCACAAAAAAAGAGGTATCAAAGTGTCCGCTTAGTTGCCAGTCCCTATAAATAAAGAAGGCAGTAAGAGAACAAAGAAATGGGTATCGGGCCAATTTAGTTCAGGTGTCTTGGTCATTCCTTTTGTGAAAAGATTTTAGTCGTAGGAAGGTGGAAAAATTGAAACAGGAAGAGATTTCCAGAGTTTACCAGTTAAAAGGATGAAAGAGTAAAGATACTGAATAACTCTTGCATTAGGAAGATGGACAGAATAGGGATGAGAATGAGTAGAAAGTCTTGTGCAGCGAGGCCGCGGGAGGGGTGAGGCTTGCAGTTAGCAAGTTCAGAAGAGCAGTGAGCATAACAATAACGGTAGAAGATAGCAAGAGAAGCAACATTGCGGCGGTGATTTAAAGATTGAAGATCCTGGTCAGACCTGCCGGCTTTGCCATTGCCATCTCTCCCTCTATCTCAATAGTAAATAATGCTTTAAATACTACAAGTAAAGACATGAAGGAGCATAACCATTTAAACACTTCGTAGCAGGGTTGATACTAACTGAAATAAGTTATTTACTAAGGTGTTACTCGCTATGGAATACACTGGAGAGAGAGAGAGAGAGAGAGAGAGAGAGAGAGAGAGAGAGAGAGAGAGAGAGAGAGAGAGAGAGAGAGAGAGAGATAGAGAGAGGGGAGAGAGAGAGAGAGAGAGAGAGAGAGAGAGAGAGAGAGAGAGAGAGAGAGAGAGAGAGAGAGAGAGAGAGAGAGAGAGAGAGAGAGAGAGAGAGAGAGAAATACACACCCACCCCTACCCCCACACAACACACAGTTTAGTTTAGTTTAGTTTAGTTTATTGACTACAAGCAAACATAATCACATTCATAATTTAAGATTACAGTAAAATATACAATGGTACCTATCATTATAATATAACAACTAGTTGTAGTCCAAGAAGGTTAATCTTACTCCGAAACAAACCCTAACAACTATAATATCATGAACAAACCATTACATTATTGGTATGATTACAAACCATAATATACTCCGAAACACACTTTAACAACTACACAACTAATCATACGCCGCCAATATATCATAAACAATCTTGCACATAACATCATTACTAAAATTGCAAAACAAAACATCCAAAGTGTTAAATGTGTAACTATCTTTCAAATATTGAGTCACAGGACAACTCTCCACGACATGCCTCTCCGTCTGGACTGATCCACATACACACACACGCTCCTCCACAGGAAGGCGACCACGCCCCGCCTGTTCCACCGTCCCGTCTCAATAGCCAGTGAATGCCCTGAACTCTGAACCTCGTGAACGAGACTCTGTGCAGATCATTTACTGTATGTCTCTGTTTATAAACATCATGCACTCTCATCGTAGGATTAATGTCCATATATACATTACATCTCGACGTATCTGACGACAAAATAGCCCTATGTACATTTCCTACCAATAAGGACATGTCCGTGACTTCATCTCGTGTATATCTATTTATATCTTGGCAACAGGGGTATTCATTGCAATAGAAATTCTAACAACAAAGAAAGGGATCATCCTCCATGCCAGACCTTTCTAGCCATAACCTATGAAAAAAATTGTGCTGTTTATGTTGTAAAAAGTCTGACAAAGTCGGGTACCCCAGTTCAGCATAACAGACAAGATTAGATGTGTTCTTTCTTACCCCTAACAACGCTTTCATAGCCCAGTGGTACAGTTTAATAACAGGTTTCGTGTCGGCACCGAACCACGATTCACATCCATACAAAAGTGACGACGTGAGGGCTGCATCAAACACTCGACGTTTAACGATGAACGGAACACAATTGTTTTTTTCTATAAAAGAAACAAATTTCAAAACTTGGCAGATCTTTCACACACATGCACAATGGGCGGAACACAATATTCACACTGTCATCAGCCAGCCACCCTTGTGTTACCCTTCATGTCTTTGCCGCTAGGTCACCAGAACGCCTTACCTTTGACCTCGACAGCAGGAAGGTTACAGTCTCTTAACCCTTTGACCTGACCTGAGCTGATTGTCGCCCTTATATTTTATTTATGATGATAAAAATGAATATTTCGGTTAACTTTTTGTATATGTGATTTTGTTTTTGTGTCTCTGTCTTGTCAAGCTTTCCTAAATTGACGTATATTTTTCTACTTTCTGGTAGTAGTAGTAGTAGTAGTAGTAGTAGTAGTAGTAGTAGTAGTAGTAGTAGTAGTAGTAGTAGTAGTAGTAGTATCAGTAGTAGAAGTAATAGTAGTAATAGTAATAGTAGTAGTAGTAGTATTAATAGTAGTAGTAGGGATAATAAAACTCTACATAGGTGATATACCTTCCCTTTTCTCATACACGTAAGTTTCCCGTAAATCCAATGATGCATTTCCTTATGCATGATAACGTGCCGCCTTGCTCCCTTATTGTTGTGCGTAAATCTCTCTCTCTCTCTCTCTCTCTCTCTCTCTCTCTCTCTCTCTCTCTCTCTCTCTCTCTCTCTCTCTCTCTCTCTCTCTCTCTCTCACTTTCATAATGTCAAGTAATACATTAAAAATAAGAGCACAGCATATTAAAGCAGATATCTTTATCCACTTCACACACACAGAGACACACAGCACCGCGCGATGGTCAGGTTGATAGCGTGCTGGTCTCCCATTCAATGGGTAGGCGCTTCGAATCCTCGCTGCTCCCGGGGATTTTTCACTGACAAATTCGGGCTGTTACTGTTCCCCTTGAGCAAGGGGATGGGGGTGTGTGGTGTGTGAGGTCCCAGTATTACCCAAAGATATTGAGCTCCAAGCTCGCATTGAGAGGGTGAAACTGGCGACCGCGATTACGACTAGCGTGGACCACACACACCATGGTTGAGTGAATGACTCGCGCGTGCGCGCACACACACACACACACACACACACACACACACAAGGACGCACGCACACACACACACACACACACACACACACACCCACAAATAAAAAAAAATCCTGAAGGGACGGCAAGGAAACACTGCGAGGCAAAAGAAAGAGTATGTCGTCCTCATTCTGGAAAAGGAATAGTTATGTAATAGAGTCAAGACGAGAAAGAAGGAGGGAAGGAAGGAAGGATGGAAACATAAGCTGTCTGGGACGGTAGACAATAAACATTGGTGATGTGAGTAGAAGTTCTGGAAAAACTGGAGTTTAATCAAGAAACAGCATAAAAGAACAAGGAAGAAATGGAGAATGGGAGGAGAAAGAGAAAGTGGATCAGGAGGAAGAGGTTAAGAATGGAGGCACAGACGAGGATATTGTGATAGTAAGTTTTACAAGCGAGAATCGAAGTATCCAGCAAATAAGGGAAGAGGAACATAGGTAGAAAAGGAGATCAAATGTGAAGGCGATGGAAAGTTAATGAAGGGAAGGCTGTAAGAGGAAAAGCAAGAGGAAGAGGCAGCATAGTGAGAGGTTATTGCATGTTGTTGGCCTGATGTGTGAGGGGCTTGGGTTAGGAGAGGAAGGGGGGAGTTAGGAAAGATGGCTGTGTGTTGGCCTGGGGCTGGGGCTGTACAATATATAGTAGTAGTAGTAGCAGTAGTAGTTTTAGTAAGAGTAGTAATAGTAGTAGTAGTGGTTGTACTAGTAGTAATTTTAGTAGTAGTACGTAGTAGGAATAGTAGTAGTAGTAGTAGTAGTAGTAGTAGTAGTAGTAGTAGTAGTAGTAGTAGTAGTAGTAGTAGTAGTAGTAGTAGTAGTTGTTGTTGTACATATGTTCAACTTTTTTTTCTCGAAAGTTAATATTTTCTCCTGCAGTTTTGTCGTGAGTTATATTGTTGTCATTGTTGTTGTTGTTGTTGTTGTTGTTGTTGTGTTGTTGCCTTCGTTGCAGTGTAGGCAGCTGTGCATCCCCAAAATATGAACAAAATAACAATAAACTGACATCACAACGTACATATCAGGGAGGATGAGACAAGATAACAAAACACACAAACACCTAGAACAACATCAATAACAACAACAATAATAAAAATGTACTGCAGCGTTCACTCAAACTATAGACAAATAAGACTTAATATACGAAAAATTCCCCAATAAACTCCTTCAATAAACACCAACAAACGCTTTACTATTTCATATTTATTTCATTGTTTTACTTCTTCCTATCGTCTTTATATCTATCAGTAAATACTTTATTCGGTATAAACAATAAACGAATAAGCAAAGCAATTTCCTAACTCTATAAACTATCTAAATCTACCTCTACTATAAATATGGACCGTCTTTGGCTGCCTCTTTATACATATACGCCGCACGAAGCTATATAAGGAAACTATAAACATAATCCAATAATGTATGTAAAGCGGTTACTCTCTATTCCTTGAACCGGCCGGGCATCTTACCCTGTTAAATAAGCAAAGGCAGGCGAAGCAGCGCACGCTGCCGTTCTTGCCTGCCTGCGCCTTAATAGTGGGGGGCCTAGCCGTAACAATTGTTCACGGTTGGAAACAATTCTGTCCCTTTGTGTGTGATTAGAAGACACCTACAGCATGCCAAAAATCACGGGGGGCAAGCAAATTGACCTCCTTAAAAAATATTGCTTACTTGTCAACTTAGCACTATATCGCGAATACTGTGAAAACAATAACTCGTACTTTTGATAAATGTCAGGTTCAAAATATGCACTCCTTATTGTAAAAATAGTTAAAACAGAATTAATTCTGACTGCAGAAAGTGTTCAATAAGGGAAACTTTCGAAAATTTGAAAATATTTGACATTTAATATTTCAAAAGGAGCATCCTCAGTTTCTGAACTGGTCGCTCGTGATGGAGTTTGAGCTGTCAGTTTTAACATTTGTGAGATCTCTCCGAAGCTCAGATTTCCTCCTGTACATGCAGTCCATTGAAGAACTGCTGCCATGGTTCTTCCTGTTAGACCACTACCACTATGCACGCTGGCTGCCTGTCCATTTGAGGGACATGAAAGAACTCCCGACCAAAGCTCCAGAGGTTGCTCAGGCTTTTGCTTCAGGGAAGTTCACCATCCAGAAGACTGACAAACCCTTCTCATCTATCGCTCTGGACCAGGCTCATGAGCAAATTAATGCAATGGTCAAAGGTGAGGGTGGCGCCATTGGTCTAACAGAAAGTCCTGATGCCTTTGAAAGATGGATGACAGCTGGGCCAGAAGTTGCCCGACTTGTCAGGCAATTTGAGGAGTCCAAGACCTCTGTCAGTGACATTGAGAAGCGACATCACGAGCAGACAGAGGCCCACCAACGACGGTTTCAAACTGACTTGGAGTCTCTCATAAAGAAAATCTCCCATCTTGGCAACCCATTCGCCGAAGAGAGTACAGAACTCCTTTCGATTTCAACCAAAGTAATGGCAAATGCAGAAGTAGTAGCAGCAGTCACAAATGCAAAAAGAGAAGGGCCGAGCAGCCTACCTGGCATTCCTGGATGAAAGGCTCCAACAGAGAACAAAGCTACTGTCAGACCCTATGCAAATGAACCGTGTTACTCTGTTCAGCAATCAGAATAAGTCTTCAAAAACGACCAAAGACCTGAAACTGAAAACAGCAAAAAGCAACTGTGGCTTGTTTGCAAGACTGTACGTCGGGTGTCAGGCTAGAGGAGGTGATCTCAATGAGTTCTTTGAGCATGAGAACCAGTCGTTTCCACCATCACTGTCCGACTCTGGTGATCTTCGGCAGGGCAACAAAGCTGACCTTCTTCGATGCTTTGAGAGAAGTCATGACCACGTGCTGAGTGAGCCCAAAGTGACGGCTGTTGTCATTGACGGTGCTGCCCTTGTCCACATGTTGAAACCAGGACAAGCCAAAACCTTCCAAGAATACAGTGACACTGTTTTTCTGCCGCGCATCCTCTCATTCCTGGCTACGGCAGATCGTGTTGACATTGTCTGGGACTGTTACCGTGAATACAGCTTGAAATCTTCAGTGAGGATGAAGCGAGGGTCCGGCATCAGAAGACGAGTGAATGCAGATATTGCACTGCCACGCAACTGGCCGGAGTTTCTTCGAAACAGCCAAACAAGACAGAGTTGTTTCACTTCCTGTCCGAAAATGTAAAGCTCATCAAGGAAGATGGAAAAGTGGTCATCGCAACACAGGGTACAGACATTGTCACTTCCAGTGACATTTCAGAAAGACCAGAAATGCCGGCTGTCACCCTGCTCACACGAAGAAGCGGACACAAGGCTCATAGTGCACTGCTTTGACATGGCCCAGATGAATCACAGCGACGTGATGATCAGAACATCAGACACTGATGTCGTCGTGCTGGCAACAGCTCACTACCTCTCTCTGAACATCGATACGCTGTGGATTGCCTTTGGAGTTGGAACCCATTTCAGATTTCTACCAGCTCATGAGTTTGCCACAGCACTGGGGCCAGAAAAAGCAACCGCATCCCTGATGTTCCACGCATGCACAGGCTGCGGACACGGTCTCCTTCTTCTCCAGTGTCGGCAAGAAACATGCTGGGACGTTGTGGATGTCTGATCCTGAGTTCACGAGAGTTTTCCTGAAGATGTTGACATCCCCAGAAAACTCTCTCAGACATTTTCCTTGAAGTTAAACGATTCGTCTCTCTCATGTACGATAAGACCAGCATACACTGCAGAGTGAACGACACCAGGAAACACCTCTTCACTAAGAGAGGAAGAATGCTGGAGACGATCCCACCAACCCAAGCCGCCCTCCAAGAACACACAAAACGTGCCATACTTCAACCACTTCTTTGGAAAGAGGCTGTGATCCCTCAACCGAAAGTTCACAATCCAGAGGAGTGGGGATGGGTAAAGAAGGACAGCACCTACAGGCCTGTGTGGACGACCCTACCAGAGGCATCAAAAATCTGCAATGAGTTGGTCAAGTGTGGGTGCAAGCAAGGGTGCAGAGGCAACTGCAAATGTCTGAGAGCGGATCTCCCGTGCACAGCTCTTTGTGCCTGTGATGCCAAATGCCAACGTGACTGATTAGTACATGATTTAACCAAGCTTCTGACTGCTTTAAGGTATGCATAGAACACATCCCATAATTCTCTTTCCAGACCGCGCATTTCCCAACTGTTAGCGATTTCGTCTACACGCCTCAACTGGCGCTTGGGCTGTAACCATTAAACTAACCATGGGACATACTTAAAAATGGTCTCAATGAATTTCCCAGCTCATTTTACCTTAGGAAAGGTATTTTAACCAAACCTAACCAACCTAACCTAACCTTACAGTAGGTTTTAAAATTCCGAAAAATTCGCGTGTGAGACGAAACTGTATACACTTGGGAAATATGCTTCCAGACCTTGAATAGCTTGCCCCCCGTGATATTCTGAACCCTAAGACATACCTCTTTCACTGTGCTAAAAGGCAGCTTTGTTTCCGGAATGGAACAATTGACCCCTGTAAATGCAGTTAGGCCCCCCACTATAACGAGATGGGGTCCGGGGACCGGGGGTGTCCTGTCAATTCATAAAAAAACGAAGACCTCTGAACTTTATAATTCTCTCTCTCTCTCTCTCTCTCTCTCTCTCTCTCTCTCTCTCTCTCTCTCTCTCTCTCTCTCTCTCTCTCTCTCTCTCTCTCTCTCTCTCTCTCTCTCTCTCTCTCTCTCTCTGCCAGGCCTGTCTTGATAAAACATAAGTTCTTGTGTTAACAACTTTATTTGGCACTTTTTCTAAATGTTTGCCTTAGTCAGGGAGGGACTTGGAACTCAAAGAAAACAGTGAAAAATGCCTTATTCCTATCTAAGTCAGAGACCAATGGGTACTAAGGGAAAACAATGCAGTAATTGTTCTTGACGCAAAGAAGCTGAGAGTATAAACTATCATTTTTTTTGTTCATTAGTAAGGCCCCCAAACTACACTACAACAATGCTGGAGCACTTTCTTTCCCCCTGCTTCACCGGCTCTCGAAAGGTCTTCTATGGGCATTTTCCTATAAAAAAGTGTTTAAGGCATTTTATAAACTATGCACCTGAATGATGTGTTAATGTTTTTTTGTTAAAGAAAAAGGGAGCGTTAAGTAAAAGGTTAAAGTAAAAAGGAAAGCAGTTAAGTAAAATGTTAAAGTACAAAGGAGCAGTTAAGTACAATGAAAAAGTAAAAGGAGATTAAGTACAAGTGTTAAAGTACAAAGCAGCAGTTAAGTACAAGTGTTAAAGTACAAAGGAGCAGTTAAGTACAAGGTAAAAAAAAGGAGCAAAGTAAGTTACAGTTAAAGTACAAAGGAGCAGTTAAGTACAAGTGGACAAACAAGAAAAAAAAACGTTGTAGTGTGCGAAAAATTGTCGTTTTTTGTGTCAATCCCATACTATTTTTTTTTAACCATACTAATTTTAAAATAGCTCTTGTCAAAAAAAAAATATAGCTTGTGGTCTTTTTGTGTGATATATCTTTAATATATAGAACATTATCCTTATGAATTGGATCTCTTGTTAAAATATAAGGTTAATCGACACCCTATCCCCCCTTCTGTGCAAAATTTTCAACAAATAACTTTCAACGTAAAAAACCCAAAGGGTTTTTTTAATAAAAAAACATTTGAAAGTACGAGGGACGAGGCATTACATTACTCAAACTAAGATATTTAATGCTCACGTCATCAAGAAATGTATATAGTTATTCATATCCTTTTAAATTAAGTCGTTTTCAGAAGTTCTTTTCTGGTCCCGTGCATTCAAAAAATAATACGAAAAATTTGGCGAAAATGAAAAATAGTATAATTATAACAGGAATATTTGAGAGAGAGAGAGGAGGAGAGAGAGAGAGGAGAGGAGAGAGAGAAGAGAGGAGAGAGGAGAGAGGAGAGAGAGGAGAGAAGAGAGAGGAGAAGAGGAGAGGAGAGAGAGAGGAGAGGGGAGAGAGAAGGAGAGAGGGGAAAAGGGAGAGAGAGAGGAGGAGGGGAGAAGAGAGGGGGAGAGGAGATGGGGGAGAGAGCGCGAGGAGGAATGACGAGAGAAGAGAGAGGAGGGGAGAAGGGGGAAAAGAGAGGAGGGGGGAGGGGGAAAGGGGAGGGAGAGGAAGGAGAGAAAAGGGGAGAGGGAGAGGAAGAGAGATGAGGGGGGGAGAAGAGAGAGAGGAGGAGGGAGGGGAGAGAAAGGGAGAGAAGGGGAGCGGAGAGAGAGAGGAGAAAAGGAGAGGAAAGGGGAGAGAGGGAGGAGAGAGGAGAGAGAGGGGGGGAGAGAGGAGGAGCCCCAGAAGAGAGGAGGAGAGGAAGAGAGGGGACCCAAAAGGGGAAGGGGGGAGAGAGAGGAGGGGAGGAGGGGAAGGAGATGAGAGGGAAGAGGGGAGAGGGAGAGGACGGAGGGGGCGGAGAGGGAGGGGGGAGGGAGGTTGAGGGGGGAAAAGAGAGAGAGGAGAGAGGGGAGAGGGGGGAGAAGGAGAGGGGAAGGGGGAAAAAGAAGGGGGAAAGAAAAAAAAATTAAAAGGGGAGAAAAAAAAAAAGGGGGAGGGAAGAGAGGTTGGGGGAAAGGGGGGAAAAGGGGGGAAAAAGAAAGAGCCGAAAAAGGGCGGGGCAAAAGGGGGTTGCCGGGAAAAAGGAGGGGAAGGGGGGGTAAAAGGGAGGGGGGGGGGAGTTTAAAAAAGGGGGGGGAAGAAAAAAAAAAAAAACCCGGGGGGAGATTAAAAAAAAAAAAAAAAAAAAAAAAAAAAAAAAAAAAAAAAAAAAAAAAAAAAAAAAAAAAAAAAAAAAAAAAAAAAAATTTTTTTTTTTTTTCCAAAAAGGGGGGAGAGAGAGAGGGGAGAGAGAAAAAGGGAAAAGCAAAAAAGGGGGAAGAGAGGGGAGAGAGAGAGGAGGAGAGGGAAGGGGGGGAAAGGTGGGGGGAGAGGGGGAAGAGAGGAGAGGAGAGAGAGAGAGAGAAGAGGAAGAGGAGAGAGAAGAGAGAAGGGGAGAGAGAGAGAAAAGGAGAGAGAGAGAGGGGGAAGAGGAGAGGAGGAAGGAGGAGGGGGAGAGGGAGGAGAGAGAGGGAGAAGAGAGAGAGAGAGAGAGAGAGAGGGAGAAGAGAGAGAAGTATACAGCATTATGATAATTTATTTTACTCACCAAAACCATCCAAATTTGGAAGAAAAAAATCCCATCCATCCCCCCTTTCCCTCGCTCGTCCCTCTTTGGCCCCCTTTTGCCAAGCCATTTAGTTTTCGTGTTTTCTTCTTGTCTTGCTTGGCCTCCACATTGTTTTTGAAAAATGTTTAACCTCACGATGTTTTCCCCGCAGGTATTGTCCCGTCTCTAGATCGTGCCTTGCTGCAATTTCCCTAGACTGTGCATGGCGCTTTTTTTTTCCTAACCCTTTTTCTCCCCCGGGGTTCTCTAGGCTAGTAGTTTTTTCGCCTTCTCAAAAACCCTTCGTAGGGAATACACTTTTACTTTTTGTTCTTTGTAAGGGTTTTTTTACTTGTTTTGTTTTGTATTCTTTTCTTAAATTTGCTATTTTTTCCCCTTGTAGATTTTGTCTACCCCTTCTTTTGTTCTACTTTTCCTTGCTCCTAACCTTTGTCATCTTCCCAGTTTTTGTTGAACTCCTTTTATTTAGTTTGTCCTTCCTCTTTTCTTACGTTCATCCTTAGCCTTCCTACACCCGCAGTAAAACCCTTTTGCATTCTTCCCCCCCCCTTTCCCTTTTCTCTCTCCTCCCCCTCTCTCTCTCTCTCTCTCTCTCTCTTCTCTCTCCCCTCTCTCTCTCTTCTCTCCCCTCTCTCTCTCATTGTCGCGTGACCCCCAAGGGGGTCATTAGGCGGGGTCACGTCGGTAGTCAAGGGTTAATAGGACGCAGTTTTCCTGCGGTCTCATTCGGCTTTTTCCGTTTTTTTTTCCGGGTTTTGGATTTCGTTCTTATTTAATCCTCCGTTTGATTTTCTTGCTTTTTTTTCCTTTTTATATTTTTGTTATTGTTACAATACTATTTCATTTTTTTCTGTTTGTCATCATTTTTCTTAGTTTAAATTCTGCATTTTTCTTATTTCTTTCGTTTATTCTCTCTCTCTCTCTCTCTCTCTCTCTCTCTCTCTCTCTCTCTCTCTCTCTCAATTCCATGTGATTTGTGATGTTCATTTTCTTTTTGCGATTTTCCCTTTTTTCCTTAATTTCTACGTAAAAAAAAGATGTAGAAAACGAATATTTAAAAGTCTTGCAACTCATTCCAAGGACTCTTCCCTCCTTGACGCTTCAATCAGGTTCGTCAATTTTTTTTTTTCTCCTCCAGGAGATTATTTAAATCTTCATTTTTTGACGGCACCAAAGTCACCTTTCGCAGCATTTTAGCCTTTAATTTTACACGTCAGCTTTTTCCTTGACTGCCACTGACATCTCACTGCTCCTTTTCCCTTCCCTTGAATGCTTTGACCTTTACCCTGACCTGAGGCGACCGGTGACCCGATTAAAGACTTCACACCTCTTGTATGCTTTGTACACTGATCCACAAGTTACTGCACCTGTATTTTTGTTTTATTATATCGTCAATTAAACATTTAATTATCTCTATTTAACCCCTTATTTAGCCTGCCGTATCTTCCTGCCGTATCTTCCTGCCGTATCTTCCTAGTTTACCGGCTTTTTTATCATTTCTTTACTTTATTTTTATTTTCACTTTAACTTTTTTCTTTTTCCCCGATCATTATTTTTAATACCCTTTTCTTCATTGCCTTAAACTTTCACTTTTCCCTTTCTTTTTTTTCACTCTCTTTATTAAACCCTGACCTTTTTTCTCCTATCTTTATACTTTTCATTTTTTATTACCCCTTTCTCTTACCCTTCAATGAGTATCTACAATCCTTTAATTTGTATCCGCTTTCCCCTACATTACCCTTGTTGTTTCCCCCACCTCCCCCAAAAAAAATTAACCTTCAGTACCTCATCCCTCTCACTCGACTCCCTAACATTTCATGCATATATATGAACCCTTGAATAACGCCTCGCTTTCTATCCCTGTACAGGTGAGGTTCTGAAATAAAAAATTCTTTCTTTAAAAATTTTTAAAATTTCCCTTTGCCTCTTTATATCTACAAAGGGGATATAAAGGTGATGATTAGGTGGTGCGATAAATTAGGGCGTTTTTTTCTTTTTTTGAAATTTTTCCCTTTTTAAGTTAAATAATTAAAATAAGTTAGTTAGTGTGTTGTGTTTGTGTGTGGTTTTTTGTGTGTTTTGGTTGTGTGTGTGTGTGTGGGTGTGTGTGTTGTGTGTGTGTGTGTTGGTGTGTGTTGTGTGTGTGTGTGTGTGTGGTGTGGTGGTGGTGTGTGTGTTGTGTGTGTTGGTTTGGTGGTTGTGGGTGTGTTGGGGTGGTTGTTGTGTGTGTGTGATGTGTCATTTACTTTTTTGCCGTTTTTTGAATGTACACAAAATCATCTGGTTGATCTGTATGATAAATATTTTTATAACATATCTGTTGTAATGCTTCCTTCACAGCAAGGCGCGGGCCCCCGGGGGTATTTAAAGGTAGAACCTTTACTTGACTCAGCGTCAGTGTTATTTATGTTAGTTAAGTTTTTTATGATATTTTTCTTAATACTTTTATGGTTTCTCAGTTCAGCGTAATATTAAAACATATCTTTTTGATACGTGTGTGTGTGTGTGGTGTGGGTGTGTTGTGTGTGTGTGGTGTGTGTGGTGTGTGTGTGTGTGTTGTGGGTTTTGGTGGTTTGTTGTGTGTGGTGTGTGTGTGGGGGTTTGTGGGTGTGTGTGTGTGTGTTGTGTGGTGTGTGTGTGTGTGGGTTTTGTGTGTTTTTGTGTGGTGTGTTGGGGTGTGTATGTGTGTGTGTATTTGTGTGGTGTGTGTGGTGGTGGTATTTATTTGTAGTGTTTTACAGGGGCCCGAGCTTTTCACTGTATAACCCCCTCTCCCTATCACATTTTTATCATTTTATTTATGTCAGTATTGGGCCAAAAAACCCTCACCCGGGAGGCGGGGCAAAAAATCACCCGGGTAAGAACCCGGTACCATTCCCCCTGGGGTGGACAAGGCTTTGGGGTTAAGGAGACGCCATATTTTTCCGTGCTCCGGTGTCGTGTGGGCAAGTGTTGTTTATGAGGGGGAAGTTTTTACTAAACAAAGGCAAGGAAAACGGGAGTGAGGGGGGTTTTGTTTCTAATTTTGACTGATCAACAAAGGCATGTCCAGGGGGGATATTCTCCGCGCTCTCCCTTTTTTGGCAGACCCCTAGGTTAGGTAAGGTTAGAAAAACGTTAAGTTAGGTTAGGTTAAGTTAGGGTTTAGGTTTACCTTTTTTAATAAAAAACTTTGTGTGGGAATACAAAGAGGTATTTTCAAGAAAATCCTGTCAAAATTGAATTTTCCCCCAACTCCCGTTTTCTTTGCCTTTGTTAGTAGTAAACAGATATTCCCTCATAAACAGACACTTGCCCACACGACACCGGGGATCAAACCTGGGACTTCTCGGTTGTGAACCAAGCCTGCTAACCACTACACTACGGAGTACCTTACACTACGGAGTATTACATTACGGTGTGTGTGTGTGTGTGTGTGTGTGTGTGTGTGTTGTGTTGTGTGTGGTGTGTGTGTGGGTGGGGTTTTGTGTGTGTGTTTGGTGGGGTGGTATGTGTGTGTGTGTGTATGTGTTTGTGTGTGTGTGTGTGTCTATCGGCCGCTTTTTTAAACATGGACTAAGGAGAGTTTAACGTGGAGCTTCCATGTTAGACTCAAGTGCCAAGAACGCGTATTTTAGACACCATCATCGAGAGCTAACATGGTCTTATGTTGATCCACGACTGCGCTTGGGTTGGCAGTCCTGAACCAAGGAGATATTTTGTTGGGGACGGAGGGCGATGGAGGCATTTGTCTCCGCGCCCTGCTACCGAGAACAACACACACCACACCATATGTCACCTATTTTCTTCATTTATTCACTTTTTTACCCACATTTTCCCTGATCTTCATAGCTCTCCCCACTATTGGGAGTCAAGATTGTCATGGTCATGTTATAGTTATTATTTATTTGCACAACTAATGATGCCTTAATCACTTTAAGGAACTAATTAACCACTATCAAATGGAAGAAAATTCCCCACCAAAAATAAGAAACGGCAATAAAGGTAATATTTTCTTATTTGCGTCCGCCCCATCATCCCCCCAAGTTGTAATTTATGTCATTAACGGTCAAGTTAGGTTACTGTTACGTTAGATTACGGTCAGGTTAGGTATACATAAACACAGGTAAAAGCTTATTATATATATATATATATATATATATTAAGTCGTATAATATATATATTAAGTGAAAAATAGGAACACTCAGCAACGCGAAGAGTTGGAACTCTCGCTGACGGGGACGAGAGATACGGCAGACGAGAGTATCATAAAGCAATAGATGTTGGGAATGTGAAAGATGGATGACGCCCTGTTAAATGGGAGGATAGTTGGAGTATGTGAGAGAGAGAGATCATGCATGAGTGAGAGGACAGTAGGATGTGAGAATGAGGTGGACAGATGTGTGGAAATGGGAGACTTCTGCCGTGGCCTCCTCGTAGAGGGAGTTGTAAGGAACCGCTGTTAGCGTAGACTAGACTATTATGACCAAAAAAAGAATAAATGTCTCCTCTGTTCCCATTAATTAAATACAAGTGCTGCTGTATAGTCGTATAAGTAATGTACTTTAGTTGCTGATAGACTGGACTCGGCGGGCGAGGAGAGATAAACAAATCAGATTTCATAGGGCGCCAAACGCAGTCTTCAAAAATATTTTTCAGTAGCTTCACAATCTGCATTAGATGCATGTATAACACTCATATTTTGCCAAACAGAATATTGGCAATACCGGTAATTTGTCGTAGCATTGGCATTTGCATAGTATTCGCAAATATCATTAGACTAAAGTGTTGGACAGGGGCCTGGGACCCTGGGTGTCTAACATTTCCAATACTATTTTCGTTAGTTTTAGACCAACTTAAGACGAATCCCACACGGAAAAAGTTTAAAGAACGGAAATGCCGTCTAAATCCATGGTTTGTCTTAGGTTAGCCTAAGTCCATGTTTAAAGATTCGGCCGTATGTTTGTGTGTGTGTGAATAGAATAGAATAGAATAGAATAGAATATATTTATTTGCTCAGACTTTATAAAAAGTATGGAGCACAGCTCCTGTGTAATATATATACACATTCATAACAGAAAAATCATCTAAACAGCTTAATCAAAGCATTTACAAATTGTGCTAAATTTGTTAATATTATCACATTTTTGTTCTGCATCAGCATTGTAAATTTAGAGTGATTTGGGTGTAACCTGTAATACTCTGGTATGTATCTGGTTCTTAACTGAATAGTTTCCTCATTTTGACATTGCAACAGAACATGATATTCGTCTCCTAGTTGTCCGTCATTACATTGAGTAAATAACGCTCTTCCCTGCTTATTTGACTATGTCTTCCAGTAATAATTGGCAGCTGATTATTTCCTGTGCGGAATTTAGTTAGAGAGATACGATGTTTTATTTAGTTTGGCTAAATACTCTTCAATCCCATAAACTTCTTTATACATCATATAACTACTGCAAATGCCTCTCCTTGTTACATTTCTATACCAAGTTGTTATCCATATCTTTTAATTTCTGTTCCACCGCTTTCCTAAACCATTTTGGGTTGTTAATAGTTTGCGTCATCCACACTACTGGCAAACCACACTCAATACATATATTCCTTATACATTCAAGCCATGGCGATATATAAACACCACTTGTGTGTAGCTGCAATAAACAGTTGTACATTACATAACTTAATTTTGTTTGTTTTCCCATAATCAATTTAGACCAGTAATGAATCATCCTACACTTAATAGTAATTTCAAGTGGATACACCCCTAGTTCTCCATATACAATATCGGTGCTAGTATATCTGTGTACATACAAAATATGTTTCAGAAATTTCATTTGTAATAGTTCTACCTCCCGAATGATATTATCACCCCAGACTTCACAACCGTATGTTAATACGGGTACAACCCTAGTGTTAAACAATTCAGTTTGAATGTCAACTGGCAAGTCATATTTGCGTGAGGTGCCAATTAGCGCGTACAAGGCCCTCGTTGCTTGTTCCTTTAATTCCAACTCCCCCCTTCCTAAACCTCCCATTATAATTAAACAATATACCTAAGTATTTATACTCGCTAACTACCTCTAATTCCTCACCACCAAATTTGAAATTGTAATTACTTGTTTGTACTTGACCCCGGCTAAACACTACAATTTTAGTCTTACTACCATTAACTTTTAATTTCCACTCGGAACAATAACTATGAAGAGCTGTTAGTCCCTGTTTCATGTTTTGCCTCACTACTACATAATACCACTGTATCGTCTGCATACATCAACACTAATAAACTTAAATAAACATTCAGAAGATCATTATCGAAATCTAAATAGTTACAATTACATTCAATAAGCTTTTCTTGTAGGTCATTAACATAAAAAGCAAAGAGCAGTGGCGATAGGTTTTCTCCCTGTCTCACACCCGTGTTACACGTAAATGTGTCAGACAGTTGTTGATCCAGCATTACGCAAGACTTAATATTATTGTACATACCATGAACAACCTTCAACAATTTACCGTTAATACCATCCCTAACAAGTTTATACCATAAACCTTCTCTCCACACCATATCAAATGCCT
>JACEEZ010020863.1:80000-93420 GCA_016584305.1 Chionoecetes opilio
CAGTTCCAGAGTTTACCAGTGAAAGGGATGAAAGAGTAAAGATACTGATTAACTCTTGCGTTAGGAAGATGGACAGAATAGGGATGAGAATGAGTAGAAAGTCTTGTGCAGCGAGGCCGCGGGAAGGGGGGAGGCATGCAGTTAGCAAGTTCAGAAGAGCAGTGAGCATGAAAATAACGGTAGAAGAGAGCAAGAGAAGCAACATTACGGCGGTGATTTAAAGATTGAAGACAATCAGTCAGAGGAGAGGAGTTGATGAGACGAAAAGCTTTTGACTCAACCCTGTTTAGGAGAGCTGTATGAGTGGATCCTCCCCAAACATGTGAGACATACTCCATACATGGGCGGATAAGGCCCTTGTAAAGAGCAAGCAATTGGGAGGGAGAAAAAAAAGGACGCAGACGCCACAGGACACCTAACTTCTTAGAAGCTGTTTTAGTATGAGATGAAATGTGAGATTTCCAGTTCAGATTTTTAGTAAAGGATAGTCCTAGAATGTTCATTGTAGAAGAAGGAGACAAGAAGGAGTGTCATTGAAGAAGAGGGGATAGTTATCTGGTAGGTTTTGTCGAGTAGATAGGTGAAGAAATTGGGTTTTTGAGGCATTGAACAAAACAAGGTTTGCTTTGCCCCAATCAGAAATTATACAAAGATCAGAAGTTGGGCGCCCCCCGGGGATCCTCCGGGGGAAATCACTTAGTTCCTGTTGAGTTGGACACAATGGGTTTAAAACCTTGTTGGGGGGATCCTCCAGAACTGAAAGGGTTTTCCCGGATTTGCCGAGTTCTTTGGAAAGTTACAGATTTTTGCAAAATTAAACTTCATGTAAAAGCCCAAGAAGAACTCATAAAGGTAACCATACGGGTTTTTCATCTTGAAAAAACTGAAGGATTTTTGCCATGGGCCCACGAGTATGCCCTTTTGGAAATTTCTCAAAAATGGGTTTTGATGGTGGGTTTTGCCCTGGGAGGACCCTTTTGGAAAAAATGTGGGAAATTCCCAACTTTAAAAAACTTTTACAGGCTCCCAAAGGGAAAGTGTTTGGGGGGGCGCCCGAGGTAAAGGGGGCCCTTTTTTGGGGCCCTTTTGGGGGGTCTCCAACCCCGGGGGGAGGGACCCCCCGGGGGAGAAACAAGGGAGAGGGGTGCCAGGGGCTGGGGAAAAACCGGGGGAAAACCAAGGCCCCCCGGTTCCCGGCCCGGAAAAAACCTTTTAACCCCCTGGGGGGACAAAGGAGGGGGGTTAAGGGTTGGGGAGTCTTGGCTGAGAAAAACGGGGGTTTTTTTTTCCTTTGGAACCTAAATGACCTTCCGCCCCCGGGTTCCCGGGGGCCCTAAAAAACCCGCCCCCCTCTCCCATTGGGGCGTGGTTGATTAAAAGGGCGGGGGAATTGGGGGGCAACCCCGGGGGTGGCCCAGGGCTGGGCAGGGGACTCCTTTGGGCCCTGGGGTATTTTTGGAAAAAAGGGTTGGGTTCCCCCACGGGGAAAAAACCCCCAAGGCGAAACCTTACCCCCCGGGTTTTTAAAAGGAAGGGGAGGCCCAAATTTCCCCTTTTTCCCGAAAACGCGCATCTTTTGGGAAGAAGGGTTAGAGGGCCCCCGGGGAAAGCCAAAGTTTGGGGGTTTGGGGGAAAGGGCCAGGGGGTTTTTTAAACAGGGGGCGAGTTTTTCCTCAAGGGGTTTAAGGGTTTGTGAGACCGGGGTCCTGGCTTGCAATTCTGCCGGATTTTGGTTTGGAATGGTCCTTTCCTACTAAACGGAAAAAGGGGGGGGTGTCCCTTTTTTTGGAAAAGGGAAAAGGGGGCCCGGGGGGGCCCCCCAACCCCAACACAGGGCCGGGGTATTAAAAATTGTAGATAAAGGAATGGGGGGCCCACCCCTTTCGGAAAAAAAAAATTCCAATATTTTTTTTTTTCCCCATAGAGAATTTTTCAGCGTGGGGTTCCCGGGGAAGGCCCAAGGCGTTCCAGGGGGGCCCGGGCCCCTTTGGAAGGGGCCCGGGGTTTCGCCCAAGGGGTTGTTTGGGGGCTTATGTTTCCCAGAAGGCTTTTCATTGCGTCGGGTCAAAATTTTGGGAAAATTTCTACCTTGGGTGTTTTCCCCTAAAGGGGGGAACAAAAGGGTTTATGGATTGGCTGATTTGGCCCGGAGATTTTTTGGCTTTGGGTTTGGGGAGGGTTTTCCCGGCTTCCCCTTTGGAAACCCCCGGACTAAAAAGGGTGGCCTTGGACACTAAAAGCGATTTTGAAAAGACGAATGGGTTTGTTTTTTGTAATAAGTGTCTTCGAAGAACATGGGGAATCGCTGGGATGATTACGTTTCAAACAGCAAATTGGCCCCGGGGGGAACTGAATCGAGGCCTATTACCACCCATAGCCCCCGTCGGGCCCCAAACCCTTCGGCTATATGGGCATGTGACACGCTACCCTAAAACCCGGATCCTTCCCTTTGGGTTGTAATGTAAGAGACAAATCCGGGGGGAGGAGGCCAAGGGGGCGCCCAAAAGGTGGGCGGGGGCAAGTTGAGGTGGCTGAACTTCTTCAAAGCCTTTTTCCCCTTTAAACTTCCGAAATTTTTCGGGGTTTTAGACCTAACTTTCTTTTCTTTTGGGAACCCTCATTCTCCTCCTCAAAACCCTCATCTTTTTTCCTCACCAAAACCCCATTTGTCTGTGAGCACGACAGCAGACCTTTTTCTGTCCCACTTACGTTTTATTTCTCATTTTCAACCCAAAAAGCTGGTTTTGCGTAATGTGCGCAATGAATCATTTCCCCTTTCTTGTGCCCAGGGCCCTTGGGAATTTTCCGAATTTAATACCTCGGGCTTCAAATTCAAGTCAATCTTTTTATAAATTTATCGGGGCTGTTATCTTTTCCCCAAATTCCTCTGACTTGTAAAATTCTTGGGAACTTTTTAACATCAAAAGTGGGGGACATATATTTTTTTCCCTTTTAGCAGAAATTTCCATTCAGGGGGGACTTCAATTTTTCCCCAAACCAGTTTTGGCCCTATAAATCTTTTTTTACTGACCAACCTGGTGAACAAGCCTTAATTTTTCTATCCTCCAAAAACCTAGAGCAGTGGGGGGCCACCCTACCCGTACCCCTTTGACCCCCCTTTGAGACACGCCCAATTTTTCTTAACTTTCCAAAACCTACAAACCCCTTTCGCTTCTCTGTAAAAACTTTTTCCTCTCCTTTGGGGTTTTCCCCCGATCACAATCTTATTTTGTAACCTGTCCTACCCGCTCCGGACCCCCCTGGGGGACCCACCTAAGGGGGAGGTCCCTTTGGAAACTTAAATCAGCTAAGTGGGAAAGCCCTTAAGGCAGAAACTACTCTGATTTTCCATGAAAATGATTACTGCTTCCATTCAAAAACCCATCTCTTTATGCAGGGGCGCAAAAACTGGGGTTAAAGTCTTTTCATGGGGGGCGTCATTCCACACACTTTCTCTAATCCTAAAGCCCGTCAACCCTTGGTTTTTAAAAAGGGTTGTTTCAGGGTGTTTGAGATGGGGAGGTGGTCAAAACCCGGGACCGTAAGCATCCATCTCCTGAAAACCCTGAAAATTTATATTTCTGCCCGTTTAAACATCCCCAAAACTTTACTTCAACTTTTCCAAAAAATCTTTTATTCATAAAAAATGTTTAAAATTTTCGAATCAAATTCCTCTCGGACTTTCTGGCATTAGCAAATTTAAAATCTCTAATAATTTTTTTCTTATCTTTCCCCCCCTATGCTCACCCAGATGGCCCCACAGCGTTCATCTATTTTTAAAAAATGAACTTTCTCGCAAACCCTTTTCCCAAAAATTTTCCCCTTGGGGGATGGGGAAAGGGGTTGTTTTTCCTTTCCCCACCCTCTTTACTAAATTATGCCTGGGATCAAATCCTTCGTAATGATTTTTTTCTTTGCCCTTTCTGGGCCCAGATCCTCGGAAGGCCCCCCCCCCACGGCCCGACGGGGGTCCCCCCTAGTTTTCAAAACGGGGATTCGGTGCCCGCACCCTGCCCGGTCAAAACTTTTTCCCTCTTTGTCTATCTACTTCCCCCTTTTTTCTCGCTGGAAGTTTTCTCCACCAAAAAATTTTTCCTAAAAAAAAGGTGACCCTTCTAATTCCCTTTAAACTACCGTTTATAGCTTTGACTTTTCCCGCCTTTTAAAGTTTTTTAATCTATACTTAATAAGGGAAAATTCTTTAAACCCTACTGCTCCACAATCTTCCTTCCCGATCACAGACAGTTTCCGTTTAAAAGGGCCCATTACTGGCGATCTTCTAGCTTTTTAAACGGGAAAATTTTGGCATCCCCCTTGAGGGGTTTCGGTGAAAATTTTGCTGTTGCCCTTGGGCATATCAAAAGCTTTTCATAGAATTTGGCAAAATCTTTAATTTCCAAAATACCCTTTATTCGGTTTTATCCCTTTTTCCCTTTTACCTTCTTTAAGTTTCTTTTTAAAAGTTCTTGCACTCCCGAAAACGGGGCATTTTTCTTCTTCCCAAATCTTTTCAAAAGTGGTGGCCCCCGGGTTTTGGCCTTCACCCCCCTCTTTCTATTATTTCCCTTAAGACTTCTAAGTCTAACTCAAAGCCCCATCCCACCCTACGCTGATGATTCTACCCTGCATTTTTTTAACGCGTTTATTAGACGTCCAATCAACAGGAACTAAGGGGATTCACGGGGGAGGGTGCCACCCAGGGCCTAAAATTTGATCCCTTTTTTAATTTCTGATTGGGGCAAAAAAAAACCTTTTTTTTTGTTCAATGCTTCAAAAAAAACCCCAATTTTTTAAAATATTACTCGACAAAACCCACAAGAAACTTCCCCTCTTTTTCAATGACACTTCCCAAATTTTCGTTCTTCTACAAGAAATTCCGGACTATCCTTTACTAAAAACTAACGGAAATTTAAATCTCACTCTTTCTGAAAAGCTTTGAAAAAAAAATTAGGTGTTCTGTGGCCCTCTGCGTCCTTTTTTTTTCCCCCCCAAATTTCTTTTTCTCTATACAGGGGCCCATCCGGCCCCTTTTGGAGATTCTCACAAAGGGTTTTGGGGGGGATCCCCTAAAACCGCCTCCTTTAAAAAGGGGTTGAGGGCAAAGCTTTTGTCTCAAACAACTCCCCTTTTTCCCCTGAAAGACGGGCTTCAAAACTTTTAAAAAAAAAGCCGCAATGTTGCTTCTCCTTTTTTTCTTTTACCGTTATGTTCATGCTCACTGCTCTTCGGAAAATTGCTAACGGGATGCCTCCCCACCCCCCGCGGGGCCCGCCCCGCACAAAAAACTTTTTACTCATTTCATCCCATTTCTAATCTTTTCCCAATTTCAAAAAGTTAATCAGTCTTTTCTCTTTCCCCCCTTATCAATGGTAAAAAATGGAACGTCTTCCTGTTTCTATTTTTTCCCCTTCCTATGATTAAATCTTTTCAAAAGAAAATAACAAGGGGCACCTTTCCCCAAAATAAATTGTCTCACAATCTCTTTTTTTTTATTTTTTTTACTGTTTTTTTAAAGGATGGCAAAAATAAAAGGGCTTTGTGTTACCCCTTTTTTTTGTGCCCTTGGGCCCGTCCTTTTTGATGTTAAAAAAAAAAAAAAATTGATGTTTTTGTCGGAGCTGTTTTGGGATGGGAAAGGGGCCTGCATGGGCTCGCCGTGGTTTACCCCCGGGGGTGGCGTCCCTAGGGTGGGCGAGGCGACGGTTCCCCCCGGGGTTTTTGGCCCCCCCAAGTTGGTTTTAAATGAAGCACAGACACACACACATCACAGAGCCGTGAGTAGTCCACATTTAAAGAATTTATCTATTTGGGGTTTAAAAAGTTTGGCATGCGAGAGGTACACAAAATTTCACCAAAAAAAAAATAAAAAAAAAGTAAAAACGAACGATTGGTGGAGTAATCAAAAAAATATATTTTTGATCGGATAATAAATGAACAAAAATTCCCCGGGTTTTGCAAAGTATGGTTTTGTCCCCAAAAACCACATCCCCTCCTTTCCCTTTTTAAACATAAACACGATCCCCAGGGAAACATCTGCTTTCATATCACCCTGGGCCAGGTCCTTTCTGCACCTGAAATATTGATGCCGCAGGAAATTTTTGGCGGAACCCCAGTGTCGCTCCGCTTTTCCTATTTAATTTTTNTGGGGAGTAGGGAGTGAGGGGAAAGAGAGAGGGAGGGAGATAAGAGGAGGAGTGGAAGATGAATAGTGGGAGGGAGGAAAGGGGCGATGAGAGATAAGGGAGGAAAGGTGGGAGTGGGGGTGGGGGAGGGGGAAGGAGTAGGGAGGGGGAGTGGGGAGGGAGGGGGAGTGGAGTGGGGAGTAGAGAGGGGGAAGGAGTGGGGATGGAGGAAGGGAGGGAGGGGGAGTGGGGACGGAGGAAGGGGGGAGGGAGAGGGAGGGGGTGTGGGGAGGGAGTAGTGGAGAGGGGGAGTGGGGAGGAGGGAGTGGGGAGCTGAAAAAAATAGTCTTACCTTATAGGGAGGCGAGGGATACGTCCGTTGTTCTTTCTTCTGCAACACAAAGAAAATGGAAAAGAGTTAAATAATGGAGACGAAATAAGACGTCACGATATCAATATTTTGTGAAGTGATTTCCAAACTGACACTGAAGATTTATGACCAGAATCCATCATACCACAAAATGAAAGAGCGTTAAGAAATATTTATATACTAGCGCATATAAAAAAAAAAAGCGCATTCCTAAAAACATGGGAAAGAAAGCTATGAAGAAAAAATAAGCTCAATATTTTTATACTTCACCCCCAAAAAACTAAAGGTGAAGATATATGACAAGAATCCATTAAAAAAATACTGAAAATAAAAGAGCATTAATTAAAAAAAATACTGAAAATAAAAGAGCATTAATTTAGAAAAATGCTGAAAATAAAAGAGCATTAATGTAGAAAAAAACTGAAAATAAAAGAGCATTAATTAAAAAAAATACTGAAAATAAAAGAGCATTAATTTAAAAAAATACTGAAAATAAAAGAGCATTAATTAAAAAAAATACAGAAAATAAAAGAGCATTAATTAAAAAAAATACTGAAAATAAAAGAGCATTAATTAAAAAAAATACTGAAAATAAAAGAGCATTAATTAAAAAAAAGATGATATACTAACACACATTATAAAAAAACATGAGAAAATTATATAAAATAGAAAAAGCAACTATAACAAAATGAAAATATAAGAACATTAAAAAAAAGATGATATGCTAACACCCATTAGACAAAAACATGAGAAAGAAAGTTATATAAAATAGAAAAAGCAAAACATTTCAATACTTTCACGATATCAATATTTTCTGAAGTGATTTCCAAACTGACACTGAAGATTTATGACCAGAATCCATCATACCACAAAATGAAAATAAAAGTGCATTAAAAAAAGATTATATACTACCGTAGATAACAGTAAAGTCGCCAGGACAACTTTTTTTTCTGTTTACAGACGTGTGGTGGCGTTAATACTTACATTTCTACATCCATGATTTCAGGAAAGTTAGAAGGGGCTATCTGGAGAGTCTGTGTCATTTTGTGTCTTCATCTGTGTCATAGTAGGGCTATAAATGAACAAATTACAAAAATATCTACAAAGTGGCTACCAACAGTAGAGTCGCCATCTAGTGTTTATTTACTGAGTGTCGTACCGCTGTCGTCGTCGCCCGAAAAAAAAATGCGTAGCGAAATTTGAAACCGTCTATACTTGCAGCTACAAAGCATAAAACAACGCTCAAACAGGGTAGATTATACAGTCATGATATAAACTACTGTGTATCATCTTCAGTGGCACATAAAAATCAGTAGTAATGCTATAATTCGTAATATATGGCGCCTGGCGACATCACTGCAGGTGGCGACTTTACTGTTATCTACGGTAACATTACACACATTACAAAAAAAACATGAGAAAGTTATATCAAATCGAAAAAACTAAACATTTCAATATTTCCCCACAAAAATGTAAGAATAAAAAAAACCTGAAAAAATTATAGACTGACGCACATATAAAAAAAACATTAAAAAAGAAAGTTACATCAAAAAGATAACATTTCAATCGGCTACTTCCCCCAAGAAATCAATACTAAAAACAAAATAAAACAATGAAAACACACAAATAAAACAATGAAAACACACAAATAAAACAATGAAAACACACAAATAAAACAATGAAAACACACAAATAAAACAATGAAAACACACAAATAAAACAATGAAAACACACAAATAAAACAATGAAAACACCGGCAAAACACACAAATAAAACAATGAAAACACCGGCAAAACACACAAATAAAACTAAGAACACACACAAAAAAGTTACATAAAAAGAAAGAGCTAAACATTCCAATACTTCCTCTTAAAAAAAATAAAGAATAAAAACTAGATAAAACAATGAAAACACACCGGCAAAACACACCAATAAAACAAAGAACACAAAAAACAACGAAGAAAATTACATAAAACCGAAAAAACTAAACATTTCAATACTTCCCCTTCAAAAAAAATACAGAATAAAAACCAGATAGCATAATGAAAACACTGGTCATCAAAACACACCAATAACACAAACACAAAATACAAACCGCACCTAAACAAAAAGAAAATTTAATAAAAGAAACAGCTAAACATATATCAATACTTCCCGCCAAAAAAAAATCAATAAAAAATCAATAAAAAATCAACCCAAAAACAAAACAAATAAAATTAACAACAAAAACAAGCCCCACCAAAACAATCACAATCACAATGAAATATTCACCCAAACAATTAAGAAATCACAGGTAAAGACACTACCCCTTACCCTTACTCCTTTATCCCTACCCCAACCCCCAACCCCTTTACCCCAACCCCCAACCCCTTTACCCCAACCCTTTACCCCTACCTCCAACCCCTTCACCCCTTTATCCCTACCCCTTACCCCGCTTCCCCCTCTAAACCCTTACCCTTATCCCGTACCCCCACCCTAACCCCTTATCCCGTACCCCACCCTAACCCCTTATCCCCCCTTACCCCTTAGACCCCTTTACTTGGCTAGGGGCGTGATAGATTAAGAAATACATCCCTCCAGATAAAACCAGGTGGATTTATGGCCGCTCTGACCCGGCCACCTCCACGCCTGGCGCCCTAATGAAACCCAGGCAGGTGGAGAAAGGTGGAGATTTATTTGCCCCGCCCCGCTCCGCCCTGGTGTGGAGTGGTGGTGGTGGAAGAGGTGGTGGAAGAAAAGGAAAAGGTGGTGAAAGAGGTGGTAAAGAAGGTGGAAGAGGAGGAAAAAGAAGGGGGGGGAAAAAGGAAAAAGGGGAAAGTAAAGGAAAAAAGAGGTTTGGGAAGAGGAAGGAAGAAATGACAGTTTGTATAACGATGTTTATACATAGGAATACATAGGAATAACAGAAAAACCAGGAAGACCTATTGGTCCAAAACTAGGGTTTTCTGCTAAAATACATACTACTAACTATCAATACATGTAAGAGGACAGGGGGGGAAAAAAGGTACCATTCCCTAAAGAAGATAGGAAATGGAAGTTTCGTAGTGAAGGAAATGATAGGAATGAAATATGCTAACTAAAACTACCATACCCACAACAATCGATCCGGGGGCTTAATAAAATTCGCAGGGCAATATCAATCCCCATTTACTTTACAGTGCGCGTAAAGTCTGATTTTAAATGTAGTTTTGCTGGCTTCGAGAACATTTGTTTGGTAATTTGTTTCATCGATCAACAACTCAAAACATTGAAAAAATTTTTACGGAACTGTGATGAAACGGACCGTTCATTTTTAAACCGTTGTTTCTTGTGCACGTGGGGGAGAAAGCTTGAATGGTTCTCTTGTTTAAAGAATAAAACCTTTTGGGATCTTAAAAGGGTTTTCTAAAAGCCCCCACGGATTCTACGATTTTTTAAAAGGAAAACATATTAATTTTGCGTCTTCTTCATAAGATGATTTGGGCAGAGATGGAATTATTTTTGGGTTGCTCTTTTTGAACTGTTTCCCAAATTTTGGTTTGATCTTTTACAAAAACAAGGCGCCCAGAATTGAACGGATATTTAATGCGGGGCCAAACCAAAAGACGTGTATAATCGTGTCATTACTTTGGGAGTTTTTTATTTTCAAATTTGCGTTTAATGAAGCCCAACATCATTTAAATTTTTTACTGGCAGCCAGGCAGCGGACTGGTTTTTTAAAGATCATTTTGATGATACACCAAAATCCTTTTCCTTTTCTTTGAAAAAACTCAGGGTAAAAAATTTTTGGATTTTAATTTAAATTTTAGGGAAATTTTTGGATTAAGGGGGCCATTTTGTTAAAAGAGAGAGGGGAGGAGAGAGAGAAGAGAGGAGAAGAGAGAGAGAAAGAAAGGGGGAGAGAGGGAAGAAGAGGAGCCCGAGAGGGGGAGAAGAAGAGAGAGAGAGGGGAAGAAAGTTTTTTCCTCTATATAGTTTTTTTTTCCCTTTCCTTCCCTTTTTTGAGTTTTTCTTTTTTAAAATCCTTTACTTTCCCTTTCAATTTTCTCTTCCTCCTCCTTTCTTACAAAAAAAAAACAAACAGCCTTGTAAAACCTATTGTCTGTTTCTGCTTTGTTTTTCCTTTTTTAATCCTTTTAATCCTCATATTTCTTTTGACCAAACGCGAGAAAAAAAGAATGAGAGAGGACAAAAAGGAGGAGGGAAGAAGAGGAAGAAGATGAAGAAAAGGAAATAGGTTTGTATGTAGTAGTAGTATAGTAGTAGTAGTATAGTAGAGTAGAGTAGTATGGTGTGTGGGGAATAATATTGCAATAGTGTAAAATTTGCAGTAATTATAATGTTCCCAAATATAGTAGTAGTGGAGTAGTAGTAGTATAGTAGTTAGATAGTAGTAGTATATAGTATAGTATAGTAGTAGTAGTAGTAGTAGTAGCAGTAGTAGTAGTAGTAATAGTAGTAGTAGTAGTATAGTAAATATAGGGGTTTGTAGTAGTGTATAGTAGAGTAGGAGTAGAGTATAGTAGTAGTAGAGTATTTTAAAAGTAGTAGTAGAGTAGTAGAGAAAGATGAAAAAATAACCAAAAAAATAGCAAAAAGGAAAAAGAAGAAGAGGAGGAGGAGGAGGAGGGGAGGGGAAAGGGGGGGAGGAGGGGGAGGGGGAGGGGAGGGGGGGGGAGGGGAGGGGAAGGGGGGGAGGGGATGGGGAAAAATCTCGATAGCCAGGTGTGAGGGACTCAATCAACCCACACCATTGGGAAACCCCCAAAACTATGCCCCCTCAGCCCCCCCCCCCCCCCCTTCCCCTCCCCCCCCTACATCCCCCCTCCTCACCCCTTCTCCTCTTGACCGTTTTCCTTCCTCCCTTTTTTCTGTTGTTCTCTCTCTCTCCTCTCCTCTCTCCTTCTTTTCTCTCTCTCTCTCTCTCTCTCTCTCTCTCTCTCTTCTCTCTTTTCCCCTCTCTTCTCTCTCCTCTCTCTTCTCTCTCTCTCTCCTCTCTCTCGTAGTAATATATATACTCCTTATAGTAGTAGTATAGTAGTTGTAGTAGAGTAAATAGTATAGTAGTAGTAGTAGTAGTAGTATATAGTAAGTAATGTAGTAGTAGTTAGAGTAGTAAGGGGAATAGTAGTAGTGTAGTAGTAGAGTTATTGTATAGTAGTAGTAGTAGTAGTAGTAGTAGTAGTAGAGTAGTAGTGTAGTAGTGTAGTAGTAGTTAGATAGTAGTAGTAGTAGTTATTGTATATAGTTAGTAGTATTTGTTATTGTAAGTAGTAGTGTAGTAGTAAATAATAGTGTAGTGGGAATATGGGTTGTAGTTAGTAATGGAATGATGGTATGTAGTAGATATAGTAGTATAATAAAAAGGTTTCTTCATTTTAGTTCCCTTTTTCAGATC
The DNA here is from genome assembly GCA_016584305.1 of Chionoecetes opilio. Classification (NCBI taxonomy): domain Eukaryota; kingdom Metazoa; phylum Arthropoda; class Malacostraca; order Decapoda; family Majidae; genus Chionoecetes; species Chionoecetes opilio. The sequence continues at coordinate 91,870 of JACEEZ010020863.1, forward strand.
TTTCCCCTCCTTCTCTGTCCTCCGCCTCCCGCTCCTCCTGCTCTACTCTTCCCCCTTCTCTTCCCCTCCTCCTCCTCCCTCCTCCTCCTCCCCCTCCTCCTCCTCCTCCCCCCCTCCTCTCCTTTCCTCCTTTCTCCTTCTTTTCTTCTTAAGGAGGAGGAAAAAGGAGGGAAAAAAGGAAAGGGTAAAAAAAGAGGGAAAACCCTCACCATAATTTTTGCGTTGCGTGAGGACCTTTTTCCCCTTTTTCTGCCCCCCCTCTTTCCTCTTCCCCCTTTCCCCTTTCCCCCCCCCCCCCCCCCCTTTTCCTTTCTTCCTTTCCTTTTCCCCTCCTTTTCTCATCTTCCCTTATCCTCCCCCCCTTTTTTTCCCCACCTTTTTCTTTTCCCTTTTTGCTTTTCCTTCTCCTCCGCCTCCTGTTCCCCTTCTTTATCCTGTATACCTCCTCTTCCCCTTCTCTTCTCCTCTTCCCCTTCTCTTCACCTTGCTTCCTCATTTCTTTCCCTTCTCCCTTCCCCTTATTCTACCTCTTCTTCCTTCTTCATCCCTCCCCCTTCCCCCTGCCCCCCTCTTCTTTTTCCCCTCCCCCCCCCCCCTCCCCCCCGTCCCCCCCCCCCCCCCCCCACAATAAACAGGTAATCAGGTGAGGGAACAGGGGAGGGGAGTGGCCAGGTAACTTCATGGACTCCTTAACAGATTTACTCCTACTCTTCATTAAGCTTCCAGTAAAAAAATAAGAAAGAGCGCCAATCACAACCTGAGACGAGGCCAAAGTCACCTACGGGATTCGAACACGGTGTAAAGTGTGTATAAATGCGATCCATCAACCATTTTGCCATGAGTTGGAGTAGTGAACAACCGATAAACACACACACGTACACAGATATCCATAAACAACACTATTTTTTTTTTTTTTTGGGGGTAAGGCAATCGATACGAAATACAATGAAATCAAAGGGACAAAAGAAAACCCCTGTTCGTATGGGGCATAGGCTTTGGGACAGTTATGGTTTTTAAAAGGGTATACCCGAGAGGAATGGGCGATAATCAAACCTTCCCCTACACAAAAAAAGAAATTTTCAGCGTGATGATGCCATTTAGACAAAATGGCAAGGGTACAGGGAAGGAGGGAAGATAAGCTATCGTGATGCAAAAAACAGAGAAACAAAACGGGTGTAAGCAAGCACGCCAAAACCCACAAAACAAAAAAATAAAAGATTACAAGCAAACGTCACTCCTGTTGTTTACTAAGCGTGGTGTTTCAATAAGCTACATGGTCAGATAGCGAACAAGATTCCACAGGTAATGTCTATATCACCCTGAGACGCTGGGTTCCTCGATACAAGCCTGCAAAACCCCCACAAAATATAGCCCAAACCCCGCCCCTTCACCCTCGCCCCACCGCACGCCGATCACACCCTTACACACTCCTGCCGAAGGGGTGAAGGTGCGGGAGATGCGAGGAGGAGAGGCCCGCAGGAGATCTTTTGACAGCCAGTGTTTACCTCCTGACAAATCATAGCAAAAATTCTGCCCTGAAAAAACCCCCCC
>JACEEZ010020864.1:7437-34206 GCA_016584305.1 Chionoecetes opilio
AATTCCACCACACTCTGTCATCGAAAAATACGTTGTCCTGGCGATTTTAGTGTATCTACGGTACATTGTTGCCCTTGTTTACAGGACCACACGTGTGGTCTCATAGCCTTTTGTAGCTTCCTTATGTTCTTATGTTCGATAGAGGGGGCATCTTACCTACCCTTCCCCTAACCCCTTCACACCCAGATCTTACTTTTGCTATAAAAATATGTATGTTGTTAGCCATAAAATTACAAAAAGTAACTGAATATAGCACACTAGTTAGTGGACAAGGATACTAAACAGGTCATAGCTATAAAATATTGCTTAAATTCACAAAAAATTGTCTAATGGTACCCAATTCTTAACCTAACGGATCAAGCTATTGCTGGTATTTCATCCCTGAATACAGAAACACGGGTAAATCCTGATTGAATGTAGCCTATATATTGGGTCTTGTAATATCAAGAATTGGAACACTCGACGACGGTGGCGAGTGTTCCGATCGGCGACAGTTCCAGGTACCGTGAGGAGAGGTATTTGAGGTGCGCCTTATTGACTTGTGATTGACTCCTATACTCCTATGTTTGTTTGGTTACAGGGAGTTTCGTACACAAGTTAATTCGTAACCAGGTTTTGTTAGTTGTTTCGTACACTGATTTTGAGTATTTTCGTATATACCTGGGGGGACATTTTCGAAGAGGCTCTAAACTACACCCTCTTAGCGTCCTAAGACCGACTTAGTTATACGGGGCCAAGAAGACTACTAAGGAAGCATTTTCGGAGTTCATCTTAGCCTCGTGTAAGGCTAAGACCTTCTTAGTGCCACCACTTCCACTTTATAGTGGAATACTTTATACTTCCACTCTCTCTCTCTCTCTCTCTCTCTCTCTCTCTCTCTCTCTCTCCTCTCTCTCTTTTCTATCTCTCTCTCTCTCCTCCTTTTCCTCTCGCTCGCTCGCTCGCTCCGCTCCCTCCTTTGCTTCCTCTCTCTCTCTCTCTCTCTCTCTCTCTCTCTCTCTCTCCTCTCTATCTCTCTCCTCTCTCTCTCTCTCTTTTCTCCTTTTTTCTTATATTCTCTCCCTCTTTCCTTCTCTTTTCCTTTTTCTGCCTCAGTCCATCTTTTTTCCCAATTCTCTCTCTCCTCTCTTCCTTTTTCTTCTATTTATAGTTCTTCTCCCTTTGCATCCTCCACATATCCAGTATGTGATTTATCGTTAATACGAAACTTTTTTTCTGGTGAGTTTTTGAATTTTAGAATTAATCTGCTAACCGTTTCTGTCGCAAATCATATTGTCGTGACCTTGTCACCTACATGGTTGATAAACAACCACCCAGGGTTTTGATGGTTGGTTTTATTGGAGAGAGCAGTTATTTGGTACAGTGTTGAGCTCTAACTAACTCTGCCTCTGCACGAGGCTCTTTATAAAGAGCCAAGAATACTCAAGGACCTGACACCTGACGCCTAATCACTTAATGGTCCGTCGGTGAATCATAGTGATGTCGCTATGGAAAGTGGGAGGCGAGAACGAGGAGAAACATTAAGAGAGAGGCGTGACCTGACGGGTAATTAACCAGTGTGTTGTGAATCACCACAATATCTATCCACCAGCCCACTCCCGATATATATATAGTTTATATTATAATATCTTTATACATAGTGTATTATACAGCCCTAATATACTATATACCGTCTAAAATATATAATATATACCAATAAATATAACCATTGTTGTTTATGGTGAAGAAGAAAATTGCGGGCCTAAGACGACCCCCAGTCCCCTGCCTTAGTTTACACCTCCTGCACTGTCCTTAGGCGGAGCGGAAATTTGCTTCCGAAATGTCCACCAGCGCTAAGTTGGTCTTAGTCCCCTAAGATGGTCTTAGTCGAGTGTTCCAAAATGCCCCCCCTGGTGTCGATCATCCCTCTAGTATCAGTTCAAACCCTGAGCTGAGTGTACGAAACGACTACGTTTCATATAGACTACGAAACACCTTTTTTGGGGGGTGTACGAATTCTACTGTGTACGAAACAACTTGTGTACGAACTGACTGCATACGTTTGTTTTTCGCTGGTTATTTTTTTAAGGAGTGGGAATTCTGGTTATTATGGTGGAAGATAGAGAGAGAGAGAGAGAGAGAGAGAGAGAGTGTGTGTGGGTTGTGTGTGTGTTGTGTGTGTCATTCAATTCGCGCCACGGTCTTGTCCCGCAAGTTTACCTCGCGATCGCCAGTGTTCACCCTGCCCAAATGCCTTAACCTCCCCAGTTGCTAGCTTGGAGCTGATTATTACCGATCTGTGGCAATGCTGGGACCTCACACACACACACCCCCATCCACTCGCTCAAGGGTACAGTAACCGCCCCGCATTTGTTCATGAAAAATCAACGGAAGCGAGTGAGGATGCGAACTGCCCGACCACACAATGGCCAACTAGAAGCTCTTAACGAGTAGATGACGCAGGCGGTGTTTTGTGTCTTCATCTAGTTTTATTTTCGGGCCAAGCATGCTCGTGTGCCCCGTCTCCATATCACCATTTTTATCATTCATTCTTAGTCTTTGTGTTAGCCGAACCATCCACCCCGGAGAGCAGGTCACAAACCGGGCTAACACCGGTACCCATTCACTGCTGGATTACGATTGAGCTTGGGTTTTTAAGGACCACCAACCCATCTGTTTCCGCTTCCGCCCGGGGATCGGGGGGGGGGGGGGGGGGAACCCCGGGACTTCTCGGTTGTGACCGGCGTGCTACCCTTACACTAATGAGTACCTAGTGTGTGTGTTTGTGTTGTTATTCACCATGGTTCTTAACCAGTAGCACTGGATCGTGATCGCCAGCCATCACCCTCCCCGTGGGCTTTAACCCCTCACAGAACCCAGTCTTTCCTTGCTATACAAAATTATATGTTGTCGAGCCAATTTAACTTACTAAAGTAACTGAATATACAAATTAGCTAGTGGACAAGGATACTAACGGTTCATAGCTATAAAATATTGCTTATATTTACTAGAAAAAACACATCTAGGGCCCTCTTCCTTGTGGTCCAAGCTGCATGAAACCAATTCTTTCAGTTCGGGTTGGTTCGGGTCAAGGTTGGTCGTGTGTCACAATGGAACGCAAAACCCCGTTTTTGTTTACAAATATACTACTCGAGCTGGCGGGTTAATTTAGAGCGGAGAGAGAGAGTAATCCGAGAAGAGAGGATAACGAGAGAGAGATAACGATAGATAGAGATAAACAAGAAGAGAGATAACGAGAGCGAGAGAGAGAGATAACGAGATAGTAGTAGAAGAGAGAGAGAGATAGCGAGAGAAGAGAGAGAAGAGAGAGAGAGAGAGAGAGAAGAGGAGAGAGAGAGCGAGAGAGAGAGAGAAGAGGATAGAGAGAGAGAGAGATAACGAGAGAGAGATAACTGAGAGATAGAGATAACGAGAGAGAGTAACAAGATAGAGAGAAGTAGCGAAGATATAACGAGAGATCACGAGTACAGAGAGAGATAACGAGATGTATACGATAGAGAGAACGAGAGAGAGAGAGATAACGAGAGATAACGAGGAGTAGAATACAGTGATATAACTCAGCTAGCTGCTAGTGAAGGAATCATATCAAGTTTAAAGATCGGGGAAAGCATGGGCTCCATCAGCCATGTTGCCTCTCTTATGCCGTCTTGACATCCTCTCCGACTCGTGCATGCGGAAAACCCTTCAGCGATAAGAGAAATAGGCCTGCCAAGGCGACCATTGTTTGTTATGAACTGAAAACTCCTAACTACCCAGCTACCCCCTCTCAAGTGAGTTAGAGAAAGTTCGACGGGTTTTGCTGAGTCACTATTCTACGCGCTTTGCCGCTGGCCCGGTTTTTCTGCGCAAATGGAACGCCTGAACTCTTGGGTTCCGGAATGGTTCTTGCAATGTCGCAAATGGAAGAGGCCTTATGGTAGCAAAACTACAATGGAAATTACGGTCTGGGTCTCAGGGAGGTTAACCTTACAAGGAAATTTATAAGGAAAGGCAAAACTTTTAAAAAAAAAAAAAAACTTACAATGAAATACGGGCTTTCAAGAAGGACGTCTCGGTAAGGTTAAATAGTTTTGCCTGAATTATGATAAGGCCTGCTAAATGGGGTCTGGTCTGCTCGAAGCTCTCAACGTCACCATTTTTACTGTTCTTGTACGATTTACGGAGTTTTTTAAAGGAGGCTAGTTGTTCATGGATGGGATGAAAGGTGGATGTAGATATTAAGTAACAGGAACACCACGTGTATTCTCACCGGCCTCTTGTAGCTTCTTATTTTCTTATGTTTTCTTAACCCCCTCACGCCCACAACGTAATTTTCATTGTAATTTTGGGTAACCATTAGACGATTTTTGTGAGTTAAGGAATATTTTAGAGATATGACCTGTTTTAATATCATTCGTCCACTAACTAATTTGGTATTTAGTGCTTTTCGTTAAATTTTATGCCGACAACAGAGCCTTTCATAATAGCAAGGAAAGATCTGGGTGTGCAGGACATAATTGACCTTTATATTCCAATCTCACTAATGAATGAAAGGGGCATTATTTTTCTGACGCAAAAGTAGCAGGCGACACGCATTCTTTTCATTGTTTGCCAAGATAAAGAGCTGTGATTCATTTATTGTTCGAATTTTGCTGTAACATTTCTTCACGCACAGAGGAAAGTGCATGGGGTCCTTTTTCTGAATTTTTTCGATATTTTCAAAATTTAATAGAAATTTATGGCGACTATCCCATAAATGCAGTTGTGATCACTTTCCCTGCTGCTGTCCAATGATGAAGAGACAGAGTAAGGTTTATGCGATATACATATATGTGACGCTGCAAGAAAATATGTGGTAACTTATGCCGTGACCAGACTGTTTTTTTAAGGCAATCAGCAGAGAAAACTTTAAAACCCTGATACATTTATTAGAAAGTCAAACTGCACTGGCCAACCCAACACTGCTGGGGCCATTACTCCCTCACAGAACACAAGGGCAACGGCTGCCAACCACACATGTAACCACTGCCCACCACCACCCCCACCCATTTGCCCCACCGGACACAACTCCCACAGTCCCGGGTACAACCCACTTGTCCCACAACAAACACGACCACCTCAAAAGTGGATCTTCAGGTGGCTGGCAATATCAGGTTGTGTCTTGAAACACTTGCTACAAATATTCCACTTGGACCCCGCAAGCAGTGTGTCTAAAGTGTGTTTGTTGAGATTCAGAAATGGGATAAAACCTTTTCCCCACTCTAGGCATTCATGATTTTTATACACCACTGTGTATCAGGGTGTGTGTGGTGAGGGACTCTTTGAATAAATCTTTTTCCCAACTCTAAACAATTTAAATTCTTAACAACCACTGTGTTTCAGGGTGTGTGTGTGAGGTGACTCTTTGTAGTAAATCTTTTCCCACACCCTAAAACATTCTAATTCTTACCCCATGTTGCAGGGTGTGTTTTTGGTGAGGCTCCCTTTTCAGTAATCTTTTTACCACACTCTAAAACATTCTAATTCTTAACACCACTGTTTGTCAGGGTGTGTTTTGTGAGTTACTCTTTGTATTGAAATCTTTCCCACACTCTAACGTTTATAATTCCTTACACCACTGTGTGGTCAGGTTGTGTTTGGTGAGGCTAACCCTTTTCCAGTAAATCTTTCCCACACTCTAACAATTCATAATTTCTTACACACACTGTGTGTCCAGGGTGTGTGTGGTGAGGTTACCTTTAGTAACACATCTTGTTCCCACCCTCCTACACCATTCATAATTCTTTAACACCACTGTGTGTCAAGGGAATGTCTCTCAAGCAGACTCTTGCATTTGAATGTTTTTGTCACACTGCTGGCACTTCACTCACTGTGTGCCTTGTGCCTGAGCTGCCCGGCCTCCCTGTGATTCGTGCCATCACCCTGTTCCTCCCCACCCCTGAGCAGCTGATCCTGCTGCTCCCGGCCCACTCATGCTGCTGGGCCCGGCCCCCAGCCTCCACCGCAGGCACACTCCCACCAGCACGGGCGAATGCCGGTCCTGCGGGACCCTCGGTGATTCCTGAGGGAACCGGTCAGTGCCGGGCGGAGCAGCCGGCTTGGACTGTGGACCTGCAACCAGGGTTGTGAAGTTTTGTAGCCTACATTATCGTAACAGAGCCCCAAAATGATCGTATTTACTATAGATTATCGTACAACCTTAGCTAAAATAATAGTCAGTAATAACTATATAACATCATTGAATTCAGCATTCCACATATAAAAATATTTTCCCTCTTTTCAACCAAAATATATAATTTATCATCATGATTAATTAATAGCTTTCTTGGTAGGCGGGTGCGATTAGGTTAGTGTGAGATGAGATCATTATATCTAGGTTTATGGGAAAACCAGTTTGGGTGGGCTGGGTGGACTAGAATGGTTTCTAGTTTATGGTCTTCTATCCTAGATGGGTATTATTTGATTAGGTTCGTACGTTGCTTGACTCGAAATCACTTGGGATTTTCTCTTCACCAGAAACCCTGCCTAACAGAGCCCAAGCCTGCTGGGGGAGAGGGATATCTTTAAAAAAAAAAAAAAAAAAAAAAAAAAAAAAAAATCCGATGAGCACTACTTCCTTGTTGTGGAACTAAACTTTTTTTTTCCTGGTGAGTTTTGATGTTTTTGAATTAATCTGCTAACCAGTTATGTCGTCAAATAACTTTTTGTGATTTGGAACACAAAAATGACAACAAACTTAATTGACCCTAACGAACGTTATATCTACCTAACCTATATATCTAAAAAATTATTTGCGACAGAAACTGCTAGCAAATTAATTCTAAACATCAAAACTCAACCAGTAAAAAGTTTTATTATTCACGATAATATCACATACTGGCTATGATGTGTTTGTGTGTGGAGGATTAAAAGGGGGAAAGAGGGAGGAGAAGAAATAAATAGAATAAAAAAGGAGAATGAGAGAGAGAGTGGAGAGAGAGAAGAGAGAGACCTCCCTCGGCGTGGTAACAACCCATACACTCAAACACACTCGTACACCCCTAACACACTACCACATACCTTAACACACTTAAACCCACCCAAACACACTCATTACCCTCCAACAACACTCACCCCAAACAGCCCCGCCGATGTGTTTGTGTCATCAGCTTTTGGTCTGGTGTTGATGTTTTATTGTATTTTCCCGCCTAAAGGCAGACTTGTGTCGCGCACGGGCTGATTGGTTGTAGGGAGGTGGTGGCACTAAGAAGGGTTGGCCTTAAGCCGGCCACCACACACCGTCGCTGCCTGTCCGGCCGACAAAAAGTGGCGGGGCAATCGTTCGCCGGACGAGACCCACACACACACGCGCTGCCTCAATGAACATATACATTTTGTCCCCTTATAGCTAGTGCAACTAAGCTATAGGAATAGGAAAGATCGCTACCCAGGGCAAACCCTGGTATACATCAACCATTCCCAACATCTGGTTACACATTACCCAGGCTACACATAGATAAATCTGAAAAGAAACTACGTCCTGGCACGCCGTGCCATCTGACCGAGCCGCTGTCCGCCCGCCGTATCGTTGGAGCCATCATTTCTTCTTTTGCCTTCATCACGTTCAACACCTGCTCTCTATAACACGTGTTGTTTTGTAGTCAGGCCAATGGTAAGCTCCTGCTGTTTTTTCGGTGTTTACGTGGTGTGTGTGAGTTGTTTACCCATTCATGCTTCGTATGTTTCCTTCTGTAAGGTTTTACGGGGATAGTGTAGTTTATTCTTTACCCTGGCCGGGGCCACCTGTGTCTTAACATATTTTCGGCTGGTGTCCTGTGTCTGTGTCTGTGGTGTTAAGCTACGCCCAGGGCGCGGCTTTTCACCCCTTTCTCCACCTGGGCTTATTTCCCCTCCAGGGCGTCCCTGATCCTGACACCTGGTCTGCCACGGTAAGCTGCGTTGTGCGGGATGGTTACGTGTTCTCCAGCCCGCCCCCCCCCCCCTGGCCGGCCCTCCCCATCGGCCGGTGCGGGGGGGGGTTTCGGTGGTTCCTGGTCTGCCACGTGTAAGCTGAGATGGGCGGAATGGTTGGTCGTTCTCCCATCCACGCCCCCCCCCCCGCGGACCCTCCCATGGGCTCGTACGGGGGGTTTGGGGTGAGCACACCTGGTCTGCCACGCCCCTGGCCTGCCACGTTGTACGCTGATATGGGCCGGATGGTTACGTCGCTTTTGCTGGTGCCCAACCTTTCCCCGCTCCCTCGCCCGGACCCTCCCATGGTCGGTAGGGGAGTTGAGCGGTCCCTGGCTGCCCGTCGACCCCCCCCCTCCCTCCCGCGACCATCACTTACCTGGGGTCGGGGCAGTGGCGTGTGGCGAATGTAGCAGGTGGGGGTTTTGGGGAACCATGTTTCGTGTTGCGTCCTAGTCCGTTCCCCCTCACTGTTTTACCCTTCTTTCCCGCGGATCAATTGTGGGCCCAGGCTGCTCGGTGTCTTTTAGGTTCCCGAGGCAACCGTTCTGCTCCCCTCGCACGCCCCGCGCCTGTCGTCGGACCTTTTTCGCCCCCGATTGCCCGGTAATGCTGTGGATGGCTGCGGCTCATCCGCACGGGGGGGGTGTGCCCTGCGTTACGGGCGAGGCCTATGCTGGACCTCAGAGGAGTGGTGTTCGAAAGGCTGTGATCCTCAGCAACGCAGCCACTTCCGTCTGTCCTGGGCGGACCGTCTCTGGGGGTTCTCGGCTGGGCTCGCCAAGGTCGTCCATCTCCTCCTCGTCTCGCACCTCCAGACCCCTGCCTCTGCTTCCAGTGAGCTCGGCGTCGAGTCTTGCTGACCGGTGGAGCAAGATCTGGCGGTCTCCTCAGTCCGCCACCCATGACCGCGACTCCAGGTCGAGGACATTGCACGGCTGGGTCTGTGGCTCCTCCGGCTGGTCAGGCGTTCTCCTTGGCCTTCCCCACCCTCACCACCTCCTGTGCCTCCGGATGTTGTCGTCTTGGATGTCTTCAGTGACTCCTTCTGGCAAGATGGGAGGGCCACTTACTCTGGTCCCATTCTCCCGACTTCCGAGGCGTCGCAGGTCCCCATCGCCTGCTTCACCTCACCGGTGTCCGTCCTTCTGAGTCTGTGGTAGCGAGGATGACTCCTGTTGTGTGCTTCCGACGGGGAAGAGGATCTGCCCTACCCGTGCCCACGCGACGACGGTTTCGGGGACTTCCGCCCCCTGGCTTCCTGTCCACCCGGCCCCTTCCGCCGCCTTTTCTTCTGAGTTGCCTTCTAGGTGCACTTCCCCTCGTCCGCTGCGGAGGATGCCTTGGGACTCCCTCCTTCTTCCTCCGTTCCTGTTTACCTTGGCACCGATGCCCCGTCGATTGCTGGTGAGTACGGTTGAACGGCGGGCGGCTTGTTGCCATCGGCGTCTTGAAGGAGGACGGCTCTGGGTCCCAGTTCCGGACTTGTAGGTGTGGTCGCTCCGGTGGGACGGGGGACAGGAGTCCTTCCTCTACCGCCGGATTCCTTTCTCTCCACCTGAACGCTCCCCTCGAAGCAGCCTGCGGTTTTTCTTCGGCGGCCGCTTTGGATGGCTCTGGCTCCTTACTGGCTGAGCCTAGTTTGTCAGGATGGCTTCCCGTTCGTGGAGGGAATCCAGGACCATGTGGCTTTTCCGCTCGTAGGCCAAGACCGGTTGGCCACTGGATGAAGGCCGCCCTGGACCCTGCCGAAGTGGGAGAGCGGGTACCACCAGTGTGAACCGGGGTCCTTCCTCGTCCTGGTCCCCGATCCCGGTTCTCCCGCCTCTGTGGCTTCTCATCGTGTGATTGCTTGTTTCCCCCTCCGGGGTCCCCGTTTTTCTGCCAAGGACCCTCCCGTGGCGGCGCAACCGGTGAAGAGATCGCTTTTTTTCTTCGCCGGGACTTTCAGGAGCGGCAACCACGCCTCCCTGTTGACCTCTTTCTGTTGCCTGTCTTCAGTCCAGCTTGCGGATTGGCTCTCCCTCCCTCGCCGTGGATCACTCTTCTCTCTCCCCGGCCTCCCGGTCGGATGTCTGTCGGGCTTTGCGACCGGCCTGTTGATGCTTCGGCGCTCCCTCCTCCCGACGGTCCGCCCTGCCATTGACAGGCCGTCACTGCCCGCTTGGCTCTCGGCGCGAGGCTTTTTCCGGGGCCTGCCGAGTGCTGACTCGACAGCAATTCTCCGGATTAGTCCTTACGAGTCGGAGGTCTTGTCGGAGCCCTCCTTGCAGCAGTGGGCTCGCCTCAATCCCCTTTTCCCCCCCCCACCGTCACTCTGGTGTCTTCCTCCGGCCTCCAGACCGCTTCGGCCGGGTGTTTCCGGGAGGGGGTCCGCAGTGTTTCGTCGGGGCTCTTCTTCTCTTGTCGGGGAGGGGCAGTCAAGGAGTGCTCACCCCCTCCCCCGTGTGGATGGCCCCCCGGATCCTCGTCGTCCATCCGGGGTGGCCTTCCGGATTCATGGCCTGGGTCTCGGGCCTTTCGCTCGGGCCTGCCGCTACTTCCACAAGCCTTTCCTCCAAGGTTCGCTCTCGCTCTGAGCCTCCCTTCCAGGGCCCTCTTGTCCGTGTTTTCGGGCAGCCTGGCCGCGAGAGGTTGGGCAGCCGGGTGGTCGAAACGGTCTTTCTTGGCCGTATTGCCCTACCGTGCCGCCTCGGCGACCTCCTTCTTGTCGCAGGTCTCCAGCATTGCTCGCCTGCCCGACGTGTCGGACATTCACTCCGTCCGGGGTAGTGGAGAAGGCGCGGGAAAGGGCTTCCTTTCCCGCATTTTCATCGTACCCAAGGGACTCTTCGAAGGGGCGGCTTATCTTGGACCTCAGCCGCCTAACGGATTTGTGCGCAACCACCGGTTTCCTGGGTTTTTTTCACAAAATGCTGACTCTTGGCCAGGTTCCGGCGGGGGTGGACCTTCGACGGAGGCAAGGGTACTGGATGGCGTCCCTCGATCTCAAGGACTCCTACCTGCATGTCCCCCTTCATCCTCGGTTCCGGCGCTTCCCTGGCCTTCCAGGTGGGATCGACACGTGGCAGTTCACCAGACTACCCTTCGGCCTCTCCAGTCGCTCCCGATGGTTTTTTTTTAACGCGGCTCATGCACCAAGGGTGGTGCCCTCAGCGGGATGGTGGTCTGCAAGGGGTGAATTGCCTCATGTATTTGGACTATTGGCTGTGTCCGCCCGCGTCTCAGGATTAAGCGGTTTCGCATGCTGACCGAGCTTTGGTGGTGGCGGGGGGAATGGTGTTCTAGTCCCAAGGGAAGTCCGTCCTTACCCCCTCTCCCCGCATTACTTGTGCTGTGCATGCGATGGGGATTCCCCGTTCAGCTGCGTCCGCATCTCGGGGGAAATGCGGCAATCTTCATCAACAGCCTCTTTCCGGCCTCGTGTCCCGTTTTTTGTCAAGGAGGGCATTGGGGAGTCCCTTCCTCGGCTCGCTCACAATGTCGCTCCGCAGAAGTCACTCCCCTGGGGCCGTCTTCGTCTCCGTCCGGCTTTTCCGGTGGTGAAACACAGCCGTTCCGGGTGCGACCCCGCGACTTTGCTCCGGCCCGTCCCCTCCCCTGGCCTCACACTACTAGCGAGTGGTTGTGGAGGCGGGTTTCTCCTTCTCCGCGTGGACGGGTGGCTGCCTCCCGCCCCTACGGTCTTCGCATGATGTCGTATGCTGCGGACTCGGGTGGGGCTACAATCCTCCGACGGCCGGCAGGGTTTCGGCGGGTGGTCCGGGTGGAGCGCGACTCCACATCAACGTCAGGAGCTGCTGGTTCCTCTTCTTTTCCTCCGATCGAACCCGATCCCAATGGGACGGCTACTCTGCTTCGAGAAGATGTGACCCATGGTCGCGGTCCACTGTCTCGCCCGCCAAGGGACTTCCGATCCGCCCTTTCTGTTGTCCTTTCGGGCAGATCTTCGGCCTTGCGGCCCGTTTCCACCTCATCTGTCCTGCCAGGTTCCATGCCGGGAGTGAGAATGTGTGGGCCGACGCACTGTCATCGCTTCCCAGGGCTCGTCCAGGTAGAGTGGCAGCTTCACCCCGGAGCGCTTTGCGAGCTCTCTGTCGGCGTTGGGGCACGTCCGGAGGTGGACCTCTGTTATGCGTCCCACCGCTCTGCCAACTACAGACCTTTTTGACGGGGGGACCGGACAGCTGGCGGGAGGCCCCGACGCCCCACGGAAGACTGGAACAGGTGGCGCCATGTTTTTACCTGTTTCCGCCTCCTTGCACCAGCGTCCTCCTGAAGGTATGCAACAAACTGCCGTTTCCTACATGGGCAAGGTGACCTTGTGGCTTCCTCTCTGGCCGGCGCCACCGTGGTTTCTCCGAACTGGAGGCCCGGTGTCCCCCTCCCGGTTCCTCTAGGGGCCCCGCTTTGTTTGGAGGAAGCGTCCCGCCAGGCTTCTTTCACCTTGAAGCTACACGCCCTAGAGTTTTCTCCGTATCTCTCAGTCCGTCGGACGGTCTCGGACGCGGTAGCGAGGACATGTTTTGGCGGCTTCTGCGCCGTCCTCATAACGAACAGTAATAGTCTCACTGGAAGGCCCTTTCCATCGTTCCTCAAACCTCAGGGCCTCCGTGACGTCTCTGAATCGGTCGTCCCCTGGTTCCTCTCCTTCCTGGCCCCACCGCCGTGGAGGTCCTACTCCCGAACTCTCCCACTCACCTTGCGGGCCCTGGCTGACCCCCTCAAATAACTGTTGTGGTTTGGTTCCTGGACCGGCGTTTCCGGTACCCTGTTTGAAGAGGGTTTGTTCCACCAAAACCCTAATCCCCCTCCCCGTCGTCCTGGCCCTTCTGGTCCCTGGAGAAGGTTCTCCCTAGTTCCTGCAGGGCGACCAGTTGGGGTCTGACACTGCCGACCTCTCGGCCTCCGTCAGAAGGCCTTGTTCCTGGTGGCCCTGGCTACGGGGTTTCGGCTTCTCAGCTGAGGGCGCTGACCCGTTTACCACCCCAGTGGCCGACCTTCTCTCGCGGGACGGCCTCCGCTGTCTCCCTCTCCCTCTTCTCGCCCAATGTGGGCTGGTAAGAACGAGCGGCAGGACCACCGTCTCCAACCGGTCGTCGTTGCCGGCTTGGTCTGCTGGGGACCGCCACCCCTTTTGCCCGGTTTTCGCGCTCCCGTGTTACCCTGGATGCTTCCGAGCCCTGGGCGTGCGACCTGCATTCCTGTTTTCCGCGATCCTGTCACTGGTCGTCCCCTCACCACCAGGGGGATTGCCGGCAGGCTTCCGGGGCGTCATCGAGTCGGCGGAATCCGGGTCACGCCCCTCGCGTCCATGACGTCCGGGGTGTTGCTTGCGTCTCTTGCCTTCTCTCGCACCCATTCCTTGGAGAGGGTAGGAAGGGGGACAAGTGGAGTACGGCCCTCGTGCTTCGTGGCTCGTTTACCTGTCCCACTCCGTCGTGGACTTCCCCTGTGTTGCCCTGGGACTTCCCTCACGTCCGGATGGGCTGGGGTGGTGGAGACGCCGGCCTCTTGGCGTCTTCGCTTGATTTCGGGTGAGTATACTAGTGTGATCGTTTTGTTATGTGCAGTTGCTCTTTTGCCTCCCGCGGGGGTTCGGGGGCTTCTGCCCGTCTCCAAGTGGCAGGTAGCTTAAGTGCACTAGCTCTAGGGGACCTAAAATGACGCTTTGAGTATGAAAACCTATTTTTGGGTCCCTGACAGAGCTAGTGCGCGGCCTCCGGCCTCCCAACCCTTCCTTCCCCGCCAAGTTTTCAGCCCCTCTCCCCGGGGATGATTTGTTTGGATGGTTATGATAGCTTTTTTCGAGCGCGGCTGGCTGATCAGCCGCCTCGGTCAGATGGCACGGCATTGCCAACTATGTTTCTTTTTCAGATTAGTGCCCGCCGGGGTAATTTGGTCCTGGTTTTTGACAAACTTTGATCTAGTGTTCCATATCTATTGAAGCTAAACAACAAAAATTTAATACAATCTAAGAGGGTCACTACCTATATGTTATTAAAGTTTGAACAAATTTCCATTATAGCGCTCTTACAAATAACACTGAGAGTGCGGACGCATGTTTCACTAAATGGGGTAATTGGACCTAACTCTGGGGTTAAATTGGTCCTATATATATTTTTAACTTTTTATTTTTTCAACAGACAAAACCTCCAAAAACTTACCTCATGTCATACCATGCCCACAGGACCCTTTTACAGACAAAATAAAAGAATTGATATATGAAGAAAAATTGTCTATCATGTCCATACCGTGCCAGGACCTTTTACAGACAAAATAAAAAAATTTTGATATTTTAAAAAAAAGTTCATATCATGTCTACCATCCCCGGCCCTTTTCAGACAAAAAAAAGTTTTGATATTGAAAAAAAGGTCATATCATGTCATCCCCCCCACGGCCTTTTAAACAGAAAAAATAAAAAAATTGATATAAATGAAAAAAAAGTTCTATCATGTCATCCATGCCACGGCCCTTTTTCAGAAAAAATAAAAAGTTATAAGAAAGTGTCTATCAAATGTTTTTCTTAAATTATCAAATAAAACGTAAAACAGCAAAAAAAAAAATTTCCTTTTACAGACTAAAGAAATAGCTTCACTTAAACTCTTCGCCTTTAAAAAATTTTGCGAGAAAATTTTATCATAAAGGGTTTCAATAAAGCGGAAATTTTTTATTTTCCATTGTAATTCATTTTTCTGATAATAAATTAAAGTTGCATAAATTAGGGGGTTAAAAAAATAAATAAAATCATAAAAACTGGTAATTTTCCCGTTTAAATGATTTTTTTTTATTTATTTATATATTTCATTTTCTGAAAAAAGAATAGCACCCTTTTAAAATAGCTTTAAACTAAAAAAATATCTCTAAATCGGGAAAATTACCATTATGATTTTATTTATTTATTAACCAAATTTTATGCTGGGGTAATTCATTTATCAGAAACGAAATACATCAATTTGGAAAGCTAAAAAAATTCGCTTCTTTTAAAAACCCTTCATGTAAAAGTTGACTGCATTTTAAAAGGGCGAAGTTTTGAAGGGGAATATTAATTCAGCATATTTCTTCAGTCTCGTAATGGCATTTTTTTAGTGTGTTTTCTGTTTTTTATTTGTATATTATGAAAAGCATTTACAAAGTTTAAAAAGTTTCAATACCTGAAAAACCCCGTCTATATGACCGTGTTATATATAATATATATATTTATATTTTAATATATTTTTATATATTATATATATATATTTATAGAATATATATATATATAATCCGAGCGGCCCTCCGACTTCAGCCCTTGTGCAAAAGGCCGATTTTCCCGGCGCATAAATTTTACAGTGGTCTATGTCCTAGTCATATTAGTTATATACGACGCCACTTTTATGAAAACCCCACGGGGTCCCCGGGGGACTATGAGTTCACTGCATACCTCATCTACCAATCAAGTCTAAGTCCCACACACACACACCATAACACTCGGGGCCTAGCTATGTGATTTTTCGTGAATATTTTTATCGTAAATTTTTTTCATCTGTGGGGTGAAGGGGGAAAGGGAAGAGGAGCGAGGGAAAAAAATTATAATGAAAAAAAAGAAAGGAAAACGAGAAAGAAGGGGGGGGGGAGAGAGAAGAGAGGAGAGAGAAGAGGAAGAGGAAGAGAGAGGGGAAAGAGGAGAGAGAAAAGGGAGAAGAGAAGGAGAGGAGAGAGAGAGAAAGGGAAAGGGGGGGGAAAGGAAAGAGAGGAGAAAGGGGAAAGGGAAGGAGGAGAGAGAAAAAGGGGGGAAAAGCGAGAAGAAGGGGAAGACCTACTCGCCGGTGGTAACCTACACCGTGACGCAGCAAAAAACTATCGGGCCCAATATAGCCCGCATGGAAAAATCAGGTGTTGTGATGGACCCATCATCCCCAGGGTTCCCAGTCTGTGCATTTTGTTTTCCGTATCATATTAGGCTATACATTAAAATTAAAAAAATATAAACCCCGAGGGGGCCCTTTGGAAACGACTAAAAAAGATTGCAGCTACGGAAATGTTTTTTTCCTCCACCCCAAAGGGAGAGCCCTGTCTGTCGTCTCTCCCTTGGGCCTTGGGTCGCCCAAAAAAACGGTATAAAATTTAAAAACCGTCTATACTTGCAGAAAAAGGGCTAAAAAACGCTGAAGCGGGACATAAAAAAATAGTCATGATAAAAACTATGGTATCTTTTCGGGGGCACATTCCAAGCAGTATGATGCATAATTCGAAATTTTGGGGCCCTGGCGCACACTGCCGGGGGCGTCTAGTTTTCTAGGTAGACTATCAAAAATTTCTGTACTTTCCCAAACCTCTTGATGATTCGGGAACCAAAACGGTAACTGGTGGGAAAATTACATCAAAAAGAAAAACAGAAAAAAACTCACCTAAAAATTCCCCCGGGTCATCGTTTAAATCCCCCTCCTGGCCCCCCCTTTTCTCTAATAAATTTTGAGGGATACCTTCAAAACCTTAAATGGGTCATAGAGCGTCTGTACCTTGGAGGAATCCAAACTACCTCCTTGTCTGTACAATCCTTGGTATGTCATTCCTCCAAACTCACCCACATTACAAGGCCCAGTTTCCCTGCGAGTGTTTTTGTCACCGGGGTTATAGCCCAAAAAACTGGCATTGATCAAAAAAAATGAAAGACAAGCATTTCTGAATTTTCTTTTAAAAGTGGGAAGCACTCTTATACGCTTATTAAAAAGGAATACTCCGTCTCGTCTTTGGGGGCCCCCGAATTTCCCCAAAATCCTGATTTTTTTACAAACTTCCGACCTTTTTTTTGCTGTCTTTTTACTCTTTTCTTTTTTGGGTTCCAGTTCTTTACATATCATTTTTATATCATATATATTAAAATGTAAAAATGGTTTTTTTATACGGGATTTAAAAACTTTTACCCTCTTTTTTATAAAAAAAACCCCAAAGCAAAGATACGGTCCAAATGGCCCCCATGTTGGAAGGACCGGTACCCCTCGGACTATCAAAGTTCCTGGTAATTATTACCAATGTTGGAATGGTTGCCTGTATACCGGGGTTTTGCCCGGGGTACGATCTTTTTCCCCTACCCTATAGTTTAGTGCACTGCTCTGTCGGGGCCCCAAAAAATGGTTTTTTCAACTTAAAACCCTCAGTACACGTCGGGGGCCGTGGGGACAACATAAACCCGCTGCCCCCCCCAAAATGACTTGCTGGTGATGGCTGAGGGGCCCATATATAAAAAAAAAAAAAACCCTCATGCTCGCGGTTTCACTCGCGGATTTGATTATCGCGGGTTTTCAACACCCCCCCCTTTTTTTTTTTTTTTTTTTTTTTACCCCCTCCCCCCCCCCAAATTGTTGCTCTAAGGGGCCTTATCCCCCATTATGGAGTATGTCTCACTGTTTGGGGAGGATCCACTCTACAGCCCCTAAACGGGTGAGTCAAAGCTTTTCGTTCATAAACTTTCTCCTTGACTGATGCTTAAATTTTTAAATCACCGTCGAAATTTGTTCTTTGTCTCTTCTACGTTCTTTCATGCTCCTGCTTTCAAAATTGCTAACTGCAGCCCCCCACCCCGGGGCCTCATCGCAAGATTTTTTTACTCTTCTCATCCCTATTCGTCCACTTCCTAATGCAAAGTTAATCAGTATCTTTACTCTTTACCCTTTCACTGGAAAACTCTGGACTCTTTTCCCTGTTTCTTTTTTTCCCTTTCCTATATTAAATTTTTTCCAAAGAAGAGAACAAACACCTCCCAAACAAAAATTGGGCCTACCCCTCTGTTTTTTTTTTATTCTTTACGTCTTCTTTATGGGAGGGCGACAAGGGGGTTTTTTGGTTACCCTTTTTGTTTGCTTTTGGCCTTTCCTTTGTGAAAAAAAAAAAAAAAAAAAAAAAAAAAAAAAAAAAAGGGGGGGTAATGAATGCTAATTCAGCTCGGGGATTTAGATACTCGGGGGGCTCTGTTCCCTAACTCCCGCGAGCATGAAGGTTTATTTACCATTTTAAATCGTCTCTTATAAAATACTCATATATATACCAAATTTTTCAAAAATAAAATTTATAACGGGTAAAATTAGTCATTATGGGGCCAGCGAGGGGCGGCCGCCCCGGGATGGCCCCACACACACGCAGGCGGCGGCCGCGCCGGGGGAAAATTTTCAAGCGCAGACGTTTTTCACCGGCCGTGCGACGGGCCCCCCCGGATGAAAAACACCCCCACCCCACACCGGCCGCCTTACCACGCCCTTTTCGTGGGCCCGGACAGGCCGCGCCGGTTGTGTGGGCCCGGGCTTTCTGTCCCCTTACACGGGCAAAGATACCCCCTAAAATCTTCCTTATAGTCTTCTTAGCCCGGTATCACTAAGTCTCTTAGGACCTAAGGGTGTAGTTTAAGCCCCTTCAAAAAATCCCCACCCTAAAACTTAATATGGGCCATGTAGCAAAAAAGGGGATCAGCACTCTTTAAAAAATCTACAAAAGATTGTGAACATAAATAATACGTAGAGAAAACTTTGGGTCATTTTCCGTGAGCCCTTGTTCAAAATTTTTTCCGTGGGGATGCAAGGTCGCCCCGGTTTTTTTTTTTGTATTTGTTCTTTTTATAGCCCTATTGACCGATAAAAGACAAAAAATGACACAGACTTTCCAGTAGACCCTTCAAACTTTCCTAAAATCATGAGTACAAATGAAATTTTAAAGCCACCACGTCGTAAAAAAAAAAGAAACGTAAACGGGCCCTTTCACTGTTATCTAGGGTAGATAAAGGTTGTTGTTTTTTTAGTTGTTTTTTAGTTAGGAAAAGGTTGGGTTGGTTGGGTGGGGGTTGGTTGGGTTTGGTTGGATGGGAAAAGGTTGGTTGGTTAGGGGTTAGGTTGGGGTTGGGTTTGGTAGGGGTTGGTTGGTTAGGTAAAGGTAGGTATGGGTATGGAAAAGGGTTAGGTATGGTAAAGGTTAGGTTGGTTGGTTTGGGTTAGGTTGGGTATGGTATGGTAAAGGTTGGGTTGGGTTGGGTTGGTTGGGTTAGGTAGGGGTTGGTTGGGTATGGAAGGTTGGTTGGTTGGTTGGGGTTGGTTGGGTATAGGATGGGTTAAAGGTTGGGTGGTTAGGTATGGGTTGGTTGGGTTTAAGGAAAAGGTTAGGTTAGGTTATTTGGGTTTGGTTTTTTTTTTTTATTTTTTTTTTTAACTTTGTTAAAAAACAAAAAAAAAAAAAAAAATTCCCCACAAAAAGGGTTGCCGATTCTTTGGGAAAACACAAAAAAACCCCCACCAAAAAAACAAAAGGCGCATCAAAAACTTTGGGTTTTGGGTGAAAATTTTTTCCCAAATAGTTTCGTCCCCCAAAGGGATTCGGTGTTCCTGGAATAAACCAAAAGAACCAAAGGGGGTATTAGGAGGAAAAATTTTTCCAGGGTCGTTTTAGAGACACCAACTCTTTTTCTTGGGCCTACAATAGGTGTTTTTCTAATGGTGCTAGTTTTATTTTGCGAAAACCAAAAAAAAAAAATAAAAAAAAAAATTGAAACTTAACCTAACCTTATGTTTTAACCAACCCTAACCAAACCTAACCTAACCTAACCCAACCCAACCTAACCTAACCTTACGGGTTTTTAAAGAAACTAACCTAACCTTAAAAAAAAATATTATTATTTTTATTTTTTTTTTTGAGCGCAAGTAGAGTGGAGTGTACAGTATACTGAGCCAAAAAAAAAAATTTAATTCGTGAGTATAAGGGTCTGTAGCGTACGTGAAACTCTCCTCCATATTAAACCCAAAAAAGCACCTGGGCTATTGAGGCCAAAAAAAACTAGTGGGTTCTCTAAAAAACGACCGGCGCAGTCCTCGTCCATTATAACCCAATGTATAACCCCCACCGAACTAATCCAAAATACCAAAAAAAACCCAAAATTATACTAAGGAAAAATTTAAGAGTTAATGTCTAAAAAGACCGCGCAGTCCTCGATTTGCCCCAAAGTTTACCACAGATAACTAGTACTGTCATGCCTCTTCCCCCCCCAAAACAAGCTGTGGTGATGCTACCCTGCCTTATATATGGCCTGGGGAATTAGTGCAGTGGCCTGTATGTTTTAGGGGAGGGGTTACAGTAAACCTTTCCCTTCCCTCCCCCTCCCCCCAAAAAAAGGCTCATTTCAGCCCTGGGTCGCGGTCCACAGCGGGCTGCCTCTAACACAACCCCACAGCTGAACTCCCCCGTCTCAACCCGCAAGTCGGGCAAACCCCTAGTGGGGGGTCAAGGCAGCAAAGAAAAAACAAGGCCGCCGCCCTCGTCCTTGATCTTGAGTTTCAGTGGCCTTTTCTTCCCAGGCCCGGCCTTTAAACCCGGGTGCTCCCCGTATCTTGTCTTGTTCTTGTTTTTAGGGCTGTAATCTATTGCTATTTCCTAAACCCCCTTTTTTCCAAAAACTCTTTCACTGTCTCAAACCTCCCTCCCCTTGGGGCTCACCACACAGTCCCACAGAAAAACGCCATTCTCTTCCTTCCTTTCAAAACCCCCTCGTCATGTCACCCCCCCATTTCATCCAACCCACCATCATTTTCCATTCCTCCCCCTATACTTTTACATTCAGTATCACTGTTCCCTGGGGTTTTTCCTCACCCATGTCACACTCTGGCACACTTTGCTGCCCTCGGGCCCTCTGTTTCCTTGCATTTACATTAGCACTGTGTTCTGGTTGGGGAAAAAGGTCGCCACCCGGGTTTCCCTCATACACACTTTCCTACGCTGGTGCCCTTTCCCTTATACCCTTCTAGTGTTTTTTTTTGCTCCCTCCAATTTTTTTCCCCTTACTCAGCCCCACATACTTTCACTACTCTATCATCTCAGTTTTCCCTTTTCTACATCCCATCAAGGCCTTCTTTACACCATTCACATCTTCCATTCAATTACATTCGGTTTCCATCTACAGTTATAATCCCCAAAAACGCAACCCCCTTTCTTTCTACCATTTTTTTGGCATCCTTCCGCCCTTTACTCTACCCCGCTAACCCTCACCGGGGGGGCCCGTAGGCCGTAGCGGCGAACGGGGGCGCCGGCGGAAAAATTACCTCCCCTACCCCCCGGAGGGCCCGCTGGGTATTTTAGACGGGATAATCTACTTGTTGAAAATTAATGTACGAAAAATTTTAAGAATTTAATATTTCTATGTGAAACTTTTGAAACAAAAGTTATTGATTTGTGTTGTTTACATCAGTTGGGGAAAGGGAGGGCAGCTTTTACGTCAATCCCCTGGGCCCGCTGGGCGCTGGGAGTATTTTTGGGGGGAAAAAAAATTTCATTTAATAATTTAAAATCAGTAAATAATAGTATCTCAAATCGTACCATCACTATTTTTAGGCCCGTTTAAACTATTAAAAAAGTTTATAAAAATTTTATGATTTTTTTATAGAAATTATCAATACAGTTTATTTTTAAATATTTCCAGCTTAACAGGAACACCCTGGTACAGAAATAAAAGATGGTAGTACATAGGGAGTTTACATGGAAAAGGTTTTTCAGTTTGTCTGTGTGTTAATTAGTATCAATAAAAAAACACTTTATTAACCGCACGAAGATTATTACGGAAAAAACAAGGTATATTTTTCCCCTTTTTTTCAATAACTTCCAACTATTATCAACAATATTAATACTCAACGGTACACCCAAAAAGGAAAAGTAGATGATGGAGTTAAAAATGAATATGATCTATCATGATTTAGAATAGAATATTATTTTAAACTTTTCCCACTATCAATGTACTAAAATCCAGACGTACGATAGCCTTACAAAAGGGTTTAAAACACACAAAAGGTTAAAATTTTCACCCTTCCCCGTCATAAAATAATGAGAACTTAGTTAACAGTTTTCGCTCCTTTATTAACGAAATAACGAATAAATAAATAAATTGCAGTACGCACGTTTTTTTTTTGGAAATTCCCCTTACGGGCCTGGCGCTGTGTCCCGAGTGAAAATAATCAGTTCTTAGAAAACGCACGAGTGGGTGGATGTTTTATGTTTTTTCGCCCCCAACCTATACCCTTCTACATGGCGTTTTACGCCGTTCAGTGTTCCACGTACAAACCCGTGTAAAATCAAAAAACGAAAATGTTTTTGTATTTTTAAATAAAAAATGTCCGTAGCAATTTTGATCCTAGCAATCTCCTTTTCATCGTATTTTCGGATAACGCCCGGAATATTTCTGGGTTTAAATTTTCTAAGCATATTGCTTATATAGTAAGTTTTTTTTAAG
The DNA here is from genome assembly GCA_016584305.1 of Chionoecetes opilio. Taxonomy (NCBI): domain Eukaryota; kingdom Metazoa; phylum Arthropoda; class Malacostraca; order Decapoda; family Majidae; genus Chionoecetes; species Chionoecetes opilio. The sequence continues at coordinate 29,600 of JACEEZ010020864.1, forward strand.
TGTTGAAAGCCCATTGTCTTTAAACGGCTAATGGGTTGTGCAACACCCCTTAAAACATTACATATCTGCAATATCTTAGAAAGTTAACCAAAATACTCCTCAAATCGTTAATATAACAGCGGCAAAATGGTCATATCCCCACGCGGGCCGCTGGGGCGGCCCGCCCGGGAAGCCTCTACAAATTCCACGGCCCTACGTCGACCTTCCGCGGGGCCCCCGTAAGACATCGGGCCTCCAAAGCCCTCCTCTTTGTGTTTGCGGTACCCTTTTACTCCCCCAAATAAACTTTTTGTGCCAATCTTGGTCCTCCATTCGTTCCATCTGATTTATACGATTTTTTGCTTTTGAATGCCCCCTCCCTAAATTACTCCCTCCCATGTACCCCCCTTAAACCTTCCCCGTCGCGCAACCTGGGTGCTTCAGTGCCATTCTTGGGTACTTTATTTTTCCCACTTCCAAAAACTCTATTTCAAATCTCATTCCATGCAAACACCTCCATACCTACATAATGCTTGGGACAGCCACCTTTTCCACACTTCCCTCAACACATCATCTTCAATCAATTTATTGGGGCAACGCCGGGGGGGGCGTCGCCCGCCCACCCCGACGCCACTCCGGGGGGCACCACGCGCGGTTCCCATGCGGCCCCTTTCCCATACCAAGCAGCTCTCGCAAAAAAACATCAACTTTCCCCGCCACGAGCCCTTGTGGGCGCCCCCTTGGCCTCCTCCACGCCGGGTTGTCCCCTTTCGATACAACCCGATGGAAGGGCGGTTTTAGGGGAGCGTGCCCCCATTCCCATATAGCCGAAGTTTGGCGCTACGGACTATGCAGGTAATGGCCCCCGATTCAGTCTCACGGTGCAATCGCGATTTGACACGAAACATCCCAGCGATACCCCAGATTTTCAAAGAACTTATTACCAAAAGGATTTTGTCTCTTCAATCCTATTTAGTGTCCTGTCCCCACAAAACCATAGAGTAAGACGGGATCACAAGCGATTGGGAAAATCCGGATCTTTTTTCCCCCTACAGGTCCGCAACGCCAAATACTCCCGCTAAGCGATCCCCTAAACCCGGGGGGGTATTCCCAAACCCTCGTAAGACTTCTTGACGGCCCGCCGTATTAGGACTGCGCTACCAAGGTATTAAAAATTTTCCAAGATCTCAATGTCCTGCCCCACGAGAAAGACTGTACTCTTATCTAGAAGTCCCAAAAACCTGGACCTTGGGCTTGACCAAGACCTCAAATCCCAAAAGGGTTTGCCTCCTCGTGCAGCGCCCCCGAGAGCCCTCACCAGGGGCCCCAGCGCTCAGAAAGATTAGCATCATTGGCAAAAAACAAGATCAGTTCTTGGTGTTGCCACGGGGTCCCCAAACCCTTTTATCTACAACCTTGTCCATACCCAGTCCATACAAGCGTTGAAAAGTGATGGGGCAAGGACGCACCCCCGCCTCCCCCCTTATTCACAGGAAAAAAACCCGGATACACCTGCCCCCCACTTCACGCAATCTCAGTCCCCGAATACAGACCATTTAAAAACCCAAAAGTCCTTGCAGGAAACCCCTCGAAGTCGCGAAAATCCCAGGTGACTCACGATGCCTGATCAAGCCTTTTTGGAAACAACATAGGTGCAAGCATCCCCTGTCGAAACTCACGTCGGCGTTCCACCAGGACACAAAACGCTAGGGAAAGGTCCGTTGTTGACTTACCAGGCGTGAAACCCGACTGCGAGGTTTTGATGCTTCACCAGATGACTGCGAATTTGGTCAGAATAGAGGGCAAACACCTTTTTGGTAGCTGAGCAGTGTAATCCCGGAATTTTTTGCAGTCCCGACGGTCCCTTTTTTCCCTTTTCCAAAAGGGCACCACCCCCTTTTCCGTAGGGGGAAAGGTACCGTTGCCACACGGGGGTCAGGGGCATGCAACCCGCGGTATGGGGCCCCCCCCCACTTTGGGGCTCCGCCCGATATTACAAACACCGTGCCCCTTTTCCCCCCTTTAACTTTTTCTACAAACCTCCACTTTCGTCAAGAGAGGGTGCGGTTTCGTCTGGGGGACGGGATCCACGCCTGTAAAAACCGGGTGTGAAGCTGCTCAGTTGGGGGTCCCCGAAACAAATGCCCAAAGATCAGCCCAAGAGCCCTTTCCCATCCATGTCCGAACCCAGGCGACCACTGCGTTCGAATAGCACCCCCGAGAAGGGATTTGAACGGGGGTTTTTCAGGGCTCGGTAGGTGGGTCGGAGGTCTTAGCGTTCAAATGACCCCCGCTCCTCAGCGAGACTCCTGACAACCTCCCTTGTCTCATCCTTCACACTCCCCGTCGACCCAAAAACCCCTGATTCCTGGCTAATCTTTTCAGCCTTTGCTTTTCCCCATTCCCTTGGAAAATCATGCCCCCTAGGGACTTTTATTCCTTTTGTTCTAATTTTTTTCCCCGTCTCCATGTAGCGTTTTTCTATCCCCTGTTATTCTACATCACCTTACTTTTTTTCCCCTCTAAATCCTATTTTCCCAAAAACTTCCCAACTCATTCCCACTTCTAACAGGCTTGGAGTTCCCCGGCCACGCCTCATAATTTACCAATTTAAATTATACATTCAAAATTATTTTTTTTCATTTTCCCACCTCACTCCTGATCCCTACTTCTAAAACCTTACTGCCGTTTTTTCAGGGCTATAGTATAGTGTAAGTATACAGACTAAACAAGGTTGGGGGGGAAAAGGCATCCTTGCCTAACACCTCTCTCACACCCCCCATTCTGTTTTATGGTTTTCCTAGCCTATATTTTGCCTAGCATCTCCACCTCCTTCTCTATCTCTCGCCATTCTTCCCTCCGACCCTCCCACCATACTCCAAAATCTTTGTTCTAGCATACCATACCGTTCACAAAATTTCCGCTAAGGCTCCACGGTTTCATCCCTCCTGTCACAAACATCCCACACACCTTTCTGCCCATTCTTTCTGTAATACGACTATTTACCTCCACGATTTTTTCCTGGCTCTGAAGAGTAAATCCCCTCCTAGCCACCACATAGAACCTTTAAAAACCGTGGCTGGTCCTTTTTCCTGACCATTTCCAGTGTTGATTTTTTTCCCCATTCCCCTCAGCCTTTTCTTTCCCCCTTTTTCCTTTCCCCTCTCCTTTTATTTCCTTTTTGCATACAGCCATCTCCCTCCAACAAAAAACAAAGACGGAGGGCCCCCGGAGGCCCTCCGATGTCTTTTTCGGCGGCCCGACGGAGGTACGAGTAGGGCCGTGGGAATTTGCTCGAGGCTCACCGCGGGCCCTCCCCCCGCGGCCGCCGTAGGGGATTGACCATTTTTCCGCTTTATATTAAATATTTAGGGGAAAATTTATGGTTATCTTTTTAAGTATATTCAGATTAGTAAAGTTTTTAAAGGGGGGTTGCACAACCCATTAGCGATTAATAGACTATGGGGTTCAACACTTATAAAACCCCTTTCTATATAAAAGCAATATGTTTTTGAAATTTTCCAGAAAAATTCCCGTGTCGTTTTCCAGTTTTAAAGATCAAAAGGAGATTGCTAGGATCATTTGTACGACATTGCTTATTTTTATAAGTACAAAAAAATTTTCGATTTAGTTTACATCTGGGTACGTGGGAAAACTGAACAGCGGAACAGCCAGTAAAAGATATAGGTTGCGGGAACAACATAAAAAACACCCCCCACTCGTGCTTTTCCAAGAACTGATTATTTTCACTCCAACCACTTCACTTTACGACACGCGCCCAAGCGCCGTCAAGGAATTCCAAAAAAAATGTCGTACTGCATTATTTATATTTTTTCAGTCTATTTTTGATATAAAGAAGGGGCGAAAATTGTTATAACCACCCCTAACCATCACCCGGGGCCCACGTAGGCTGTGAGCGGCGACGGCGGCCCCCGCGGGAAAATTTTTCCCCCCGCAGCCCTCCGAAGGCCCGCTGGTGTTTTCAGACGGGGAAATTTACAGGGTTTAAATTAATGTACAAAAATTTTAAGAATTTGAATATTTTAGTGTAAACATTTTGAAACAACAGTTTTTATGATTTTCTTTTCTGTAGATTACATCATGGACAAGCACGGGAACTTTCCCCTCAATCCTCCGGAGGGCCCCCTGGGCGCTGGGACGTTTTTGTAAGTGGGGAAATATTTATATATTTTATATATAAATAACACCGAATATACCGTATCTCAAATCGGTACCACACTATTTTAGGGCCGTTTAGCTATTAAAATTGTTTAGAAATTTTTTTAAAGTTTTTGAAAATTTTCATATATCAGTTTTTCAAAAATTTTTCCCGTAATCAGGGAAAACCCAGGATACATAAGATAAAGATGAGATACTTTCATAGAAAGGGGTTTTTCATGGAAAAAGGTTTTAACTTAGTCTAGTGTTATCATATAAAAATAACATTTGATTAATTAGGGGGGCCAAAATTACGGGTAACATTTGGGGAAAGGTCCTATTTTCCCTTTTTCAATAAAATTCCAACCTTTATCAACACTATCAATACTCAACGGTAGGGGGGTGTGGGGGGACACCCATATAGTGGAAAAAAACTTCATAAAAACCTTTTTTTTCCTGAGAGAGTGCAC
>JACEEZ010020865.1:10000-17500 GCA_016584305.1 Chionoecetes opilio
GGCAGGTACATAATAAACTACTGTGCATGTCTCTTCAGTGGCACATACAGATCTATAGTGATGCTAAAATTCGTAATATATGGCGGCTGGCGACATTAGTGTAGTGGCGACTATAGTGTTATTGACGGTAGCATAGTTATCTTCTTTCAAAGGTTACACACATAAACGTTACTTTGGGTGTAACAGTCCCGCAAGAACAGAACAAATAATGTACTTTCGCTAATTGTCTAATAACTTTCTCCTCTTTTTTGTTTAAGTTAACCCTTTCTTCATTTCTTTATAATTTTTATGCTTATTCTTTTTCTCCTTCTTATTATTGTTATTATCATTATTACCATTATTATTATTATTATTATTATTATTATTATTATTATTATTATTATTATTATTATTATTATTATCATTATTATTATTATTATATTATTTATTATTATTATTATTATTATTATTATTATTATTATTATCATTATTATTATTATTATTATTATTATTATTATTATTATTATTATTATTATTATTTTTACTATTATTACAATCGTTTTTATTACTATCACTACTATTATGTATTATTCTTATTCTTATCTTCTCAACATCATCACATTTTCACTTCCTATTGCTCCTTCCGCTGCTTCTTCATGCATAACCGTGTAGAGTCAATCTTTAGTCAATATCTTGAGTCAATCTTATAGTCAACCTTTCCTGCCTTCCAACACTCTCATTTCTCCCTCCAGCTAAGCAAGACTCGAACATATAAGCACAGAGACAATATTAACCCTTCACACCCAGATTTTTCCTTTGCTATAAAAAATGGTCTCTTATTAGCCATAAAATTACGAAAAGTAACTTAATATACCAAATTAGTTAGTCGACAAGGATACTAAACAGGTCATATCGATTAAATATTGCTTATAATCACTAGAAATCATCTAATGGTACCCAAATTACAATGGAAATTACGTTCTGGGTCTCAAGAGGTTAAGAGATCAACGAAATGATCTAATATCTCCATTCAAAAGAAAAATTCGTGTGTATGATAAATAAAGCTATAATTTCTCTTCTAGGACCATTGAAGGCTCTGAGACGCCCTATATAGGATACAGGTAAGCTTCCCCCTCGCACCTGCCGGATAAACCAATCAGTAAAGCCGTTCACCTCCAAGGAAAAACAGGACCAAGGAAAAACATTGTATTAAATAAACTTCACACATCTATTATGCATCCGCGATGGGCAACCCTCATATTTGCCATTTTTCGAGCGGGTTTGTAAAAGAGAATTATGAGACAGATATAAAAGACGCTAAATGGTCTGACGTGTTCTTGAAAGCTTGACGCCGAATTGGCTTAGCTGAGAAATTGCAGGTTTTACGGATCACTAGTCTAAAGGGGCTACGATGGATGCTTCCTGCACCACACCTTCCAATGACCTGCAGGCGCCTTCCTCTCTCTGAGTCCACTCCGTCACCTGCAATAGTATACAGTTCTCCTAACATTTTTCCTCTTTCACCTCAAAAATAAAGATTGATTGATTATTTTAATGCCAAAAAAAAGGGGGAATGTGCCAGAATCAGAGGTCACATGGCACTATGGCAAAGGATATTAAGGGGAGGGGTTATAGAAAAATAGTGAAACGGTGAGGGTAAAAAATAAAGAGAGACTGGAAAAGAATGACTCCCAGAAAACTCGCGTCACCGCATGGTTGGCTGCGAGGCGCCTCTCCGGTCTTTGCGACGCAGTGTTCTGTTAAATTTCTGACCTGCGGTGTACCTCAGGGCGCTAACTAACGACCACTCAGCTTCCTCTTCCTCTTCATCATCATCGGCACCTCGAGGCACCAGCCAACCAGCTTGGTGAGAGTACATCGGTGAGCCGCGGGCACCACCAGCGTAATTTTCACCAGCTGATCCAAGACTTGCTGTTTCTTTTTTTCCTCCCTCATTCACTCCCCTTGATATTTATTCGCTATATCTGTCGTTCTGTGTTTATTGAGTTCCATGTTAGATTTTATTTTTCCTCATATGCTTTTTTTTATGTCGCAAGTGTATTTTATGGTTCTCTTTCATTATGTTTTTGGTTTCTTTTAGCTACGTCATGCAGGAAACAAAGTCGCTGAGGGATTTGATTGGTCGTGTGTTTCATTAATTCTCAACATTTCACAGCAGCGACCCTCAACGGGGCTAAAATGTTTGACGTGTATCTGAGTGCACGATGCTTTGATTTCGATCAGTTCAGGCGGCGAAATAAGATGATTTTTTATTAATAACTGGTTTTTTTCCTTCGTTCTTCTTTTGAATCGTTGTTTTATAGGGTGTTAAGGCTCTATTACTCCTCCTCCTCCTCCTCCCGCTGCTATGCTACTACTACTACTACTACTATATACTTTTCTTTTACTGCTATTACTACAACACAAAACGCATAATACATTGAAAAATACATTGACCAAATACATTACGTAAGTTAGTTGGCGTGGGAATCATAATGAGCGTATTTTCGAGAATTTCCTATAGGGTTAGTTTCGGAGCTACAGCCAAGCGTCTTCACTCGGAAACCACATGCTCACATAGAGAACGGGAATATGCTCCCTGCACTCTTAGAAAAAAAGGGTAGGAAAAGGGTAGAAAAAGGGTGTTATAGTGATGAAATACTGCTACCCTTTTTCTACCCTTACAAATATACCCTTTTCAAACCCCAAATATACCCTTTTCCAACCCCAAATGTACCCTTTCTCATCCCTCTCGTCTAAAAAGGGTAGATAAAGGGTAGATGAAGGGTATAATCAGCAGCATCTACCCTCCAGCCTGGACATAGGGTATAAAAAGGGTAGTGATGGTGCGATGTAACAATTCTACCCTTAATAAACCCAACCTTTCTGAGAGTGTGGGGCTAAGTATTGTAACATCTATTTCCTTGAACCTGTGACTGTGGCAACTTATTGACTCCTTATAATCATGTGCTATGGGAGGCGCCGCAACGCTCACCGCCAGACAATCGCTCCTCGGGTAAGGAATGGCCAGGTGTTATGAAGGTACTCGTTGCGCGCCATCCTTGCAGGGCAGACTGAACACCTGCACTGGCTGGGTTGTCACTTGTTCGTTTGAGCGAGATTCGAACCCCTGGCCAAGTGATGTCGGTTGTTTGGTGGACATTCATCCGCGGGGTAGTTAAGTATCATAAGGAAGATGGTTTAGTGGTTAAGAAGGTTTTCCGTGAAGGGTTTCAAATATTAACCCCTTGAGACCCAGAACGTAATTTCCATTGTAATTTGGGTACCATTAGACGATTTTTAGTAACTATAAGCAATACTTTATAGCTATGACCTGTTTAGTATCTTTGTCCACTAACTAATTTGGTATATTCAGTTCCTTTTCGTAATTTTATGGCTAACAACGGTTGATTTTTTATAGCAAAGGAAAGATCTGGGCGTGAAGGTGTTAATGCAGCTGATGTGTTGTTTGGGGTGCGGGCTGGAGTGGGAAAATATCATAACAGAAAGACGAATACGCTCCAATCTGGCTGTGCTACAAAGGATCGTCTTGTAGCTACTGAACGAAACCGTCTTTTATCGCGATGATTTTCTTGCATCATTCCCTTTCTAACTGTCCTATCTATTATCTTTACCATTGTTGTTGATGATATTATTATTATTACTATTGTTATTATCATTATTATCATTGTTATTATTATTGTTATTATTACTTTGTTATTATTACTATATTACTACTATTGCCATCATTATTACTGTTACTACATTGTTACTTTAGTTTTACTCCAGCTAACAATTTTGAGCTTCGTGGTTAATATTGACACACACACACACACACACACACACACACACACACACACACACACACACACACACACACCACACACACCACACACACACACACACAACACCAGAGGGAGGGGCGGGGGAGGCAGTACGATTCTTGCTCACTTACAGATAACAAAGATAATGTTCCTTTAAATCATCTTCTCCCACCTTCTCAGTTCACCTCCTCCCTCTTTATCCACCTCTTCCATCTCTCCCTCCATTGTGGTTACTCTTCTTCCCCCCTACCACCACCATTCCTCCCCACCACCACCACCACCACCACCACCCCCACCACCACCACCCCCACCACACCCACCACCACCACCCCCACCCCCACCCCCACCACCACCACCACCATCACACCCCACCACACCACCACCACCACCACCACCCCACCACCACCCCACCACCACACCCACCCCACCACCACCACCACCATCACCACCCCACCCACACACCACCACCACCACCCCCCACCACCACACCCACCCCCACCACACCACCACCACCACCACCCCACCACCACCCACCACCACCACCCCACCACCACCACCCACCCCCACCACCCCCACCACCACCACCCCCACCACCCCACCACCACCACCCCTACCACCACCACCCACAATACCCTCCACTAATCCTTACCACCTCTTATCCAGTCTTACTTATCCCTCTCTCTCTCTCTCTCTCTCTCTCTCTCTCTCTCTCTTCTCTCTTCTCTCTCTCTCTCTCTCTCTCTCTCTCTCTCTCTCTCTCTCTCTCTCTCTCTTTCTCTCAAACCCCATCACAACCTCCATCCTTCTTTCCATTTTTCTCTAACGCCTTCAGTCACACCATGCAGCATCTTCCTTTTTTCTCCCACTAGTACCCTTCATTCATTTCCTCTGTTTTATTTGTACATTTCCGGCATCTTGACAATATCCAGTACACTCTTATAACCCTTTACACTATCTTTCACTTAACTCTAACACGTATTTTGTCGCTGCCATACGTCCTTCTCCACTGTTTTAAGATTTTTTTTGTACTTACTACCACCATAACTACAACAACAACAACAACAACAGCAACTACAACAACAACAACAACAACTACAACAGCTACAACTACAACAACAACAACAACAACAACAATAACTGCAACAACTACAACAACAACAACAATAACTGCAACAACTACAACAACAACAACAACAACACCACCACCACCACTCTATATATATCTCCTTCGCCTTTCTCTATTTGTTTCTCACTCCCTGTTCATACCACTTCTAAATCCTCTTGCCTTAGTTTTTTTCCTCTATCTTTCTATATATATTCTTTCTCTTACTTACTTTTCTTCCAGTATTTATGTTTTGATCAGTTTTTCGTCTACCTTCTCACTCTCGCCTCTACTCTTCTTCCCCTCTTCCTCTCCTCCTCTTCTTCCCCTTCCTCCTCTTCTACCCCTATTCCTTTTCTTCTCCTCCTCCTCTTCTTCCCCTCCACCTCTCCTCCTCTTCTTCCCCTCCTCCTCTCCTCCTCTTCTTCCCCTCCTCCTCCACGCACACGCACGCGGCTCCATGGCGAAGAACACTCATATCTCACCCACGTCTCATGTATTTGTTCTTGAGTCACGAAGAGAGGGTGTTCTGACCGCATACACACACACACACACACACACACACACACACACACACACCACAGTTACAATGACCTGCCTTTTGTCTGTGCCCTCTGCAAGTACTAGTAAAGGGCGTTTCACAAGGCGTGTTGCTATAGTACTTGTGATTTCCTCCACCTCTCTGTATTAGTTAGCCTTCATTTCACACTTACTCTTTCATTACTGGATTCTGAGTGACTTTGCGTGGACCATACGCAAACCATGGCACCTCTATATCGTCACCCTCATAAAGAAGCTGCCTAAGTTATTTTTTGGGCAATTTCTGGATTTTTGCTTGAATCAATTTTTCCTCCTGTGGCGCATCTATTGGTATAGTCGCCACTGTCATGTGTAGGGTGTGTGTGTGTGTGTGTGTGTGTGGTGTGTGTGTGTGTGTGTGTTGTGTGTGTGTGTGTGTGTGTTGTGTGTGTGATGTGTGGTGTGATGTGATGTGTGTGTAGTGTGTTGGTGTTGGTGATGTGTGATAGTGTGTGTGGTGGTGTGTGTGTGTGTGTGTGTGTGTTGTGTGTGTGTGTGTGTGTGTGTGTAGGGTGTGAGTGGTCTAAAATATAAAATGATAAACAATGCATGGATATCCAAATTAAGAAAATGAGGAAGTTTTTTTCAATTTCCCGAAAAGTAGAATAAATGACTTAGGCAGTTTCTTTATGAGTGTGACGATATATACGTACGTTTATGATGATTTACGCACACATAAACAATAAAGGGACAATACGGATAAGAAATTTTGAGTATTACGTACTTATCAACAAATTATACCCAACGTAAGTAACGAGAAAGAGAAAAACTTTGCTTCAATTGCGTAGTCCCACCATTACATAAGCAGAAAAAAATATGTTAGCGTAAAAATATCAGACTAAAAACACTCAATTTATCTTAATCAATATATTTTCTTTATTTATTCATCATCGAAGAGTAGATTACCTTCATAAACTCACTTGGCGTCTCACCCATATAGCAGCGCCGAGGCAGTGCAAGGAACCGAAGTCTTCCGCGCACCGAACCAGCGACCGGCAGCGTTGAAAATACCGGACTAAAAACACTCAATCTATCTTAATCAATATAGTTTCCTTATTTATTCATCATCCCTTGTATATATAGTAGATTGCCTTCGTAAACTCACTTGGCGTCTCACCCATAGTGGCGCCGAAACAGTGGATGTACTGTACGTGTCGTTGCCTCCTCGCCTTTATCTACGCTCGCTGCCCTTGTTTCCTCCTACCCTCCCCCTCGTTAACATTTATAAATACCGAACAAGCTGACGGGTTTTCTATTTAGCCCGTGCTTCTCTCTTAAGGAAAGCAATAGGAACAAAAACAAAACAAAACAAAAGAGGAAAGAACCGAAGTCTCCCGCGCACCGAACCCTCGACCAGCAGCGAGGAGAGAAAACCGAAGGAGCGAACTTTACCCTCCGTGGCTCAGGGGAGTACGAGGGACCTCTGCTAATTACTGCCCCTTACCTGCCCATGGATTTACACAACAGGGAGATAAGGAGAGGGAGAAAAAGCTGAGCACCGGGGGGGAGGGGGGGAGGGTGATGGAGGAGGAGGAAGAGGAGGAGTAAAAGGAGATGGGTTACGAGGAAGAGGAGGAAGAGGAGAGAACAAGATGGGGTACGAGAAGGAGGAGGAGGAGGAAGAGGAGGAGGAGGAGGAGAAGGAGGAGAAGGAGGAGGAGGAGTAGGAGGTGAAATATATGTGACTCCTTTCTTTGTTTTGAAGCAGAGGTAGTTAACAAGAACGGCTGGAGATCTGGCGAGGTGTGGCTTAAAACTATTAGGTTAACTGGATGGTTCATGTGATGTGGCTACAGTATAACGTGGCTATGTGTACAGTGATGTGGTATAATGTGGCTAAATGAGGCTAGAGTAATGTAGCATATACCACATAGCAATAAGATCCAAGGTTGTTGTATAGCACTGAGTATCATCTACCACCACCACCACCGCCTCCAACCCCGCCAAGACGTGCATTCTAATCCCCTGAGTCGGTTCACAGAGTCAGTTCTCAGAGACTTGTATTTCTTTTCCTTA
>JACEEZ010020865.1:33546-36046 GCA_016584305.1 Chionoecetes opilio
AAGAGGGGAAAGGGGAGAGGAGGGGAAAAGGGGGGGGAAGAGGGGAAAAAAGGGGGAAGAGAAGAGGGAAGAAAGGGAAGGGGGAAGGGAAAAGAGGGAAGGGGGGGAAAAGAGGGGAAGAGAAGAGGGGAAGAGAAGAGGGGAAGGGGGAAGAGGGGGGAAGGGAGGGGGAAAAGAGAAGGGGGGAATAAAAGGGGGGAAAGAAAAGAGGGGAATGGAAGGGGAAAGGGAAGAGGGGGGAAGAGAAGAGGGGAAGAGAAGAGGGGAAGGGAAGAGGGGAAGAGGAGAGGGGAAGAGAAGAGGGGAAGAGAAGAGGGGAAGAGAAGAGGGGAAGAGGAGAGGGGAAGAGAAGAGGGGAAGAGAAGAGGGGAAGGGAAGAGGGGAAGAGGAGAGGGGAAGAGAAGAGGGGAAGAGAAGAGGGGAAGAGAAGAGGGGAAAGGGAGAGGGGAAGAAAAAGAGGGGGAAAGAGGGGAGGGGAAGGATGAGGGGAAAGAGATGAGGGGAAGAAAAAAGAGGGGAAAGGGGAAAAAGGGGGGAAGGGGAAAAAAAAAAACCATTTGATTACAAAGACACAGGCCGTCACATGGATTCCCGACACAAGGTTTCCAGTTTTCCATCATTTCCAGGTTTGTGGATTATAACAGATTAAAAGTGACACGCCACACGACGCTAACCACAATTTTCTATCCATCAGGGATTTTTTATTCATATTTATTTATACATCTGGGTTTTTTAAAGGTAAATATGGACAATTTCGTGCAATTATTCAATGGGTCTTTAAATTCAAATTTGTATTTAAGAGATGAAATTTGGACTGTGTATATTTGTAATGTTTTTAAGCTTTCATATTTTTCAAGTTTTTCTTATTTTTTTGGAGTTTTTTAATTCAGAAAATACTACTTTACTATCTTTTATACTCCATACTACCACTACTTACTATAACTTCTACATACCAACTACTACTACACTACTACTACTATATATTTTTTACACTACCATACTACTAAACTACTACACTACCACTATTACTACACTATACTACTGAGTACTACTTTAATTTTTTACTACTACCACTACTCTACTATTACTATTTTTTACTACTACCACTACTACTACTAACTATACTACTTTCCACACTAACTATTTCACCAACTAACTACCCCCTAACACATACATCCACCAACTACAAACTTATATATATTCTTTTACCCCACCACTATACTACCACTACTAACCACTACTACACTATTCCCCAATATTACTACTACTACTCTAACCCCACTATTTACTAACAACCCCACTACTACTACTACTACACTAACCACCATCACTATACTACTACACTTCACATTCTTTTACTACTCCCATATTTAATACTACTACACTACTACCACCACTAATACTACTATATTATTTCTATTTTTTTTTTTTATACACCACTACTCACCCCCCAACACTATCCCCAACACACTATACATATACCCCACTTCTTTACTACTCCCACTACTACTACTATACTCCCCACCACAACAAAACCACCACTAACTATGAACTACTACTTCTACTATTTTTTTACTCTACCACTACTACACTACTACTAACTACTACTACTACCCCCAACACTACTACCACCACCACTATACTAATTATACTTCTACATTCTTTTACTACCACCACTACTACTACCACTATATACTTTTCCCACTACTACATACTATACTACTATTACTATTCTTTTTACTACTACCTACTTTAATATTCCCATACCACTACTTATTTATACTATACCACATTACTACAAAACCCACTATACTGTACCTATTTATATTCTTTTACAAACCCCACTACTACTAACTATCTATTTTTTACTACTACCACTACACAACTATACTACTACTTACTACTACCATATACTACTATTTACTATACTACTACTACTATACCATTACTACTTAATCTATTTTTTTATACCCTACTCTATATACTACTATACTATATACCATACACACTTATAAAATATTTTTACTACCCCTACTCTACTAAATACTACTCTACTACTATACTATATACACTACCATATATCCCCCACTACTATACTTCTACTACCACTATACTATTTATATATTTTCACTTACTACATACTTCTATTTCCTATTTAACTCCCACTTTAATTATCCAGGTAAATAATTTGTGCATTTTGAAATACTGAATAATGTCAACATTTGTTAGTGTGTTTTCGTCCACTGGTCATCACAAAAATAAAAAAAGTATTTTGGGGTTAAAATGATACCGTAGTTTGGGTTTTGATTCGAAAGAGGTGAAACAAATGCATAACCAAATTAATGACACCGTTTGCAGGTTAAAAAGTTTGAAAAAAGTTTGAAAAAAAGTTTTAAAAAAAAAAAAAAAAAAAAAAAAAAAAAGTGAAGGCCGCTTTTGACCGCCGCCACAAAACTTCCGTCACAATTCAATGGCTCGAAAAAATTATTGCACTTTTAAC
>JACEEZ010020865.1:41046-43546 GCA_016584305.1 Chionoecetes opilio
AAAAAAAAGGGGGGCCCCCCCCCCCCCCCCCCCCCCCCCCCCCCCCCCCCCCCCCCCCCCCAAAATTTTTTTTTTAAAAAAACCCCCCCCCCCCCCCCCCCCCCCCCCCCCCTTTTTCCCCCCCTTTTCCCCTCCCCCTTTTCCCCCCCCTTTTTCCCCCCCCCCCCCCTTTTTTTCCCCCCCCCTTCCCCCCTCCCCCCTTTCCCCCCCCCCCCCCTTTTTTTTTTCCCCCCCCTCCCCCCCCCCCCCTTTCCCCCCCCCCCTTTTTCCCCCCCTTTTTTTTAAAAAAAAAAAAATTTTTTTTTCCCCCAAAAAAAAAAAAATTTTTTTAAAAAGGGAAAAAAAAGAGGGAGAAAGGAAAAAAAAGAAAAGGGGGGAAAAAGGAAAAAAAAAAAAAAAAAAAAAAGGGGGGAAAAAAAAAAAAAAAAAAACCCCGAAAGGGCAGGGAAAAAAACCCCCGACCCAAAAAAAAACCAAAAAAAAAAAACCAAAAAAAAAAAAAAAAGACCCAAAAAAAACAAAAAGAACAGACAGAAAAGAAAAAAAGACAGAAAAAAAAAAAAAAAAAACAAAGAAAAAAGAAACCCCCCCCGAAAAAAAAACAGGAAAAACCAAAAAAAAAGGAAACCCCCCCAAAAAAAAAAAAAAAAAAAAAAAAACCCCCCCAAAGGGGAAAAAAACAGAAAAAAAACCCAAAGAAAAAACCCCCCCAAAAAACAAAAAACCCCCCAAAAAAGACACAAAAAAAAACACCCCCAAAAACCCCCAAACACAAAAAAAGGGGGCACCAAAAAACACCCCCAAAAAAAAAGACCCAAAAAAAAAAAGGAAAACAAACCCCCAAAAAAAACAAAAAGGAAAAACCCCCCCCCAAAAAAAAAAAAGACAAAAAAACAAAAACAAAAAAAAAAAACCCCAAAGGGGAAAAAACCCCGGGAAAAAAAAAAAACAAAAAAAAAAAAACACCCAAAAAAAAAGGAAAAAAAAAAAAAAAACCCGGGGGTTTTTTTCCTTTAAAAAAAAAAAAAAAAAAAAATTTTTTTTTTTTTTTTTCCCCCCCCCCCAAAATTTTTTTTTTTCCAAAAAAAAAAAAATTTTTTTTTTAAAAAAAAACGGAAAAAAATTTTTTTTTTTTTTAAAAAAAGGGGTTTTTGGGGGAAAAACCCTTTTTGGGGGGTTTTTTTTAAAATTTAAAAAAAAAGAAAAAAGGGGGGGGTTTTTTTTTTTTTTTGGGTTTTTTTTTTTTTTAAAAAAAAAAAAATAATTTTTTTAAAATTTTTAAAAAAGGGGGGAAAAAAAATAAAATTTTTTTTTTTTAAAAAAAAAAATTTTTTTTTTTAAAAAAAGGAAATTTTTTTTTTTCCTTTTTTAAAATTTTTTAAAAAAAAATTTTTTTTAAAAAAAAAAAAAATTAAAAAATTTTTTTTGGCCGGGGAAAAAAAAAAAGTTTTTTTTTTTTGGGGTTTTTTTTTTTTTTTTTTTTTTAAAAAATTTTTTTTTGTTTTTTTTTGTTTTTGGGGGGTTGGGGGGGTTTGGGGGGGGGTTTTGGGTGGGGGTGTTTTGGGGGGTTTTTTGGGGGGGGTTTTTTTTGGTTTGGGGGTTTTTGGGGGGTTTTGGTTTTGGGGGGGGGGGTTTTGTGGGGTGTTTTTTGGGGGGGGGGGGGTTTTTTTTTTTTTGTTTTTTTTTTTTTTTTGGGGGTTTTTTTTTTCCCCCGGGGGTTTTTTTCCCCCCCCCCCTTTTTCCCCTTTTTTTCCCCCCCCCTTTTTTTTTTTTTTTTTTTTTTTTTTTTTTTTTTCCCCCCCCCGGGGGGGTTTTTTTTTTTTTCCCCCCCCCCCCCGGTTTTTTTTCCCCCCTTTTTTTTTTTCCCCCCCCCCCCCCTCTTTTTCCCCCCTTTTTCCCAAAAAAAAAAAACCCCCCCCCCCCCCTTTTTTTTTTTTTTTTTTTTTTTTTAAAAATTTAAAAAAATTAAAAAGTTTTTTTTTTAAGGCCCCAAAAAAAAAATTTTTTTTTCCCCGTTAAAAATTTTGGGTTTTTTCCCCCCCCCAAAAAAATTTTTAAAAAAAAGGAAAAAACCCCCTTTTTTTAAAAAAAAAAAAAATTATTAAAAAAAAAAAAAAAAGTTTCCCCCCCCAAAAAAAAAATTTTTTTTTTTGGGCCCCAAAAAAAATTTTTTTTTTCCCCCTTTTAAAATTTTTTTAAATTTTTTTTTTTTTAAAACCCTTTTTTTGCCCCCCCGGGGGCCCCCCGGCCCCTTTTTTTGGGGGGCCCCCGGGGGGGGGGGGGGGGGGGGGGGGGAAAAAAAAGGGGAAAGGGGGCCCCCTTTGGGGAATTTGGGGGTTTTTTTTCCCCCCCCCCCCGGGGGGGGGGGGGGGGGGTCTTGGGGGGCCCCGGGGTTTCCCCCCCGGGGGGGGCCGGGGGGGTTTTTCCCCCCTTGGGTTTTTAAAACCTTAAATTTTTTTTGGGGAAAAAAAGGGGGGGGCCCCCCCCCTTTCCCCGGGGG
>JACEEZ010020865.1:48546-56559 GCA_016584305.1 Chionoecetes opilio
AAATTTTTTTTTTTTTTCCCCCCCCCCCTTTTTTAAAAACCCCCCCCCCCCCTTTTTTTTTTTTTTTTTTTTCCCCCTTTTTCCCCCCCCCCCCTTTTTCCCCCTTTTTTTCCCCCCCCCCCCCTTTTTTCCCCTTCCCCCGGGCCCTTTTTTTTAAAAACCCCCCAAAACCCCTTGTTTTTTTTTGGGGGTTTTTTAAAAGGAAAAAAAAATTTTTTTTTTTAAAAATTTTTTTTTTTTTTTAAAAAAAATTTTTTTTTTTTTTGGGTTTTTTTTTTTTTTTGGTTTTTTTTTTTTGTTCCTGGTTTTAAAAAAAACCCCCCCCTTTTTTTTTTAAAACCCCCCCAAAAAAAAAAATTAAAAAATTTTTTTTTTTTTAAATTTTTGTTTTGTTTTCGGGAAAAAAAAAAAAAAATTCCCAAATTCCCTTTTAAAAAGGGGGGGCCTTTTTTTTAAAAAAAAATTTTTTTTTTGGGGTTTTTTGGGGGGTTTTTTT
Organism: Chionoecetes opilio; assembly: GCA_016584305.1. Lineage (NCBI taxonomy): Eukaryota > Metazoa > Arthropoda > Malacostraca > Decapoda > Majidae > Chionoecetes > Chionoecetes opilio. Next base: position 49,043 of record JACEEZ010020865.1, read on the forward strand.
AAACCCCAAAAAAAAAATTTTTTTTTTTTAAATAAAAATTTAAAAAAAAAAATTTTCCCAAAAATTTTTTTTTTTTCCCTTTTTAAAAAAAAAAAATTTTTTTTTTAAAATTTTTTTTAAAAATTTTTTTTTTTTTTTTAAAAAAAAAATTTTTTTTTTAAAAAAAAAATTTTTTTAAAAAAAAAAAAAAATTTTTTTTTTATATAAAATTTTTGGGGAAAAAAAAAAAATTTTATATAATTTAAAATTTTAAATTTTATTAAATTTATATTTTTTTTTTTTAAAAATTTTTTTTTTTTTAAATTTTAAAAAATAAAAATTTTTTTTTTTAAAAAATTTTTTTTAAAAAATTTTTTTTTTTTTAAATTTTAAAAAAAAAAAAAATTTTTTTCCCCAAAAAAGGCCTTTTTTTTTTTGGGGAAAAAAAAGGGGGAATTTTCCCCCCCCTTTTTTTTTTAAAAAAAAATTTGGGAAATTTTTAAAAAAAAAAAAAGGGTTTAAATTTGGGGTTTTTTTGGGGTTTTTTTCCCAAAACCCTTTTTTTGGGGGGGTTTTTTTTTTTTTTTGTTTTTTGGGGAAAAAATTTTTTTTAAAAAAAATTTTTTTTTTTTTGGGGGTTTTTTTTTTGGGGGGTTTTTTTTAAATTTTTTGGGGTTTTTTTTTTGGGTTTTAAAGGGGTTTTTGGATTTTTACCCCCCGGGGGTTGGGTTTAAAAATTTTTTTTTTTTTTGGGTTTTTTTTTTTTTTTTTTTAATAATCCTCTAGAAAATATATATAATATTATATATTATATATCATATACATATATATAATATATATATATATACATATATATAATATCATATCATATCATATATATATATATACAATACATATATATATATATACATTATTATATATACATATATAATTATACGATATATTATACATATATATATACTATATAAATATACTATATATATATATACTATTATATTATACATTATATATAAATATATATATATATATATATATAATATATATATAATATATATATATATATATATATATATATATCACAGTGATTATAAATAATATATAATTACTACCGCAAAGTGCTTGATCTCTATTTTTGCAATATATCGAGAAAATCACATAATTGTTGCGATTGCGATTGCGGATTGGAAGTGTAATTCAAGAAATTTGCGGACTGCGAGTTGCGGAAGTAATAATTGGGGTTTGCGGATTTGCGTTTGCGGAATGGGATTTTCGTTTGCGGACCACCTCGTGTTGTGTATGTGTGGTGTGTATGTGTGTGGTGTGGGATGTGTGTTGTGTTCGTGTGTGTGTGCTATGTTGTGGTGAATGTGTGTAGTTGTGTGTGTATTGTGTGTGTGTGTGTGTGTGTGTGTGTGTGTGTGCTGTGTAAGTGTGTGTGTAGGTTATTCATCACGGTCTTGTCACGCGATGCGGTACGCGATCGACCTGTTTCACCTGCTTTCAGTGCGAGCTTGGAGCTATTATTACCGATCTTAGCTCATGTGTGTGTGTGTGTGTCTGTGTGTGTCTGTGTGTGTGTGTGTGTGTGTGTGTGTGTGGTGTGTGTGTGTGTGTGTGGTGTGTGTGTGTGTGTGTGTGTGTATTCTGGTTGTGTGTGGTGTGATGTCATGTGTGGGTTGTGGTTATGTCGTGTTGTGTGTGTGTGTGTGTTGTGTGGTCTGTGTGTCTGTGTGTGTGTGTGTGGTGTATGTGTGTGTGTGTGTGTGTGTGTGTGATGTGGTGTTGTGTGTGTGTGTGGGTTGTGTGTGTGTGGTGTGTGTGTGTGTGTGTGTGTGTGTGCTGTGGTGTGTGTGTGTGTGTGTTGTGTGTGTGTGTGTGTGTTGTGCATTCCCGTCTTTCTCTATTTTCTTCATTTCCTTCTAATTTCCATTTCCACGTCCTGCATTTTCCTCTTCCTCCTATATTTCCTATTTTTTTTTTTCTTCTCTTCGTTCCTCCTTCTCTTCCTTTTCTTCCTCCACACCCACTAACCTTCTCCTATTTTTCCATATACCATCTCCTTCTTTTCCCTGTCCTATGGTTCCTCTCCTCCTCCTCCTCCTCCTCCTCCTCCTCCTCCCCTCCTCGTCAACATGATATATTTAGCGTGCAAACAATTTCACACTTCCTTGAGTAAAGCCGCGATCCACTTCACACCCAAACGAATCCCTTCATACTATTCTCCTTTTCCATTACTTTTACTTTTTGCTCCATATATTTTTTCCCTTTCCATTTTAACTGTTTTACAATTACCAATCTTTTTCCTCTTTCCATTCTTGCTGTGTTTTTTTTACTTATGCTATATTTTCATTCTCCTTTTCAATAATTTCCTCCTTATTTTCCTTATTTTTCTCTTCCCTTTTCTTAATATTTTCCAATGTTCATATTATTTTTCCACCGTAATTTTCTCTTACTTTCTTTCCCTTTTCTGTATCTTCTCATTTTTTTATTCTATTTTTTTTCCTATGGACAGAGAGGAGTAACTAAGATAGAGATTGTATGAATTAGAGTCAATAGGACAAGTAAAAGAGAGAGAGAGAAGAGGAGAGAGAGAGAGAGAGACAGAGAGAGACAGAAGAAGAGCAGACAGAAGACGAGAGAGAGAGAGAGAGAGAGAGAGAGAAAGAGAAGAAAAGAGAGAGAGAGAGAGAGAGAGAGACAGAGAGACAGACAGACAGCAGACGACGACAGACAGACAGACAGACGCAGACAGATGAAGACGAGAAAGACGACAGACAGAAGCAGACAGAGTAGAGAGAGCAGACGTGAGGTAGAGACTGAGAGAGACGGAGCATGAGAGGAAGAGGAAAAGAGAGAGAGAGAGAGAGAGATCTGCGACAAGTTATGACCTGCTAAAACTTCCTAACTTGATTTTCCGGACTGGAGGTCGAGTCATGAGATCTACTGAGGCGGCAATCACGACACAGCCATCTCTCTCTCTCTCTCTCTCCTGTCTCTCTCTCTCTCTCTCCTCTCTCTCTCTCTCTCTCTCTCCTCTCTCATCACTTACAAGCTCTCCATTATCTCTTCATGCATTGACTTGTTATGAAGGAGGAGGAGGAGGAGGAGGAGGGAGGAGGAGGAGGAGGAGGAGGAGGAGGAGGAGGAGAGGAGGAGGAGGAGGAGGAGGAGGAGGAGGAGGAGGAGGATAAAGTGGAGGAAAAGGAAGAGATGGAATACCTAATAACTGTAATCTGGTATAGGAGAGAGAGAGAGAGAAGAGAGAGAGAGAGAGAGAGAGAGAGAGAGAGAGAGAGAGAGAGAGAGAGAGAGAGAGAGAGAGAGAGAGAGAGAAGACAGAGAGAGAGGAGAGAAGAGAGAGAGAGAGAGAGAGAGAGAGAGAGAGAGAGAGAGAGAGAGAGGAGAGGAGAGAGAGAGAGAGAGAGAGAGAGAGAGAGAGAGCATAAATACAACAACAAAATCTCACCCAAAACCCTTATTCCCTCGTAGGACAAAATATAATCCATTGCAATACATAGTAATCCCATAGCAAGATAATTACAGCCATAAAAAAAATATATTAAAGGAATAAATACACCCTCGTTTTCTTTCCCTTGGTACATTTAGACAACAGGGCAAACTATGGTAAACGGCACACCCAATAGAGGAGTTAATGGGGTAGCCTAACCCCTTGAGACCCAGAACGTAATTTCCATCGTAATTTGACCACCATTAGATGATTGATTTTTAATGAATATAAGCAATATTTTTTATAGATATGACTTTTTAGTATCCTTGTCCACTAACAACTTTGCTGTATTCAGGTACTTTTCGTAATTTCATGGCTCGACAACATATGATTTTTTGTAGCAAAGGAAAGATCTGGGCGTGAAGGGGTTAATTAATGGTATAGGAGTATTGTAAAGGGTGAATAATGGGTAAGACCACGTTTGTAGGACCAAGTAAGTCATTGCTTGTAACACTAATAGTAATAATAATGATAATACGAGTCTACTTAATACAGAGGTCGGCAACCCAGAATTTGAGAAGAGTCAGTTTCTTCAAGCTTGGCAGGGCAGCAGTGCTGATGGAGCTGCAGTGTACATTATGAATGGAAATTACCAACAAGTACAAGTTAATAAGTAAAAGAATCCATCTCAATATTTTCCTAGAGACTTAGGACCTAGGTCACATACATTATTGTACTGCGGCTTTCTATGCCTGTATTTTATCTCAATTTTTTTGAACGATAATTTGGACATTTTTAAGTAGGTGGCAGGAGCCGCACAGGTCTCTTGAAAGAGTCGGAGGTTGCCGACTACTGACTTAAACCCCTTGAGGCCCAGAACGTAATTTCCATTGTAATTTGGGTACCATTAGACGATTTTTAGTGACTATAAGCAATATTTTATAGATCTGACCTGTTTAGTATCCTTGTCCACTAACGAATTCGGTATATTCAGTTACTTTTCGTAATTTTATGGCTCGACAAACATACGATTTTATATAGCAAAGGAAAGATCTGGGCGTGAAGGGGTTAATACACAACGTACTGCTATGAAAACAGATCAAAACATACCTTGATACCCTTCAGTGGGGGGCCTGTGGCTGTCTAGAGGTAGCAGTGGCAGTAGAAGCAGACGTAGCGGCAGTAGTAGTAGTGGCAGTGGTAGGTGGCGGCAGTGGTAGTGGTGGTAGTGGTAGTGGCAGTGGTGGTAGTACTTTTTTTTTCTCTTCTTTTTTTTAGTACGCAAGGTAATATCAGTGATAGGCAATTCCTTATCTGTTCCTATCACGTTCCTAATGCGCGGCTGAGGAGCACAGTGCCAGGGCGTCGCGGCGCAACAAGTGGGGGTTCAGAGCCTCCAGCACACCCAGGGGCACCGCGGCGGGCCTTCCCTCAGCCTGCAGGATCCCCCGCCTGGCGCCCATGAGGGAGTCTGGAGTTCTTACTTGCGACAGACCGAAACGCGACGCCCGGTTGTGCCCTCCAGACGCTAATTTTTCTTTTCAACACCGCCTTCAGGAGTCCTTGGGCGTAGTACTGATGGTGGCACACTTGGACTCTGGGTTTTTGGATTCTTTTTGGACTCTTGGTTTTTGGACTCTTTTTGGACTCCTTAGTTTTTTGGACTCTTTTTGGACTCTTGGTTTTTGGACTTTTTTTGGACTTCTTAGTTTTTGGACTCTTTTTTTACTCTTGGTTTTTTGGACTCTTTTTGGACTTTTTGGACTCTTTTTGGACTTAGTTTTTTTACTCTTGGTTTTTTGGACTCTTTTTGGACATTTTTGACTCTTTTTGGACTCTTGGTTTTTGGACTCTTGGTTTTTGGAATTTTTGGACTCTACTCTTTTTGGACTCTTGGTTTTTGGACTCTTTTGGACTCTTGGTTTTTGGAATTTTTGGACTCTTGGTTTTTGGACTCTTTTTGGACTCTTGGTTTTTGGAATTTTTGGACTTCTTGGTTTTTGGACTCTTTTTCGACTTCTTGGACTCTTGGACTCTTTATGGACTTCTTGGACTCTTGGTTGGACTTATTTTTTTCTATAGTGGATCAATCAGTCTGTCTGTTTCTTGCATTCTCTTATATAACGTTTTTTTTACTCTTCTTAGCCGTTCTCTTAATTCCCTTTCAACATGTCTTGTTTATGTGTGTGTGTCGTCCACGTATTTTCTTATCTCCTTATCTTCTCATCTTATCTTCTTCTAAAATCTTATCTATCTTGTCTTATCTTTTCGTATCTTGTCTCTCTCTATTCTGTGTTGTCTTTCTGCCTCTGTTTTCAATGCCATTCCATCATAAGACTAACATGCTTCTGTTATCTTTTTTTTCTTTCTTCATTTATCACTTCTGAAAAAGAAAGAAAAAAATATATATATACATAGATATACAAGTGTAATTACAACTGCCCACTAACGAAACAGAGAGAGAGAGAGAGAGAGAGAGAGAGAGAGAGAGAGAGAGAGAGAGAGAGAGAGAGAGAGAGAGAGAGAGAGAGAGAGAGAGAGAGAGAGAGAGAGTCATAAATACGGTGTTTTATGTGTACAAAGCCACTCGAATTATAGTCTTCCTAGAAATCATACTTATTTTTCTTATTTTCTTTTGGTAATTTTTGCTAGTAATGATGATACCAAGGGCAGGAGGAGGAGGAGGTAAAGGAGGAGGAGGAGGGAGGAGGAGGAGGAGGAGGAGGAGGAGGATTTAGGTCAATTCATCCAGGAAACGCGCAAAGCAAAATCTTAGGTCATAACTTGGCCTGCCTCCGAATAAAGCGCAGCGCGTTATTAGCAAAGTTTAGCCTTTCATTGGGGCGAAAAAGAACAACAAAAACTAAGACAATGAGAGAGAGAGAGAAAAGAGAGAGAGAGAGAGAGAGAGAGAGAGAGAGAGAGAGAGAGAGAGAGAGAGATTGTTGTTCTTTCAGTGGGTTATTATTTGCAATCTGGGTTCCTATGAGCAAGAGAATGAGGAAGAGGAAGAACATGAAGAGGAGGAGGAAGCGGAAAGGAGGAAGAGGAGGAGGAGGAGGAAGAGGAGGGGGAGGAGGAGGAGGAGGAAGGGTTGGCAGCTAACTATTGTATATGGTTAAATGCGTGGCTCTTCTCTTCCCCTTTGTCACTTAGAAGAGTTTTCCCCCTCCTCCTCCTCCTCCTCCTCCTCCTCCTCTCCTCCTCCTTCTCTCTTCCTCCTTCTCTCTTCCTTCCTTCCTTCCTTCCCCCCTCACCTCACCAAGTCAAGAAAAATATTTAAAATCAAGATAAAAAAAGATAAAATAGTCACTGATAATAACATACAAGACAATGAACTAGAGAGAGAGAGAGAGAGAGAGAGAGAGAGAGAGAGAGAGGAGAGAAGAGAGAGAGAGAGAGAGAGAGAGAGAGGAGAGAAGAGAAAAGAGAGGAGAGAGAGAGGAGAGAGGGGGAGAGATAAAAAAAAAGAGATTTAAAAAAGGAAAAAAGAGAAAGGGAAAAAAGTGAAAAAAAGTGGAAAAAACGAGAAACAGAGAGAGCGCGAGAGAGAGAGAGAGAGAGAGAGAGAGAGAGAGAGAGAGAGAGAGAGAGAGAGAGAGAGAGAGAGAACATCGTGTATCAGAGCCCACAGGAGCCCCAGAGGACGCGCTTCTCCAGAACAAAGGTGTCTTGACCGAGAGACATGTATCGTACAGGACTAGTTTTGAGAACCCCCCCGTGACACTCCCACTGGTGTGTGTGTGTGTGGTGTGTGTTGTGTGTGTGTGTGTGTGTGTGTGTGTGTGTGTGTGTGTGTGTGTGTGTGTGGTGGATGTGGTGGTTCTTGTATCTGTATTTCTGTATCCTTTGTATATTTGCTCTCGCTCCCTCTTTCTAATTACCCCCCTTTTCTCAATAAACTTGTAATTTGTAACTTGTGGTGGTAGAACAAGAAATAACAGTAGTAGTAGTAATAGTGGTAGTGGTGGTAGTGGTAGAAGTAGTTGTAGTAGTAGTGGTAGCAGTATAGTATAGTATAGTGGTGCTGGTAGCAGTAGTAGTGGTAGTAATAGTAATGGCGGTAGTAGTTAGTAGTAGTAGTAGTAGT
>JACEEZ010020866.1:0-10000 GCA_016584305.1 Chionoecetes opilio
ATTCACCCCCCATCACCCCCCAACCTTTCCCCCCCATCACCCACAACCATTACCCATCACCCCACCCATTCACTCACCCATTACCGATCACCCTACATCAAGGCTTCCCTCAATTCTCGCAACCTACTTTTTTTTTCACAATTCTCGCTAATAGGCTGCTAAAAAAAAAAAAAAAAAAGGTGATCGGATCATCTCATAAGTGGGCTTAGACCTTCCCCTGGTCAACCGATTCCAAAAATGTGCCATTGAGGTGTTTGTGCCACGGGGGCGGAACCTATACCACACACACACACACACAGACAGACACATTTTCGCTTTTATTAATATAGAAGAAGATAGATAGAAGAAAGATTTCAACCCACACACCACCCTTTTACCATTCCCAAAAACACATTATCAACAAAACTCCTAACTTATAAAAATTATTTAATACGAAACATTTTAAAACTCCCTAAAAGCCAGCATTTACGAAATTTAAAAAAATTGTTTGAATTTGGGGGACGAAGGCGAGAGGCAGTTGGCTTGCCATTCGCCCAAAATAGACCCGAGGGATTGTGTTGTCGGAAGGAAAAAAGTTTGGTAGGCGTGATGAGATGGCTTGTGGCATTACTTTTTCCTTGCCACAGGCCTTGATACGCTGTTCAACGACCGGGGGCAGCTTGTACTTTGTAAAAAAGAATATTATTATGGAAATGGGTCCCTCAAAAATAAGACCTTGTTTCTCCTTCCCCCACAGGCGAAGCAGCTGGCCAACAGACACCCCTCAGTTTACATGAATAAAAAAAAATATTGAATAAGGGAGGCCTTTACAAAGAAAAAGCTTCCTCCAAAGCCGCGCCGGGGCGACGGAGCCACGCCCGCACACGCCCACCCGGGACAACTCAACACCCGGGCCTCCAGGTGAGTAGAGGTGAGGAGGGTGAGGAGGGGGGATCGGGAAGGGGTTGGGGAGGGGATGAGGGGGTGTGTCCGTGGGACGACGCGCGCCCGCCGCCCCACCCGGGCCGAATTTCAGGACACCGGCGCCGGGGAAAGGGGGAAAACCGGGGGAAGGCGGGGGAAGTAAAAACGGGTGTGGGGGCCAGAATATGTGGGTTGTTTTCAAGGTTGGAAAGGTGGCCGAAATGCCATCGCCGCTCGGGGGGCATTAAAAAACCCGGGGGCCCACTGCCCGGGGAATTCTAAAAACCGGCGCCGGCGCGCGGCGAAAGGGCGCAGGGGTGGCCCCTTTCCCCAACTTGGGGCAGTGGGCCCAAAAAACCCACCCCCGGGCCGGGTGGGCATCCGCCGTGGCAAAACAGGGGCCGGGAAGTTTGCCCCAAAATTTTAGAGGCGGGCCCACTGGCTTATTGTTTGGGGTGTTGTGTGTTTTGTTGTTGTGTTTGTATTTTTTTGGGCTGTGTGTGTGTGTTTTTTTTTTACCATTCTTTTAGTTTTGGTGAAAGCCACCCCCCGGGGCGGGGCGGGACCAAACCCCCGGGCTAACACCCAACCCATTCCTTTGTCAAGGGGACAGAAGCGATTATTGTAGTAAATATCCCCAGGAATTCGGCCCACAATCAGAAAAGACGGGCCAATTGGGTACCATTATTACCGAACGGTATTGTCCGTAATTTCATGTTTTGTTGTTTTTTATTCATTAACGGGCTCCTAGGGCTTGACCCTGGCGCATTTTTTTGAAAAAATTTTGTGGAGAAGAAAAGGAGAGGGGGACAAAGGGAAGGTTTTTAGGAAGTAAAAGGACAGAGGGAGGAGAGAAAATAAGACTTTTGGAAAATAAGAAGCTACAAGAGGGCCCAGGCTACCTAAAACGTATTCCCTGTAATTGAAGGGCCCAAAAACCCCCATCGGGTTTCCCCGGCCGTCACCAAGGCGTCCTAACCCGGGGACCCAAGTTTTAATTCGCGAGGAGAGGAAGCGGGCAAAGGGAGGGGAGAGAGAGAAAGAAAAAAAGAAATAAGAAAAGGAAAAAAGAGGGGAAGAGAGGAACGGGAGGATTTGGAAGAAAAATTGGAGGAATGCAAGAAAAAGAAAGGAAGTGGAGGGAGAAGCGGACAAGGGATGGGAGAGAGAGAAAGAGAGAAAAGAGAAGAGAAAGAAAAAGAAAAAGAAAAGAGAGAGAGAGAGAGAGAGGAGAGGAGAGAGAAAAGAGAGAGAGAGAGAGAGAGAGAGAGAGAGAGAGAGAAGAAGAGGTGAGAGAGGAGGAGGGGGAGAGAGAGAGAGAGAGAGAGAGAGAGGAAAAAAAAAAAGAAAGAGAAAGGAAGGGAAAGGGAAGGGAAAAGGGAAAGGGAAGGGAAGGAAAGGGAAAGGGAAGAGAGGAAAGGGGAAAGAGAGAGAAGAAGAGAGAGAGAGAGAGAGAGAGAGAGAAAAGGAGAGAGAGAGAAAGAAAAGAGAAGGGGGAAAGGGGAGAAAGGGAAAGGGAAAAGGGGAGGGAGGAAGAGGAAGAAGGAAGAAAAAGAGAGAAGAGAGGGGGAGTATATCAATATGCATTTTATGTCCGTATATTTGCGTGCATATACATTTTAATTACATATGTGCACGTCTGTATAAGTGTGTGTGTATGTATGTGTATGTGTGTTTTATGTAAGTGTGTAGTGTATGTACCTATATGTGGGTTTTCATGCCTGTCTGTCTGTCACTACACAAATCCTATTCCCTAACTAATCCCCCCACACACAAACAATCACGCACACACCAACCCCCTTTCAACCCAAACAGACACAAACACAGCCCACCTTAACCCCAAACCCACCCACCTCAGCGGAGAGATAGACATGGAGGCGCCGTTACTCAGTGTCCAGGTAACATTGGGGTGCGGACGAGACCCAGGGGCCCAGGCAGGTAATCTCGTACCTCCTGCCCACCCGAAGACTGGTAGGGGGGGACACCAGCCTCGTCAGCAGCGGCCGTACGGGGAGAGAGAAGGGAAGGTGAAGGAGGGAGGGAAAGGAAGTGCAAGTTAAGGGTATGTAAAGTTTTGGGGTGGAAAGGGGGGGGGTTTGTGTGTAAGTAAGTAGTAAGTAAGTTTTTTCAGTAAGTAAGTTTTATTTCCATAGCAATTATATACATATATACATAACAATTTAGATAAAAATTTTAGAATGAATCTGTCGAGCCAAGGTCCTTGACAGAATATTTCTATAAAAAAATACAATTTAGCTGAGGAGCATCAATATACATCATAGTATTAATCAGTATACAAGAAAAAAAAAAAAACAGATTCATGAAATTTGACACTAAACTACATTATTTATTTAGTGATATTTCTACAAATTTTTGTTGCGTGAATAGATACTTTTTTTTTTTAATTTAATTGAGGAGTACTACCCGATTTACAAAGAGTTTTCAAGCAGTTGGTAAAGTATTACATAATTGAGGACCAAAATAAAAGATGCTGTTCCTGAAAGAGAGTTGTTCAATTGGCGGACAAACTAAATTAACATTATTATTTCTAGTGTTTTGAATGGTTTCTTGTAAGTTAAAAATGGAAATTCCCTTTCTGTTTGAATACTTTTAAAAAAAGTATAGTAGAAGAAAGCATTTATGGATAGAGTAAAAATGTAGAAGCTTGTGTTCTGAGAATATATTGGCTGTAGAATCAAATTACCCAAATGAAATATACATCTCAAAATTTTTTTTTGTGCTATTTTAATTTTCTAATGAAGGAGGGCCAAGTATATGCCCATACTGACACACAATATATAAGGTGGGGGGTAACACAACGTGTAGTATATACTGATAATGGCTTCGATTGTGAGGTGATTACGTACCTTATATAATATGCCACACATTCGGGATGGTTTGGAATAACATAATTTTTCTGAAAGCTCAATTCAAATTTACATCAATATGGACCAAAAGGAATTTGTATGAGTTTCACTTTTAATAATTTCACCCTCTAAGAACAGTGGAGGCAGATGATTGTTTTAAGGAACGATTTTGAAAGAGGAAAATAATTAGTTTTGGAAGTATTAAGTTTTAATTTGTAGTTTTTATTCATTGATTTAAATTTAAAACTTTGTTCTATAGTTAAACTCTGTGTAAATTTAGTATATCCGTATCCGCTAATAGCAAATTGGTATCATCAGCATATATAGTATATTTGAATTTGGAACTAGCATTTGCAATATCATTATGTAAACAAGAAAAAAATAATGGTCCTAGAATAGATCCTTGTGGTACTCCTAATGATTAAAGTTTTGAAGAAGAAGAATTACCATTACAATACACTGACTGTGACCTTTTGCTTAAATAGCTTTCAAAAATTGCAGTGGGACACCTCTAATGCCATTATGGTTCAGTTTATCCCGCAATATACAATGGTTTAAGGGGTCAAAGGCCTTTGATAACTCGAGAAATATCCCGACTACATGATGTTTTTTTCCAAGTACTTATAGACACTATTTGTGAATTGTATTATTCCTGACTCTGTTAAATGATGTGACCGAAGACCATGTTGGTATTTAGAAAGTAATTGATTATTTTCTAAGTAAATAATCAAACGGGTTGCAATGACTTTTTCGAAAATTTTGCTGAAAGTATGGAAATGGGGCGATTAATTGTTAATGTCATTATTACTGCCCGATTTGTATATTGGAATCATTTTGGCCTTTTTTAGTCTGTCGGGGAAAATTCCTGTTCTTAATGAGAGGTTGATTATGTGAGTCAGTGGGGTTGACAATATAGTTGATGTGTGTTTCAGTATTCTTGGTGACACATCGTCTATTCCGGGGGTACTACTTATAAGGGCTTGTAAATATCTTTCAGTTTCAGTAGGGCTTGAAGAAGGTAAATACATAGAAAACGCGGAAAATTGATTAAGGTGATTCCCATCAAGTTATTATGGTTCTCATCTCTTTTTTTAAGAAATGATCGTAAAATTTAAATTTTTACATTTCAGGGCACAATGGTTTTAGTTCGATTTTATGTTTTTTTGTTTTGTTGGAATTTTTACCAAGTTCATAGATTTCCAGTGAAATTTTGGATTTCCTTGGTTGTCTTTTAATTTTTTTTTGTAATAGTTGTTTTGCTTTTTAGCATTGTTGTCAGCTTTCTATATTGCTTATACTGTTCCTTGAATGTTAAAGGCCATTTATGTGAAAGTCTCTCTAGTTTGTGTTTTTCTTTCTACTGTTTTTAATGCTAATGCAATGGGTTCGTTCCTTTTTATTATTTACAAAATTCTTCTTTCAGAAAATGTTTTTGAAACAAACTGTCGCATTTAAGAAAAAAAGCATTATATGCTTCATTAGGACAGTTTGACTGAATACGTCAGCCCAATTCCCCTGTGAGAGATCGGTACCAAAGTTATTTAATGTAGTCTGTGTTACAATTCTTTTATTTAAAATATACTGGGTGTCACTTTGTCTTGGATAAAATGGCTTAAATTTTGAAAAAAACTGGGGTAATGATCACTGATGTCTGTTGTATTTGTAATTATAGAATTTTATTCAATATATGATGACCAAATATGATCAATTAATGTGGCGGTTGTATCTTAATTCTGGTAGGGTTTGTGATTAGAGAAAATAAATAAGGAGATCATCAAATTAAAGAAATCAAATACATACCTATCGTTATGTTTAAACAAATCCAAGTTAAGTCTCCGAAAACATGAATACTAAATTATTTTTTATCATTTAAAATCAAGCAACATTAAAAACAAATTAGCAACATTATCAAGATTTTTATTCTAAGTGTCTAAAAAAATATTTATATTACCTCAGGAGGCCCTATACACACATATAAATAAATATTTTCTATAATTTTTCAGTACACTAAACACCTAAATATTCTAAGTAAGACTCGACAATAGGGTTTAAAAGGGATAACAAAAAATTTTTTTTCTCAACTTTGGCATGCCAATTTTCCCATGTAAAATGGAATTCTAAGACGATTTTTTTGATTCCATTTTTTCATTTTGAGCAATTTACTATGCAAAATCGCACTTTTTATATGGGACCCTTATCGAATAATGCTTAAATGAGTACGCAGTGCCCGGTTGGTCCTGTGTATGCATCAGCACCAATATGATTTCCCAAAATGATACCCGGGTAAGCTCTTTTGATCATTTGGTTCATCAGGCACTACATAAAGTGTCACAGCCTTACGTTGGCTAAAAAGTGTCCATAGCCCTTCTTAGCCCTGAAGCAGGGCATGGTTCCCGGTGGTGGGCCCGAGCCCGGAGGGCCCCGTTTTTGGCTGTTGCCCCCACTGCGCCGCAGCCTCTTCACCTGCTTACGATCTTCCCGGGTTCTGAGTGTGGATAGAGAACTCGGAAAACCTCGTAGGGTTTTGACCGGGTTTCCCCTGGATCTGATCCCGGAAAAATGGAAAGGTGAAGTCGGCTGTGCACCGGCCAGGCGCCAGTGTTCGGTCTGCAAGCGGGGGGGTGAAAGTTAAAGCTTGGGTGTAAATCGAGGTTTTACACGGTTTTCCCCATACCCTCGCCAGCCCTTTTCAGCTTCAAATTCTGGGCAGGGCAAAACCTGGGGTTTGTCCTCACTTGATTCGCCATCAGCAGAGGGGACACATTCTGAGTGTGCGAACCATGCCCCTGTCCGCACGTAGAAGGCACAGCTGTTTGGACCTTTTTGGCTGCGCCCTATCACTTGAGCTGCGTGAGGAGTGCGGGGGCCGCCCCTTAGTCGTGGGTTGAACCTTGAGTCAGTAGAGTTTGAAGTACACCTGCGGCAGTACTTGACTAGGATTTCCAGGGGTTATTTCTTTGCCAGTCATCCATGTTTCTGGCCCACATGTACACGGGGACTGGGCTGTGGGAGCCATCTGGAGTGGGACACCTCGCCACACTTGTTTCTCCTGCAGCTCGGACGGGAAAACGCCCCCTTCACACCCTGGCCCAGCGGTAGGAGACCTGCTGGTCATGGACATTTTTGGACCAGGATATACTCCGGTATCTCCGTGAGATCTTCACCGCCTGGCACCCCTCTGAACTCTGCGTTTTTTACTGCATCTCTTTTCACGGTGGACAGAGATGCACACTGGACCCGTAAAAGCCAGTGTCAGAGAGGTGGGCCCGTCGATGTGGTGATAAGGGTGGCGCCAGGGGCAAACTCTTTTTGTGTGCAACACGCAATACTCCAGAAGAGCTTGCGTCCCAGCATTTTCTCCAAATGGGCTGGAGTACCCCCCTTCCACCCCGTGTTGGCCCTAGTTGAGTACCTTGCAGTACGAATCAGTGAGTCGGGGAGTTATTCACCAGCAGATCATAGAGAGCCCGAGTCACCCCTTTAACGCAGGTTTCAGGTGACCGGGGGCCTCTGGTACAAAGTGCCCAAGGTATTCCAGAGGCCCCTGTCACTGACAATGCCCCCCTGATCAACCTTGGGTGCAGTTTTCCCCTAGCTGCGGGCACCATCGCCTGGGCTTGCCTTCCCCCCATCGTAAACCCCCCTCCAACATTTTTTGGGACCTGGTTTCTTCCCCGGTCAAGGTCCCGCCCATGCCATGGGGATCCCCGCCTGGCCCCCCTCAGCTTGGGGAGGATCGAGACAGGTACGGTGTCTGGAGAGATTGGCCGTCAGCGATAAGGTCTTGGAGGAATCCAGAAACCCGGCAGCAGCAGCAGTGGGCGGAACGGTCGAACGGAGCTTTGGGTGCGGAGCTGGACTTTTGGACCCGGCGTGGGTTTTGGGCCGACTTACGTGTTTTTTTTGTGACTTTTGGATTTTTTGGTGATAGGACCTTAGACCTTTAAAAAGTATCCAGCCCCTGAAATATTACGGTTTGGGTAAATAATAAAGTGGAAAATCCAGTGCCAGGAAAAAAATTTTTTACCGAGCTTTCCGGCGCTGGCGGACTTAATGTAGGTCCCTTAAAGGCAATATAAGGGCATATTTCCCATAGAATTTTTGCGCTCTAAACTTTTTTCAGTGAAATTTATCGAATCTGAACTTAAAAGCTTTTTTGAGTTTAAAGATGGTGTATGCTAAGCTAGTTTTTCATATAAAATAAAAATCCATTTTTCATAGCAAGAAGTGCCAAACCAAAAAATTTAAAAGGGACAAAAAAAGCCCTTTAAAAATTTAATTTACATAAAAAAAACACCCCCTGCAAATTCGAAATAACTAAATTTCACTTTCATTGGACCTACGGCGTACCCCCTACTGACAAGGCAAAATTTTATTTTATATGGGAGAATGGGTCATCAGAAAATACATGGGGTACACCTCCGCCGTATTATTTTTACAAGGTAAAAAATTTTGTATCCTGGTAATTGGGGATAATTTGACAAGGGCAGGGTCAAAGTCTGGGTTTTTTGTAGATTCTAGTATATAAACTTCACACCGTATTTTTCTAAAAAATAAGCCACAAAAAGTGTAAATTAGGGGTACGGACCTAATGTTTAATTTGTATTTTTAATTTGTTAGGGCTTTTGTGGATATAAAGTATCCAAAAAAACATCATTTGGGCCTTTTGGGGGTATTTTTGATATTTGAAAGTAAACAAAAACTGATTTTTCGTCTAACTCATTGTGTACTTGTCTTTTAATTTGACAAGGTCAGGGCTAGTCTGGTTTCAGTAAATCCTAGTTTCAAAATAAAAATTTTCCTGTACTAAAAATTGAACTGGAAATCTAACATTCATCTCTTGCTAAAAAAAGCTTTTAAGAAGTTAGGTGTCCCAGGGGTCTGCGTCCTTTTTTTTTCCCTCCCCAAATTTCTTGTTCTCCCAAGGGGCCTTATCCCCCACGTATGGAGTAGTCTACTGTTTTGGGCAGGGGATTCCCCTCATCAGGGTCTTAAAAAAGGGTGAGTAAAAAACTTTTGTTCACAATCCTTCCCCCCGACTGACTGTCTTCAATTTTTTAAATCACCGAGCCCAAGTTTCTTTCTTGCTCTTTTCTCCGTTTTTTCATGTCACTGCTCTTTGAATTGCTAAATGCATGCCCCCCCCCCTCCCGCGACCCCCCGCACAACACTTTCTATCATTTTTATCCCTATTCTGCCCTTTCCTAATGAAGAGTAATCAGTATCTTTACTTTTCACCCTTTCATGGTAGACTCTGGAACTTCTTCCCGTTTCTTTTTTTTACACTTTCCCCAGATTAAAAATTTTTTAAAAGAAGAGTAAAAAAAACACCTCCCGAACTAAATTTTGGCTCACCCCCTCTTTTTTTTTTATTCTCACTGTCTTTTTTATAGGGATGGCAACTAAGCGGGCTTTGTGTTTCCCATTTTTTTGTGGCCCTTTCGGCCAGTTCCTTGTGATGTAAAAAAAAAAAAAAGGGTTTTTTATGGGAAACGTGGACAATCAAGACAAAGAAGATCATCATCATCTATAGAAGTAAATGGCAATTCAAAGTAATCGAATTGTAGTGGCATTGTAAATACGTAGCTAAAGTATACGTATTATGAGTGACTATAACTACCAGCCGCTGTCTTACTTCTTCTTACGGTCTCTGAGGTCCCTTTGGTGAGGTTTGTGTTGCGAGGTGCCTCACTCGGCACCTGATTCAGCAGTCACTTCACCTTCAACAGCCACGTTGCCACCGGCTGCACCACCGGCTGCACCACCACCACTGCTGCGCGTCACGCGTCCATCGTCCTGTGAGGGTTCACCACCAACTGGACTCCCACCAGCCGGAGCAGATGACGTCGGGTCTTCACCAGATGGCGTACCGTCAGCGGTCGGGAAGGGTCTACTCGTTCTCGGTTTGATAATAAGTCTTGTATGCCTAAAGTAGGCAATTTTTCCTTCAGCTCGGACTTGCTTCATAAGTAGAAGTTGACTCCTGACTATTTCTTGGGACGCAGGACACAGATCTTCATTGATATATATCCCCGTACCTTTTAGCTTTTTGGCGTTACGCATAACTGCTTCACGGTCTCCAAAGTGTTCCAGTCAGGCAACGATTGTTCTGGGAGCAGCGTGTCCAATTGGTCCAACCCTGTGAGCACGTTCAAGCTTCATAGGTGGTAATTGAAGCTCATCTCGAAGCAGAGTTGAGACTCGAATGGCAGTTTGCTCCCAGGTTTCTC
>JACEEZ010020867.1:5000-19437 GCA_016584305.1 Chionoecetes opilio
TTTGTATTTCTCGAGGCACATGTTCGTCTGGTGCGTCTGGCTGCACATTCCACACCTCCGAGTTATGGGCGACCAGCCTGAGAGTGGGCGAGGGCGCGGCACTTGTGACAGCGCAGAGGCTCCGGGGAATGTGGAGGGGCGCAGAATGTGTGCCCCATGTAACTAGGTGGATCTTCCCCGGGGCGCATATTCCCGTTTTCTGGTAGAGTATGTGGCGTTTGCTCATGAACACGTCAGGTTAGGTTACGTTAAGTTACGGTTAGGGTAGAGTAGGTTTTCCTGTTCATGACGCGATATCTTTGCGTGGGAATCACAATGAGGGTATTTTTGAGAAGATCCTATGGTTAGTTTCGGAGCTACAGCCAAGCGTCTTCACTCGGAAACCACATACTCCGCATAGAGAACGGAAATATGCTCCCCGGCAGCGGTCCCGCGTGCCTGATAACCCCCTGCCTGGCCTGTGTCCCCGCGGGCGTAGTGCCTCGGGTGACCTAGAATGTCGGGATGGCTGAGGCCAGCGCATCATCAGCAGGTGGAGAGGGAGGCCCATCACTCCCACTTTGTTCACGGCCTTGGAAGGGTCCATGATCTGCAGGCTGATAGATGGTACAGCTTTGAGTGTTTTCAATCGGAGTGTGCTGAGTAACACGTCCTGGTTCGCTAGCAGAATGTTACGGTGTTTAGTACACACTAAGGAGGGGGGGGGGGGGGGAGATTAAGATCATGCTGCATTGATGAACGAACGAACATGGATATATTATAATAATAATAGTAATGAAAGTAATAATAATAATAATAACAACAATAATAATAATAATAATAATAACAAAGTAAAAAAAAAAGACAAGTAAAATGAAGTCATACGAAATAGAAAAGAAGATTTTATGATGGAATATTACCAACAATAATTCCATGTTTTGATTTGTGAATAACAATGTTATGACTTTCTTCTTGAATTGTACAATGTTATCCGATAGTGATTTTGCCAACAACGTAATATCATGGGGTAAAGAATTCCAAATAGAAGGCACTTAATATATATTTAAAAACTTTTCAATACAATAGTATAGTGAGCCTGTGGAAGATTTAGATTAATATTAGAATCTGTGGTTTCATAGCCATGAGTCATTAACGGAAAGGTGTTGTCAGTGTAGTTGTTTTTTATTGATATATATGCTGATAAATAACAAAAGAGTTTATATGTATTCTGATCATTCAATTTGTAGAAAGCATTGAACAGAGTAACAAGTCACACGGAGACATACTAGAGAGATGGGTGTCGGGAATCTCCCTCCTGTGAGGGCCGCGAGCTCCTCACTCCTCGAGCAGGGACGAGTCACCGCGACAAGTCTGCCTGGCTCGCTCTTTGGCCGCGGCATTGCGGCAGTGTTCCGAGCCCAGGGCTGCTGAGGCAACACAAGAAGAGTGTTGAGCTCTCTCTGCTGCTCGTATCCCGCCACGTAAGGCTTGCTGGTGATCGCATTAATGATCCGCAGGGCCTTGTCATCCAGCTGGTCGTCCTCGCTGGTCCAGGCCCCGGGGCCGCGCCACCTGCCCGCCGCCTCGGACTCGGTGTGGGCCGGCAGTCTCAACACCAGCCCCGTGGACTTGTTGACGAACGTGACGAAATGGTCTCCCCATAACGCGTCTTCAGGTTCAGCTTCAACCTGTGCGCGAGGCTGTCATCGGCGCCACTCGCGCTCGCCCCGACGCCACTGATCAGCCCTACACTTCCCGGGAGCTGGTAAGGGCCAGGAAGGGACGGGACACCGCTCCGGGCGCTGATGGCGTCACCTACTCGATGCTGGCCCACGCTGGAGCGGCCGGGGAGGCGGCACTCCTGGCCCTGATCAACTCCTCCTGGCTGGCTGACCGCTTGCCCTCGGCGTGGAAGGAGGCCGACATCCAGCCCATCCCTAAGCCCAGGGAACCCACCAAGCCGCGCCCAATCTCCCTGATGAGCTGCACGGCCAAGACGGCGGAGAGGATGGTGCTGACCCGCCTCCTGTGGCGCCTGGGAGACCTCCACCCACACATCTTCGGCTTCACCACGGGGGTGGGCACCTCCAACAGCGTCATGGCCCTCCTGGCCCAAAACGACAAATCCCCTTTCTGTCGCAGTCTTCCTTTGACCGGGGAAGGCGTTTGAGCTGGCCAACGCCCACGATCCGGGCCCGCGCTGGTGCGGCGGGGCGTGCGGGGCAGGGACTCCTCGCCGGATTGAGGATTACCCTGGCCCCCGCCGCGCCAGGGCAGGTTCCAGGGGGCGCAAATCCAGCTACGGGAGCTGGGGGGGGAAAACGGACCCCCCCAGGACGGGGCCAAGCCCCACCCTTTTCAACCTCCTGTGAATCCCCGGCCCCTTCCGGAACCATTCTCATACGCCGCCCGATTTGGTCCTGGTGTCACTGGGCCGGGGTGAAACCGGGGCCGACCCAGAAACCCCTTGACCTGGTCATTTGAAAGGGCCCAGAGAGCTGGGTCTAAGATATCGGCTGAGAAGCCAAGGCCATGGTTTTTTTTAAGGCCTCTCCCCCCCCGGTCGTCCCTACAGATAAAGGGCATCACTGGTTGGGAAAAGCCTTCCATTACCTGGGAATGGGGCCCTTGACTGGGGCCCCCACTTCATACTCAGGTTACGTATCTGAGGGAGAGGGCTGGCCCGGGCTCAACTTCATGGGGGCCCCCATGACGAGGACACACCCCGGGCCAAAGTCACAGTGCTGCACCTCTTCTAGTGCACACTGTCGCGCCCTGTGACTACAGGCCCCCCTTGCTTGTCTCGTTATCGCTCACTCAGCAGGAAAGTTAGAGGTCCTTCAAAACCAGCTTTGAGGCCCCTGCTGGGGGCACCCGGGGCAAAAACCCGGTCATGCAGGCGGAGGCACGGTTGGTGCCCTAGCCACCGGGGGCGACAGATCGGGCCTGTCGGGTGGCCAAGATCCTTGCCAGGCAAGGGAAGTCGTCGCGGCGGGGACAGGGCGGCAGGGTCTTGCCACAGGAGCAGGGACCTATCCCGGGCAACACCTGGCTGCAGGGGGTGGCAGACGCCGCCTCCACCTCCTCCCCGGCCAACCCACCGCTTGGGCGGGAACCCTGACCGCCCCGCTGTCAACTACGTCGCTCCGCCCCCGTGGCAGCCCTCTGCCCCCCCAGGTGATTATCGCCACCGCCGGCCGCGAAGGCGTTGTGCACGCGGGAGGGGGCTGAGGCAGCAGCCCTGAGGCGGGGGAACGCCAATGTCCCAGCAGCGTCCCCCGCAGGCGGGGGCCGCACCCCAATGTTCCAGCAGCGTCGCGGTCGCATCTACACACCGACGGACTCCGTTGCCCCCTGAGAGGGGGCCTGACAGGTGCTGCGGGTTAGGGCGGTGAGGTGCTGTCCCGGGAGGACACCCACCTTTGCTCCACGCTGCGAGGGAAAAGTGGTGGCGATAGAGCGCCCCCTACAGCACGCCCTGGGCGACAGGAGGAGGTGGGTGATTCACACCGACTCCATGTCGCCCGCAGGCCCTACGGAGCCCGCACATGATGGACAACGTGCAGTACCACCCCATCCGGGGCCACACCCAGGGCCCGCCGCGCAGGGGCGCCGGTGGTTCAACTGGGTGCCCACCCACATAGGCGTCCGTGGCAACGAGGCGGCCGAGAGGCGGCCTGGGAGGCCCCCAGACATCCAGCGGTGGCCTTGATGTCTTACCCACATTAAAGGGGGGCCAATGGAAAGGGCCAGACGCGCTCCCGTCGGCGCAGAGCAACAGTATTCCCAGTGGTGCAGACATCGGGGAGGCACCCCGGGCACAAACAAGCCACGAACAACAACGAGCCGTTACGCCCCGCCCAGCAGCTGTCCCGAGCCGAGGAGGTCGTTCTAACCGCTTCGGCTTGGCAGAAAACCCTGGGGGTGAGGGACGGGTTTGAGGAGCGGCCCGTGTGAGCACTGTCCCATAGACCCCATCCCCGACCCATACCTTTTTTCCTTTCCCCCTACAGAGCGGCTAGCAGTGCGTCGGCCCCGGAAAACGCGGCCGCCCTTTTTACGGCAGTTTCAGAAAAAAAACTCCCCCTGTGTGGGGTGGCGCGTGCCCCCCCCCACCCCCCCGATGAAAACTAAGGAGCGGGAGTGACCTCACGCCCCGCCCATCTGACTGACTTGGCTGCGGCTACAGCGGCGGGGGTGATGCCCGCTCATTTATTATGTTTAAAAAAAAATTAAAAAAAAAAAGTATATATGTATGTGTATGTATGGTTGTGTATATGTGCTATGTATATGTATATGTTAAAATATTATGTAAGGGAAATGTAAAAAATATGTAAATATGTAGATGTAAATAGGAGTAAATAAAATTATAAAAAAAAAACACTTTGTCCCCCTCCCTCTGTGGGGGGGGGGTCAACACCCCCCAGATTTGCCCGGAGGGCGCCCCATCGTTCCTACCTGCGGGGCCTTTCGCTAACCACTGTCTGCGGTCTTTGTCCCTTTCCAAGGACAGCATAAACCTCCATGAGAACCATCTCCAATGAGAGTTCTCAAACACAAAATCTCCCTCTTCAACGTTGTCAAGATGTTTGTGAACACTCCTTGGCGATCGTCTTGGCCCGCTCTTTACTTTTACCTTTCCGGACCCCCCTCGCCGTCATCCCGCCCATTTTTTTTTTTGCTGCCCGCACCGGTGGGGTTTTACCCCTCCCTTTCCCTCTCCTCCACCCCGATTTTTGACCAATAGCAGAGCTCAGAAATAAAAACAAGGGCCAATCAGGTGACACCGAGGGGGGATTCATCCCCTACAGGAACACGGGCCAGAGACAGAAAATCTAAGATTCCCAAAAATGACGTCATCTTTTAATGTTCCTGAGGACGCCCGCCCTCGTTTTTCCCCCTTGACTCGAGACACAACCCCCCGGATCTTTACAGGCGCCCCCTCCCCCCCCCCCCCCTGGTCACGCCCCCCTCCAACCCCCCCCCTTTCCCCCCTTTACCTTGCCACCCTACATTTCCCCAAAGGTATCCCACTCTATCCTCCCCCCCTCTTTTATTTTTCATATCCCCCCCCATCACCTTCCCTTCTCATTTTCCCCGTCTGCCCCCCATCTCTAGCCTCCCCCCACTCTTAACGGCTCGGCAACACTTGGCTACACAAATACCTGACAAGAGCAAAGCTTAAAAGAAAAGTTTTAAAGTATGAGATGATAGCGGGGGAGGGGAAAGGAAACAGCGAGCGAGCGTCACCCTTTGGGATCAGCCCCCCCCCCCCCCCCCTCGCACCTTCCCTTTTCTATCTTCACCAAATTTTTGTTTTTCTCCCCCAGTGTCTTGTCTTCAGAGTGCCTTTTTTTAACGAGTTCTTGATAAAAGTCTTGCGGCGACGATGGCGGCGAAATTTTTCTTTTTTCCTTAGAAAATCGTTTTTTTTTATTTTACTCTTTTTTTTTTGGAGTAAAGGTCATAAGGGGGTGCGGATCACAGATGATTTATTTCTCAAAGATATGTAGACTATAGAACAACTCAAAGAAAATAATGAAAAAAACTACGTTGCTGAGTGTTGCTGCCCCACGTCTCCTCACACGCTCTACAATGAGAGGCGCTGTCACACCGCAAAAGCAAGAAACAATGTGACAGGAAGGTGGAGATGAATTTCAAAATTTTCGAGGGGAATCTATTCCTTATGAACACTCTTTCGCCATACTACCAGAAAACTTGTTTGGGGACGTATTGTAAAATAAGTTTTTTTATACGAAATTTGCTTTGCCATTCAATATGCCCCATAAATCGACCCAAGAACAGCGCACATGAATGGATGCACCCCACAAACCCCCTTTTTAACTCTACCCACCGTGTCGATTAATATGAGAAAACCCCTTAATACTTTTGTGCTTTGTCCAGCCATACCCTTTTTTTACATTACCAACGCTGTAAGCCTTTTTTGGGCGAGTAGAATCAAGTACATTTTTTGAATCAATTGTGTTGTCCATCAGAGCTACGTCTTGAGTTAGAGAGGTTTCAGCTGTATAAATAGTAAATATGGGTTATAGATACCCCCATAACTTTCATATGAGTTAAGATACTCCCAAAAATTACATAATGGGTATAGATACTTGTAAAGCTTAAAACAGGTTTTAGATATACATAACTACATCATGGGGGATAGTATTGTCAGCTTTAAAACATGGGTATAGATACTCTTAACTAGATCATAGGTTAAGATACCTGTACTACTTTGATATGGGTTATAGTACCTGCCAACTTAGATCATGGGTTAAAGATATCGTACAACTTAGATCATGGGTTATAGTACCTCCTATAACTTAGATAGGGTTTTAATCGGTACAGTTAGATCATGGTTATAGATACTCCTATAACTTAGATCATGGGTTATAGATACCTCTAAACTTAGATCATGGGTTATAGATACCTCCTAAACTTAGATCATGGGTTAAGATACCTCTAAACTTAGATCATGGGTTAGATACTGTACACTTAGATCTGGGTTTAAGATACCTGCTACAACTTAGATCATGGGTTAAAGATACTGCTACAACTTAATCAGGGGTTTAATGGGTTATAGATACCTCCCGACTTGTTCTCTTTCTCTACCCTACCCTACCCTATCCCTATGGTAAACATCTTTTTCTAGTACTTTTGCAACTTTTTTTTTGTCTGTGTATTCCTTGCTTCGTCGGTATTGCCTTCCGCCTCCCTGATCCTGGCGAGGCTCCCCATTGCACAGTGACGAGGCGCGGGGATTGTGGTCAGACACGAGGATTCAGAAGTGTAAAATGCAAAATACATGGTTTCCCCTTTTGAATCAGTAATGTTACCGATCCCGGACTAGTGTTGGGCTGGCTGATGGAAGACACGGAGGCGACATATTCGTATTCACAGGAAGCCATCACCAGGGACGCTGTGTTGTACTGTACTATAATATACCTCGTGGTTGTCTGTATGTGAAGAGGAAGGGAAAGGGGTTTATCTGTTGTGAAAAGGAAGGGAAAGGGGTTTATCTGTATGTGAAGAGAAATGAAGGGTTTCTGTATGTGAAAGAAATGAAGGAGTTTATCTGTATGTGAAGAGAAATGAAGGAGTTTATCTGTATGTGGAAAGAAGATTGAAATAGGTTTTTTCTGTATGTGAAGAGAAAAGAAGGGTTTTCTGTATGTGAAGGGAAATGAAGGAGTTTATCTGTATGTGAAGAGAAATGAAGGATTTATCTGTATGTGAAAAGAAATGAAGGGTTTCTGTATGTGAGAGAAATGAAGGAGGGTTTATCTGTATGTGAAGAGAAATGAAGGAGTTTATCTGTAGTGAAGAGAAATGAAGGAGTTTATCTGTATGTGAAGAGGAAGAAGGAGTTTATCTGTATGTGAAGAGAAATGAAGGAGTTTATCTGTATGTGAAGGGAAATGAAGGAGTTTATCTGTATGTGAAGAGGAAGGGAAGGAGTTTATCTGTATGGGGAAGAGAAATGAAGGAGTTTATTTTGTATGGAAGAGAATGAAGGATTTATCTGTATGTGTAAGAAAATGAAGGAGTTTATTTGTATGTTTAAGAGAAATTAAGGAGTTTATTTGTATGTGAAGAGAAATGAAGGAGTTTATCTGTATGTGTAGAGAAATGAAGGAGTTTATTTGTATGTGAAGAGAAATGAAGGAGTTTATCTGTATGTGAAGGGAAGGGAAGGGTTTATCTGTATGTGAAGAAGAATGAAGGAGTTTTCTGTATGTGAAGAGAAATGAAGGGTTTCTGTATGTGAAAAAAATGAAGGAGTTTATTTGTATGTGAAGAGAAATGAAGGAGTTATCTGTATGTGAAGGGAAATGAAGGTCGTGCTGTCTGTATGTGAAGAGAAATGAAGGAGTTTATCTGTATGTGAAGAAAATGAAGGGGTTTATCTGTATGTGAAGAGAAATGAAAGGGGTTTATCTGTATGTGAGAGAAATAAGGGGTTTAAGGAAAAATGGGAAAATTTTTTTAGGAAAGAATGAAATTATCTTGTTGTAAAGGTGAAGGAGTTTTTTGTTTTAAGAAATTGGATTTTTTTATGTTGAATAAATTTTCTTATGGGGAAAAACTAAAGGTTTATTTGTAGTGAGAAAAAGGTTACTGATTGAAAAAAATTACTTTGTAAGAAAATAAGGGGTTAATTTTTTTAAGAATAAAATTGTTTTAAAAAGAGTTTTCTGTTGTGAGAGTGGGTTTTGGTATGTGAAGAATAAATTTTTATCTTTGTGGCCAAAAAGATTTTACTCTATGTGAAGAGATAATTTTCGTATGAAAAGAAATGAAGGTCTGGCCCGCGTATGTAGGAATGAGGGTTTATCTTAGTGAGAGAAATGAAGGAGTTTCGTATGTGTAGAAATGAGAGTTTTTGTAGTGAGAAATATTTACTTATTAAGAAAATAAGATTTTTCTGTATTGGGTAAGTTTACTTAAGTGAGAGAAAGAAGGATTAGAAGGAAGGAATGAGGGTTATCTGTATGTGAAGTAGAAAAGAATTTACTTATGTGAAGCTAAATTATCGTATGTTGAGAGAAAGAAAGGGGTTATCATGTGAGAATGAAGGGGTTTAGATGTGCGGAGTGAAGGTTTTTATTGGAAGAAAAAATAAGGAGAACTGGTATTGAAGGAATAAGGGTATTGATGTGAGGGGGAATGAAGGTTTTCGGGATGGAAGGGAAGGAGTTTTTAGAGTAAGGAATGAAGGAGTTATTGTATGGAAGAGAAATGAAAGGAGAACTGTAGTGGAGAAAGAGGAGTTTTAGATTGAAAAGAAAACAGACTTATGTAAGGAAATGAAGGAATATGATTGAAGAGGAATGAAGGCTGGCGGATGTGAAGGAAAAGAAGGAGTTTTGAGTGAGAGAAAGGGAGATTTTATTAGATAAATAAGAGTTTATCGATGGAAGGAACTAAGAGTTAAACCCTTATGTTAGGAAAGAAATTACTGTAGTGAGGAAAAGAGGAGTAGTATGTGAAGAGAAATGAAGGAGTTTATTGAAAGTAAGAAAAGAGGAGTTAAGGAAAGAAGAGGAATTGTAGGAGAAAAGGATTTTGAGTGAAAGAAGGAGGAATCTGGGATTTAGACTGAAAGGGGTTTATCTTATGAAGAAAAAAGAAGATTTTTTCGATAAGAAAGAAGAGTTTTTTGGAAAAGAAGAGGGGACTTCAATCAAAAGACTGTGCCACGACTTTTTTCCCTTGGAATTTACCGCATTATTTTGCTTATCATCTGCTTGCGTCCATAAACCTTACTTATCTTCAATTATTTGGATAAAGTGAGTCATAAAACACGCGTGTATGCTGATAAAATGAGTATCAGCTAATCAGTCTTTGTAACAGAATTTCTCCAAGAATATTCGCACATTATTAAGAATCAATACACATGACTATCTTTGTTTGGGTCAAGGTTCCTTAAGTCAGCAAGAGTCGTGTTCTTGGCTTTGTGACAGCATCAAAAACTTTTCTCCCCACACTCTCTCCCGAATTGTCTCTTCCACTCCACTGTCGAGGAAGATTAATTTTGCGTGAGTAATGGATGACAACATGACCGAGACACTGCGTCACTGCGTCAGGTGTTTGTGCGGGGCTGTCTGTCTCGGTGAGCGGCGGCGCGTGCACGTCAGGTATTCATCGCAAGAGTGTGTCGAGTGGGTGGCAGGTGTGTGTCGAGTGGCTGGTACAACACTTCGAGCAGCCACAATCTAACCTAACCTGTCACTCCACACACGCACACACATATCTGCCATTAATTAAGGTCGAGACAGGAGGAAGGAAGGAAGAGAAGGAAGGGAGGGAGGGAGAGAAGGAGAGTGTCATCAAGCTAGTCATAAATATCCTCTTCAGGTGAGCTAACAACAACATAATCCTCATGTTAGGAAGCAGGAGGAGGAGGATAAGAGTAGGCAAGAGAGAGAGAGGACGAGGAGAAGGAAGAAAGAGGAATAAGAAGGAAGAACAGGCTATAGAAGGAGATAGAAGGAGAAGGAAGAAGGAGGAATAAGAAGGCTATAGAAGGAGATAGAAGGAGAAGGAAGAAGGAGGAATAAGAAGGCTAGAGCAGGAGATAGAAGGAGAAGGAAGAGGAGACAAGATAGACAAGAGTAGAGATAAGATAAGAGTAGGCAAGATGGAGAGAGCCTTACTGGGATCCTTCATTGTGCAGCCATACCGACCTTCCAAACCTTCAGTGCTTGTTATGTGTGGTGATTGTTCAAGGTAAGTGTTATTGTGCCTTCCCTTGCCAATCATAACCAGGCCGTCATGTTGCCTCGACGAATTTCTTCATCACAACAAACAAGTCAAGAGAGTAAGAAGAAGCAATAATAATCAGATGAGATAAAATAATCAATAATCAATCAGAGAGTAAGAAAGAGTAAAAATAAGTATTCTTCTTAGCCATATAGAGTAAGAAGAAGTAATAGTAAGTAAGATGAGATAAGATCATATATTAGAGAGTAAGAAAGAGTAATAATAAGTATTCTTCTTTGCCATGTTCAGTGTTACAATTATCGTATTTTTTCGCGTGTCTCACAGTAACCGGACGTTTCGGCCACGGACGTTTTGGCGTTAGGTTAGGTTAGGTTAAGTTAGGATTTTTTTTTACACCTAGGATTAGTGCGACGGTTAGCTTTTAGCCGTGGCCAAAACGTCCGTGTCCGAAACGTCCTACATTCGTGTCTCACCTACACGTATCTGGGGTGAGGTCAGACATGACTGGTCGCGGGTTGTCTAGCTGCACCAGCTGCCACGCCCTGCCGCTGTCTGGGACCTCGTGTATAGGTACTGTTGTTCTCTTGTGACCAATATTCAATGCGAAAAAAAACTAAACTATACGGAAGAATACTTATACAATTAATGTTACGCCACAAACACATAGATAAATATAAATCGATATGAAAAAAGCAGGTAGATAAGATACAGACATGCATACAGATAACAAAAGGCTATTGTGCTGTACAGTGGGCATGAGAACAAGCCTTAATTAAGGTCTACATATGCATGACATATTTCTTGTATATCAGCCTCGTGGAGATACTCGAAAATGACTTTTTAAACTCTAAACTTTTTACTCTAGGCATCTGCTTGACCTATTCTAGCATTATAATTCCACGTCCCTCTGATGCAGATTACCTAGGTGCATTGGGGGAAAAGTTATCATGGTGTTATTTCATTACTTAATTCTGAGTTTAATAGTGAGTATCTTGAATGACAGATATTTAAATAATTTATTATGAGTTTAAATAGTGAGTGAGTATATTGAATGACAGATATTTCATTACTTAATTATGAGCGTAAATACTGAGCATCTTGAATAGCAGTCACGATAGGAAGTAATTTATGCAGGTTAAGTCCGCACAAGTTAGTTTCAGGATCTCTTTGTTTGCGTAGTTCATGGTTTCAAAGAAGAGTAATCAATAAGAGAAATAGAAGAAAGTTTCAATTCAATCACAAAGTATTGTACGTAGAGTGTAAATCAATCAACACCTGAAAGAAACAGCGCACTAACATCACTGAAAGAAGAGGTACTCTCTCTCTCTCTCTCTCTCTCTCTCTCTCTCTCTCTCTCTCTCTCTCTCTCTCTCTCTCTCTCTCTCTCTCTCTCTCTCTCTCTCTCTCTCTCTCTCTCTCTCTCTCTCTCTCTCTCTCTCTCTCTTTATAAATCAATAGGTTAGCCTAGAAGAGCACAGCATTCATACATTATTCATATTCACTCTCGTTCTTTGTTCTCGTGCCTCGCCTGTGTGTGTATTGCGTTCAGTAATAATGCAAGCTAGGAGAATTTCCACCTACGAGTCATTTCACAGAACAATCATCTTTTTGTGAATGTATTACTTTCCGCTCGGAGCCAAAGCACGCTGTTTTAATCACTTATGAAGATCAAAGGAATCTGTTTCACATTCCTCGGAATAGAAACAAAAAGGAATGCTCAGTTACGTGTCATTTATTATCCCACGTGTCACCTGTAAAAGTGCTATTAAAAAATACCATACATGCAAGGGTGAATATTGGAAAAACGTGTGTGTGTGTGTGTGTGTGTGTGTGTGTGTGTGTGTGTGTGTGTGTGTGTGTGTGTGTGTGTGTGTGTGTGTGTGTGTGTGTGTGTGTGTGTGTGTGTGTGTGTGTGTGTGTGTGTGTGTGTGTGTGTGTGTGTGTGTGTGTGTGTGTGTGTGTGTGTGTGTGTGTGTGTGTGTGTGTGTGTGTATTAGTAGTCTAATAACGTTTCCTGAGAGCAAACCTACAAGCAAATAATCACTCAAACAAGCTAGCAAACAAGTAAGAAGCAAGCAAAAGTAATGAAGCACGTAAGAAATCAATCATATAGACAAACAAGTAATCAAACAAACGAACGGTCAAGCAAACACGCAAGCAAGCAAGTAATCAACCAAGAAAAAAATAACCAAACAAGTGAACGGACAAGCAAACAACCAAGCAAAAGTAATCCACCAAGGAAAAAATAATCAAGCAAACGAATGGTCAAGCAAACAGGCAAGCAAGCAAGAAATCAAATAAGTAATCAAGCAAGCAAACAATTCAAGTAACCGGTAGAGTCAGGAGTCTCAAGCGGCGCAACAACAACAAACTGCCCAGGCTACCCAACAAGGCTGTCTCGGTGACGCCTCCCAACAGGTGACCTTGACTCTCCTCTCCTCACCTTTGCTTAACAGGTAAATCAGGTAAGTCGTTCCTCCCTCCTTCCTCATCCTCCTGTCCTCCTCCTAACGGCTGCTTTTCCTTCTTATTCTTCCTTCTTTCTCCTTCTATCTCTCTTGTTGTTTTTCCTTCTTCCTCCTTCCTTCTCCTATCTCCTTCTATAGCCTGTTCTTCCCTCTTATTCCTCCTCCTTCTATCTCCTTCTCTAGCCTGTTCTTCCTTCTTATTCCTCCTTCTTCCTTCTCCTCCTCTCCTCTTTCTCTTGCCTACTCTTATAAGTTATCACCCTCCTCCTGTCTCTCCTTCTACCTGTTGTTTTTTCTTCTTATTCTTCCTTCTTCCTTCTCCTCCCCTCCTTCTCTTGTCTACTCTTATCATCCTCCTCCTGTTTCCTAATATGAGGACTCATGTTGTTTGCTCACATGAAGAAGATAAGGTATGAACTGATGACTCTCGCCTTCTCTCCCTCCCTCTCTCCTTCTTTCCTTCCTTCCTTCCTTCCTTCCTTCTTCTCTCCTCCCTCTCTCCATCCTTCCTTCCTTCCTTCCTGCGTTCCTTCCTTCCTTCCTTCCTTCCTTCCTTCCTTCCTTCCTTCCTTCCTTCCTTCCTTCCTTCCTTCCTCCATTCCCTCCCTCCCTTTCCCTTCTATCTCGACCTGAAGTTATAACGCATGATGATCTGATACACACACACAACACACACACACACACACACACACACACACACACACACACACACACACACACACACACACACACACACACACACACACACACACACACACACACACACAGAGTCGTACAATATTACAATCATTTTGGTATGTTTATCTATTCAATGTTCAGCTTTCAATAATTTGTTTACCTCCCGGGTTTTGCTTCACAATAATGCATTAGTCCAGGTTACCCTTTATTATTATGAAGTAATTTTCTGCTTCACCATATACATTATCATTATTATCACACACGCGTTCATGCATCCGTGTCATTACATTCAATTTAGGGTTTTTTTGCCAGTACATGTAATAATCCGACGCTTTGCTGAGTTTTGGTTATAATAAGAATTGTTGACTGAATAAAAGTTTGACCGGCAACCGATTCTTTGTCTGATACTAAATAATATGATCAAAAATAATATTCTATTTGTAAGACTAAAACTCCTTGTCCGTCTGTATTTAACGTAGATTTAGAAAAGAAATAGGGAGAAACTGGTTCACAAATAGGGTGGTAAATGATTGGAATGGACTCAGTCATCAGGTAGTTAGTGCGGAGTCAATAGGGAGGTTTAAAAGGAGGCTAAACAATTTCATGGATGGGGATGAAAGGTGGATGTAGGTAGTGCTAAGTAACAGTAACTACCACGTGTAGGTCTCACGGCCTCTTGTAGCTTCCTTATTTTCTTATGTTCTTATGTCTGTCTGCCTTCCTTCATCACCCCCTTCCCTTCCCATCCTTGCCTCCTAATACTCGTACACCATCCTCGTGCCCCCCTCAAGGACGACCCACCCCTGCAGGCTCCCTCCTCCCCTGGCACCAGCGTGGGTCCCTGAGCACTCTGACCCAAAGCCTTTAGAATTAGGCTAGGTAAGGTTAGGTTCTAAAGGCCTAATTCTATGTCCTTAGGTCCTTAGGTTCTAGGCCCTAATTCTAAAGGCTTTGCTCTGACCATTCCCTGAGACCAATGACAGAAGGAACATCATAACGCCACAAAACATTTATCTTTTATACAAAGCTCAGACGATGGATGACTTTTACTGACTGATTCGACCTTTTACTGTATTTATTACTTT
>JACEEZ010020867.1:21533-29033 GCA_016584305.1 Chionoecetes opilio
TCGAGCACCAAAATCACAAAATTTAGCATGTTTTCATTACAAATTTTCAAAATTTTTTTACATATATGCTATATTTTTTTTTCATGCTCCGAGCCCTTTAATTCCGCTATTGAATATATTTTTTTCCTCCATTTTTTTTTCCTTTTCTTGCGTTTTTTTAAATTCCTTTCCCTTTTCCGCTTTATTTCTAAAGATCCATTACGTTACTTGTACGGGGAAATACAAACAAGTTTTCTTCATACTTTCCCCTCTATTTTTTCCCTTTTATCTTTCTCCTTATTTTTTCCTCATCTTTTTCTTTTGTAGTTCACGTTTTCATCTTGTGTCTTCCTTTCTCCTCTATACGTTTTCCCTCTTGCTTTTTATTATTTTTATGTTTGACATGATGAGGATTGTGACAGGAGAATCAAGGGAAGGAAAGGGTGGGGGAAGGGGAAAGGGAAGAGTGGAGAGGGGGGAGTTTGGGGAGGGAGGGGGGGAAAGGGAAGGGGGAGACGGTGGAAGGACAGGGGGAGGGGCAAGTGGGGGGGGAGGGGGAAGGGGGGTAGTGGGGGGGAAGGAGGGAGAGGGGAAAAAAGGGAGGGGCAGGCAGGTTTGGGAAGGGGGGAGGGAGAGAAGTGGGGTATGGAGGGAGAGGGAGGGAGGAGGGAGAGTTTAGGGGGAGAGGAAAAAAAGGGAGGGAGGGAGGGCTCCAACCTTACCTACAAAACAGACAGACCCTGTGTATGGTGTATGTCGTGTTTTGTGTTTTAGCCTAAATTTTTAAATATTTTTTTATCGTTTTGAATGTTTTACTTACCTTGTTTGTTTTTTTTCTGAGAGAGAGAGAGAGAGAGAGAGAGAGAAGAGAGGAGAGAGAGAGAGAGAGGAGAAGAAGGGAGAAAAGAAGGGAGGGAGGAGGGAAAAGGGGAAAAGAGAAGAAGAGAGAAGAGAGAGAGGAGAGGCGTAATTTAAAAGGGGGTTTTGTTTAAAGAATGAAAATGCGAAGTGAAAAAAAGAATTGCCCTTTTTTGGTGGTGATTGTGATGGTGTTTTAATAGGTTTTATGTTTGATAAAGCGGGAAATTTATATCCAAATGATAGGATATGAAAAAAAATAACTACAAAACCACTACCCCTAAACTAAACGAACGGGGGACTAATACAATTCGCACTTTCAAAACCCCTTTACTTACAGGGCGCGTCAAGTCTTTTTGAATGTAGTTTTTGTGGGCTCCCCAAATTGCGGTAACTTTTCCCTCGTAACGACTCTAAAATTAAAAAATTTTTTCGGAGATCGCCTCTCTCTTCTCTCGGCACACACTTGATTCATTACTACACGATTAACTTTTTAAAAAAAATTTTGCATAGGGATAGGTAACATACATCATCATCATATTTTTAAATTAAATTTTTATTATTGATCAATGTTCTTTAATCCCTTTTCTCCCCCTTCATCCCTTCTCCATTCCTACCCCATCTTTTTTATCTCTTCTTCCTCGCCCTCCTCCTACTATTTTTATTATTACTCGTTATTATAACAATTATTATTAGTATAGAATAATGGAATATAAAATTTGAACTTATTGTTTTACTAAATTGTGGCATACCCAATTTTTAGGTCACAAAGAAATTTATCTTTGCAACCACGAACAAAAATATTAAAACAAATAATGATATTGCAACACGGACAAAATAGAGTTTAAAACAATTTGAAACGAAAAGGAAATTATAACTGGGCGGGGACACGTAATGCACCGGGGCGAAATTCGTTAACGTTGCTATCACAACCACTGAGCAAGGGGGAGAAAAAGGCTTCAGTTGGCTCAGTAGCGGCGCATTCCAGGGCGTTGATGCTGGGAGGGAAACCTTGGACCGGGTTGCGGGCGGCGTGGGGGTTTGCCGCTGGACTACCATTTTTTTAAGCTTCATGCAACAAAGCCTTACCCTTCAGGCCAGAACGTAATTTCCTTTGAAATTGGGTAATTTTGACGATTTTTGTGAATCGCATATTTATGATATACCTTTTTATTTCCAAATTTATTGGTTTTTAAAAGTACTTTTCCGCAATTTTTGGTAAATACTATTTTTTATGAAAGGCAAATTTTAAGGGTTTGATGACTATGGAATGGGGTTTTTGAATTATATGGAACAGGGTTATAATAGAGAAATCGGGTTGAGGTATGGGGTTTAATGAGATGAGTAGGAATCAGGGTTAATGAGTGAGTATGGAATCGGGGTTAATGAGATGAGTATGGAATAAGGGTTAATGGATAAGTATGGAATCAGGGTTATGAAAGTATGGAACAGGTGATGATGATAGGAATAGGTAATAGATGAGTAGGGAATCAGTAGATAGATCAGAATCGGGAAAAAATTTGGGTTATGTTTCCGGCATCAAGCAGGAGTAAAACCCATTAAGGAAGAATAGAAGTAAGGAATACTAAGTGCAAAGTCTTAAGTGTGGTCTGGGTCTGTGATCCACCGCCACTTGAAAACTTAAAAACTCCTCCGTCACCCGCCATTGTTCTTATGTTTTTTCTCCCGCCGTCTATTGCAGCGGGAAACTTTCTTCTCCCCAAGTATCATAAGTGTTTGTGTGTTTGCCGATGCATCGATGGAAAAGGCTCAAAACCCAATTTCTTCACTATCTACTCGACAAAACCTCCAGATGCTATCCCCTTTTCTTCAATGACACTCAACTGCCCCCTTCTTCTACAATAAACATTCTAGGACACCTTTACTAAAAATCTGAACTGGAACCCAAATCTCATCTCTTGCTAAACAAGCTTCAAGAAGTTAGGTGTCCTGTGGCGTCGCGTTTTTTTGCCTTTTTTTTTCTCCCTCCCATTGCTTGCTCTCTACAGGGGCTTATCCGCCCATTATGGAGTATGTCTCACAGTTTGGGAGGATCACTCATACACTCCCCTTTAAACAGGTTTGAGTAAAAAGTTTTTCGTCTAAATCAACTCCCTCCTCTGACTGACTGTCTTCAATCTTTAATCCCCGCCGCAATTTGCTTTTCTTGCTCTTTTTCTACCGTATTTTCAGCTCATGCTCTTCTGACTTGCTAACTGCATCCTCCCCCCTCCCGCGCCTCGCTGCACAAGACTTTCTACTTTTTTCTCATCCCTATCCTGTCCATTTTCCTAAGGAATTTTAATCAGTTTTCTTTACTTTTTAAATCCTTTCACTGGTAACTCGGGAAACCCTCTCTTCCTATTTCTATTTTTCCATTTTTCCTATACTTAAATCTTTTCAAAAGAGAGTAAGTCAAGCCTCCGACAAAATTGGCTCTTCCCTTTTTTTATTTTATTTCCTACTGTCTTCTTTATAGGGACTGGCAACTAAGCGGGCTTTGTGTTACCCATTTTTTTTTTGCCCTTGGCCAGTCCTTTGTGATGTAAAAAAAAGGGGGAAAAAAAAGGCAGGTGTTCGTCCTCGTCTTATCGTCCTCGCCTTAGTCCTCGTCCTCGCCTTATTGTCCTCGCCCTCCTCGTCTGTTGTTGGATTCAAACTGGAAAAACGTAGATTTAATAAAGAAATAGAGAGAAACTGGTTCACAAATAGGGTGGTAGATGATTGGAATGGACTCAGTCATCAGGTATTGCGCGAGTCAATAGGGAGTTTAAAGGAGGCGAGACAATTTCATGGATGTGGATGAAAGGTAGATGTAGGTAGTGTTAAGTAACAGGAACTACCTCGTGTAGGTCTCACGGCCTCTTGTAGCTTCCTTAATTATGTTCTCATGTTCTTATGTTCTTGTCCTCCTAGTGTTCCTCCGGCCTTGTCTTTGTGCCGTCCTGTATGTAGCTTTGTGCTCACTTCATTACATGTAAATGTATTCCACGGCTGGAAAGCCAAAATATTACATTATCGTAAGCACACACGCGCGCGCGCGCACACACACACACACACACACACACACACACACACACACACACACACACACACACACCACACACACACACACGCACCCCCCGCGCACACACACACCACACACACACACACACCACACACACACCCACACACACAACCACACACACACCACACACACACGCGCGCACGCACACACACACACACACACACACACACACACACACACACACACACACACACACACACACACACACACACACACACACACACACACACACACACACACACAGTAATGCCTGATCACTTGACTGTAATTATAATTTTACCTACTTCCCAAGGAAAGATTAAGGTGGAAGGAAGTTTAGTCTTCAGCTCCTCTCCTGGATGGGTCATGCATGATCCCTGCGGCAGGCCGTTAGTGTGTACAGTACTGCCATGGCGCTGGGCCGTGCCGGTACAAGGCTGGCAGGGGCGGGAAGGGCTGGGCCCTGCCGGTACAAGGCTGGCAGAGGCGGGAAGGGCTGGGCCGTGCCGGTACAAGGCTGGCAGGGCGGGAAGGGCTGGCCGTGCCGGTACAAGGCTGGGGAGGGGCGGGAAGGGCTGGGCCCTGCCGGTACAAGGCTGGCAGAGGCGGGAAGGGCTGGGCCGTGCCGGTACAAGGCTGGCAGGGGCGGGAAGGGCTGGGCCCTGCCGGTACAAGGCTGGCAGGGAAGGAAAGGGCTGGGCCGTGCCGGTACAAGGCTGGCAGGGGCGGGAAGGGCTGGGCCCTGCCGGTACAAGGCTGACAGGGCGGAAAGGGCGGGCCGTGCGGTACAAGGCTGCAGGGGCGGGAAGGGCTGGGCCCTGCCGGTACAAGGCTGGCAGGGCGGAAAGGCTGGGCCTCCAAAGCCTTCTCTAGATTGAGCGGCCTGGCCGTGCCGGTACAAGGCTGGCAGGGGTGGGAAGGGCTGGCCGTGCCGGTACAAAAGGGTGGCAGGGGCGGGGAAAGGGGTGGGCCCTGCCGGTACAAGGCTGGCAGGGGGCGGGAAGGGCTGGGCCCTGCCGGTACCCAAAGGGTGGGAGGGGCGGGAAGGGCTGGGCCGTGCCGGTACAAGGCTGGCAGGGGCGGGAAGGGCTGGGCCCTGCCGGTACAAGGCTGGCAGAGGCGGGAAGGGCTGGGCCCTGCCGGTACAAGGCTGGCAGGGGCGGGAAGGGCTGGGCCGTGCCGGTACAAGGCTGGCAGGGGCGGGAAGGGCTGGGCCGTGCCGGTACAAGGCTGGCAGGGGCGGAAAGGGCTGGGCCCTGCCGGTACAAGGCTGGCAGGGGCGGAAAGGGCTGGCTTGTGATCGGGAGTTCGGTATCTGCCTTGTGTTGGTGTATCCATAGCTCCATTTTATCATTCATTCATCCTTACTGCTTAGTGTTGGCCGAAACCACCTCCCCGGGGGGCGGGTCACAAACCCCCGGCTAACACCCGGTACCCATTCACTGCTGGGTGGACAGGGGCTCGGGTTTTAAGAAGACCGCCCATCTGTCTCCGCCCCGCCCGGGGATCGAACCCGGGACTTCTCGGTTGTGAACCGAGCCTGCTACCACTACACTACGGAGTGCCATGTGTGTGTGTGTGTGAGTGTGTGTGTGTGTGTGTGTGTGTCACTGTGTGTGTGTGTGTGTGTGTGTGTGTGTGTGTGTGTGTGTGTGTGTGTGTGTGTGTGTGTGTGTGTAATCATTTTCACATAAAACTTTAACTTTTGCTCCTTGTCTTCCAGGATGTGGAATAACAAGGCGAGGCGCCGCCTGCCTCCCGCCAGCCCGCCGCGCAGCCCAGGCCACCCCCCCTCCCCCCTCTGTGGTGTCCCCGCCAAGGTACGTGCAGGTCACTCTAGTATTAACAGATGGATGCAGTGATCGCGATGCTTCTTTGTTATGTAACACATCACGTTGCCTCACTGATTGCTTGGCGAGGAGGTTTAATGAGATGCCACTTTGTCTAATGTATAATGCCGGTATCTATTTGTGTGTGTGTGTGGGGGGGGGGAGATGTGGACGTGTGTGCGTGCACGCACCTACGCTATGTGCTATGTGTGGGCGCCACGTAAAGAAATGAAGAAAAAAAATATATATATATATATATATATATATATATATATATATTTTAAAGAAGGGATTAAAATTATTAATATTATATATATATATATATATAAGATATATATATATATTATATAATTATAATTTTATATATTTTATATATATAAATATATATATATATAAATATATATATAAAAAATATATATATATATTTTATATATATATATATATATATATATTTTATATATATATATATATATATATATATATATATATATACCTTGCTTTGAGTAGCTTTCAAAAGTTAAAGCATCAACGTACGTCAAGTTTAAAAAAAGGCAAATAATTATAGAAAACAATTTGATGCGTATTAGAAAAAAGGGAAACGTTTATAGAAACAAAAAACACACACACACACACGTTTATACATACATGAATACTCATACATGCCTGCATACATACTTACAAACAAAGACTAGAACCGTGAAAGAGAGAGTCAGGGTGAGCGACAGACAGACAGACAGACAGAGCGAATAAGTGACAGACAGACAGACAGAGACAGACAGACAGACAGACAGACAGACAGAGCGAATAAGTGACAGACAGACAGACAGAGACAGAAAGACAGACAGAGCGAATAAGTGACAGACAGACAGATAGAGACAGAAAGACAGACAGAGCGAATAAGTGACAGACAGACAGACAGACAGACAGACAGACAGACAGACAGACGACAGACAGACAGACAGACAGAGCGAATAAGTGACAGACAGACAGATAGACAGAGCGAGTAAGTGACAGACAGACAGACAGACAGACAGACAGAGCGAGTAAGTGACAGACAGACAGACAGACAGACAGAGCGAATAAGTGACAGACAGACAGACAGACAGAGCGAGTAAGTGACAGACAGACAGACAGACAGAGCGAGTAAGTGACAGACAGACAGACAGACAGACAGAGCGAGTAAGTGACAGACAGACAGAGCGAGTGAGTGACAGACAGCCACACGAACAGACACGGGAAGCGGAGAAACAAAAACGAGGCCGCAAGCATTAAAACAAAAGAAATGGATGGAGGAAAAAAGTCACGAGGGAGAAATAGGTTTGTGGCAAGGAAAGAAAAAGAGAGACAGCGGACATGTAAAAGAGAAAAAAGGACATCAAAGTGACCAGAGAGGCGTATGCTAATTAGGGACAGGTGAGGGGGGAGGGGGGACAGGGTGAAGGGGGAGGGAGGGACAGGTGAGGGGGAGGGAAGAGGTGAAGGGGGGGGAGAGGTGTGCAAGGAATGAAAGGTAGAAGGGAGGGGTTTGGGGGGGGGGACTTTTTTACAGAGGCAGGAATAGTGAGGCGGAGTGAGGAAGAGCAAGAGCTAAGGAAAGGAAGGAAGGAAGGAAGGAAGGAAAAGGGAAAGGAAGGAAGGAAGGAAGGAAGAAGGAGGGAGGGAGGGAGGGAGGGAGGGGAGGAAGGCTGGCAGGGTTAAAGGGAAGGAAGGAAGGAACGAGGGGGGGAGGAAGGGAAGGAAGAAGGAAGGAAGGAAGGAAGGAAAGGAAGGAAGGAAGGAAGGAAGGAA
>JACEEZ010020867.1:34033-54033 GCA_016584305.1 Chionoecetes opilio
GAGAGAGAGAGGAGAGAGAGAGAGAGAGACGGACGGGAAAGACAAATATAGAGACAGACGGACAAAAAAACACACACACAGAGAGAGAGAGAAGAGAGAGAGAGAGAGAGAGAGAGAGAGAGAGAGAGAGGGAGAGAGAGAGGCTAAGGGCCAAGCGGGGGTGCCAGAGCCGGGGGGGGGGGGGGGCGGTGCCGTGACGGGGAGACCACCACCAGTGTCAGTGCCTCTCTGACTCTCGTGACGTGTGGATGTGCCTTCGCTGCTCCGCCGGTCCGCAGTGCCAGTGCCGCCCGACCCTGGCACCACCGAGAAGTGCCACTCGTTCCCTTAAACTCCACCAAAAATCTGATCTAGTCTGAAGGGAGATATTAATACGGTAGATTTTTGTATGTGGTTTTTGTGTTAGTTAAGTCGTGAATTTCTGACGCCACGTGGAAAGTGAATATTCTGTCTTGGCTGAGTTACTGAGTTGGCGAGGAGAGGTGAGGAGGCGGTGTGATATATTAGCCTACCTGCATGCCACACACACACACACACACACACACACACACACACACACACACACACACACACACACACACACACACACACACACACACATACGCTAAACAATACTAATAGTGACAATGGTAAACTGACACACATACACAGTTGCAGGGAGAAGGCAGGTGTGCGTGTGTGTCTGTGTGTGTGTGTCTGTGTGTGTGTGTGTGTGTGTGTGTGTGTGTGTCTGTGTGTGTGTGTGTGTGTGTGTGTGTGTGT
This sequence comes from Chionoecetes opilio, assembly GCA_016584305.1. NCBI lineage: Eukaryota > Metazoa > Arthropoda > Malacostraca > Decapoda > Majidae > Chionoecetes > Chionoecetes opilio. The sequence continues at coordinate 34,796 of JACEEZ010020867.1, forward strand.
GTGTGTGTGTGTGTGTGGAGAGAAGGATAATATGCAAGAAAGTTTGTATAATAGAGTTCATAGGAATTGTTTAGAGTGCAATACATAGAAATTAGATAGAGAGAAAAGAAAAAAAAACCTCCCACACACACACACACAAAACACTGAAAAATATCAAAATACCAGACTCAAGAAAATGCATAAAAGACTGACAACAAAGCGATACACGACATCGCATAAAAAAAAAGTAGAAATAAATAAATAGAAAAAAAGGCACACAGGATATTAAATAACATTTCTGAAGACTTGTATTTCTCTGACAGCCTTTTGAGAAGCCATCTAAGCGGACGTATGTTAGTGTATTTACGAAGAAGAATGAACTAATATAGAAAAGAAGTGATAAAAACGTCTTGAACTGTGACAGAAGGAAAAAAGAAAGAAGGAAAGTGAAAGAATGTAGAAAAACGTTTGCCACCCACTGGAAACATTTGATAGAACCACATTAAGCTCATCTCTCTCTCTCTCTCTCTCTCTCTCTCTCTCTCTCTCTCTCTCTCTCTCTCTCTCTCTCTCTCTCTCTCTCTCTCTCTCTTCTCTCTCTCTCTCTCTCTCTTTTCTTCTCTTCTCGTCTCTTTTCTCTGTCTTTGTTCTTTTTTGGTGGGTAAGGTGTTGAGCAGTGACAGACAGACAGACAGACACACGAGCGCCGGACTCAAGGCCTCTATCATCACGCCACTGTTTACATCTCTCTCCAGGTAAGAGCACCGCAGGTAGCACAAACTTCCCCCCCTGAGAGAGAGAGAGAGAGAGAGAGAGAGAGAGAGAGAGAGAGAGAGAGAGAGAGAGAGAGAGAGAGAGAGAGAGAGAGAGAGAGAGAATGTGAGTGTGAGTGTGTGTGTGTTTTATCTTTTCTGTTCGGCACGAAGCATTAAACACAGACATATTAGTATACGTGGATATTACCTCTTGATTATGTATATGTATGGATGTGTTTCGTTGACATGTATGCACTTTACGAGGTTTTGTATATATATTTCCACAAAGTCACATACATTATACATGGATATTAACTGTAATATGTATATGTAACTATGAACTCTTATGTATACGTAAATATTAACTCTACCTATGTATACGTAAATATAAACTAACTATGTATACGTAACTATTAACTAACTAGTAACTATGTATACGTAACTATTAACTACCTATGTATACGTAACTATTAACTTTATGTATACGTATGGATGTGTTTAGTTGACTTGTGTACACTTTACGATGTTATGTATGTATGTATGTGTGTATCCACCAAGCTCATGGAATTATACACACAAAGGTACAAGGTATACATATAAGACTAGCATTAGCATACATAAACGTATGTATGTATACTATGTATTGTATGTATATCATATTTTCAAGTTGTTATTATTCACGATGAGGTGAGAGAGCAGGCGACATTAGGTTAATTGCAGCAGGTAAATTAGTGTGTATGTGCGTGTGTGTCTGTGTGTGTGTGTGTGTCTGTGTGTGTGTGTGTGTGTGTGTGTGTGTGTGTGTGTGTGTGTGTGTGTGTGTTTGTCTTTCTGTCTGTCTGTCTGTTTGTCTGTCTGTGTCTGTCCGTCCATCTCTCTCTCTCTCTCTCTCTCTCTCTCTCTCTCTCTCTCTCTCTCTCCTCTCTCTCTCTCTCTCTCTCTCTCTCTCTCTCTCTCTCTCTCTCTCTCTCTCTCTCTCGCTCTCTCTCTTCCTCTCTCTCTCTCTCTCTCTCTCTCTCTCTCTCTCTCTCTCTCTCTCTCTCTCTTCTCATTCATTAAATTTCCATTCGTTAGTTTTTTCTCCCTTCTCTTTTTACCATTTTTTTCTAGTTGATAGTTTTATTTTTTTTCTTGATTTTATTCGCTTACTTCTACGACTTTCTTTTACACTTTTTCATTGCCTCTGTGGTGATCATATTCGTGTCCTCGATTCCCCTTAAGCCTTATTAGAAATTTCCTATAGAACTGTTTGTGTTTCAAGACACGTAAGTTTTTTTTTAACCCCTTGAAGTCCATAACGTAATTTCCATTGTACTTTGGGTATACCATTAGGCGATTTTGAGTGACCATAAACATGATTCTATAGATATGACATGTTTAGTATCCTTGTCGACTAGTTAATTTGATATATTCAGTTACTTTTCGTAATTTTATGGCTAACAACATACGATTTTTTTATAGCAAAGGAAAGATCTGGGCGTGAAGGGGTTAATAAATGTTTACGTGAAAAGTGAGAGCTATCAAGAAACAAACAAACTAGTAATACTAACAACAATAACATGTCACAAAGAAAATATAAAAAGATAAGTGAAATGTAAGCATCAGAAGATGAATTTTTTTTTCCGTCTCGTGTGAAGGGAGAAAAAGTATGAATCCAGGAGCTCGCAGCCTGTTTCTTTGTGTCCTTTGTTCAGGTTTTACGACGCGAAGAATACGTTTGTAGAGGCATTTTATATCGTCTTATCTCAGGTAGTAGTAGGAGGAGGAGGAAGCGGCGGGGTGGTGGTGGTGGTGGTGGTGGTGGTGGTAGTAGTGGTAATAGTAGTAGTAGTAGTAGTAGTAGTAGTAGTAGTAGTAGGAGGAGGAGGAGGAGTGGTGGTAGTAGTAGACGACTTGTAGTAGGGTAGTAGTAGTATAAATATAGTAGTAGTTGTAGAGTAGTAGTAGTAGTAGTAGTAGTAGTAGTAGTAGTAGTAGTAGTAGTAGAGTAGCGGTGGTAGTAGCAGCAGTAGTAGTGGTGGTGGTGGTGGTGGTGGTGGTGGTGGTTGGTAGTAGTAGTAGTAGTAGTAGTAGTAGTAGTGGTGGTGGCGGTGGTGGTGGTTTTTGAATGAAGTAATAGTTACACGTATATAAGTAGTGGGAAAGTGGTGATAGTAGTATAGGAGTATGTATATAGTAGGAGTAGATAGGAGAGTAGATAGGAGATAGATTGTCGTTGTTGTGATTTGTGCTGTTGTGATTGTGAACATAACAATAACATTAACAAGAACAGCTATAACGACATGAATACTAGTCCTCTTGCTTTTCTTGATAACAACAACAATACAAACAACAACAACAACAAAAAGAGTAGCAAAAGCAATATAGATATAATTGATAGTAATGATGATGGTTATGATAGAAATAGTAATGTTGATAAGAACAATAATAATTACACTGATGATAATAATAATAGCAATATTATTATTATTATTATTATTATTATTATTATTAAAGGTAGTTATTATTGTTATTATTATTATTATCATTATTATTATTATTATATTAGTACATAATGGGAGTAATTCTCGAGAATAATCAACAGTAAATATTGAAACTATGTATTATAAAATTATCCAAAAAAAAAAGTTGGTAGAACGAAAAATAAGGCCTTTAAAGCAATAAATAAACATGAAAAATATAACAAAAGAATAAAAGACAACACCCCGATACATACAAATATACACGAAGCGAAGAAGAAAACAAGGGAAGAGAAATGGGCGCGAAAATGGTTGGCGAGGAAGAAAAATGAAAAGATATTGACAGTGGCGGGAAAATTGCAGGAAAAATGGGGCGAGGGGAAAAATTTGGCAATGCGTAAAATATGGCAGCGTACGAGGGGAAATTTACTGAGGGGAAAATAACAGAATGAGGAACCAATGGCAGAGATGTTATAGTTGACCCTTGGAAGACATGGAATAGCGAGGAAGAAGGAGTGTGGGGAGGAAAGATACGTGAGAGAGAGAGAGAGAGAGAGAGAGAGAGAGAGAGAGAGAGAGAGAGAGAGAGAGAGAGAGAGAGAGAGAGAGAGAGAGAGAGAGAGAGAGAGGAGAGAGAGAGAGAGAGAGAGAGAGAGAGGAGAGAGAGAGAGAGAGAGAGAGAGAGGAGAACGAGTAGGACGAGAGATGAGAGAGAGAGAGAGAGAGAGAGAAGAGAGAGATTGAGTTGCAGAGAGAAGAGAGAGAGAGAGAGCATCGATGAGGAGAGATGAGAGAGAGAGAAGAGAGAGAGAGAGATGAGGAGAGATGAATGAGAGATGATGAAGAGAAGACAAAACGAGAGAGAAGAAATGTCGAGAGATTGAGAGAGAGAGAGAGAGAGATGAGAGATGAGAGAGAGTAAGAAGAGAGAGATGAGAAGAGAAGGGAGGAGAGAGAGAGAGAGAGAGATTAGGAGAGACGAGAGAGAGAGAGAGGAGAGAGAGAGGAGAGAGGAGAGAGGGGGAGAGAGAGGAGGAGAGAGAGGGGAGACGAGAGAGGGAGAGGAGAAGAGGAGAGGGAGAGAGAGAGGGAGGAGGAGGAGGAGAGAGAGAGGAGAGAGGAGAGAGTGGTGTGAGGGGAGAGGAGGAGACGAGGAGGAGAGAGAGAGAGAGAGAGAGAAGAGAGGAGAATGGAAAGAAAAAAGAAACAGAATAGAATGGGAAATAAATGAGCATTTGTGTTTGGAGTGAGTGTCAGGGAAGGTGATGAGATTTAATGATCGTATGATAATGGAAACGTGAACAATTTTACATGATCCACAAAAACCATCTTTCTAAGAGATTTAATAGTATTTATTGCGTAGATAGCAATGCATGGATTATAAATGAGTAAAAATCGTGATATAGCGAATAGAATTTTAAGTTGAATACGGATATTGTGAGGATTAGGATAGATGAAGGGGGAGGGGAGAGGAGGTCGTTTGTGACGAGGGTGTTGGAGGTTCTAGGGGGAGTTAGATTAGGAGGAGGATGGAGGGGGAGATAGGATGAAGGAAGGTGGTGTGTTGGAGGTTTGACTTTGTTGGGGGACGAGGAGTGCAGAGAGAGAGAGAGGAGAGAGAAGAAAAAAGAAGAAAAAAACGCAGGAAGAGAAGGGAAAGTTATGTCTAACCAATTGTCGTTTTCGGTTCACTTTCTATCCCATTTGCAATTTTCCTTTATCCGGAAACTTTCTTCTTTCTTTACTCAAAACCATCTTTATAATTTACTATATTTTCCGGTCGTTGGATAGGCAGCCATTGTTATATTTCTGTTATTCTTTTCTACGCCGATAAATTTAACTCTCAGTAATCGCATTTTATTGTTTTGACTCTAACTAATTCAAATGTAATATTTCCCCTTTTTTTTCATTCTGTTTTTTGTGTTTTCTATGCTGCCATTCTTTTAATTTTAATCGTTTACGTAATAGATTTTAAGTGAATTCTTTTCATTTTATTCTTTTTTTTTGCGTTTTCTGTCATAAAAATATAAGAAAAAAAGGAAGCTACAAGAGGCCGCGAGGCCTACACGTGGTAGTTTCTGTCACCTAACACAACCTACATCCACCTTTCATCCCCATGAACCTGTCCAGCCCCTCTTTAAAGCTCCCCAATGACTCCGCACTAACTACCTGTCTACTGAGTCCATTCCAGTCATTCACCACCCTATTTGTGAACCAGTTTTACCCTATTTCCTTCCTAAATCTACGCCCTTCCAGCTTGAATCCATTACTTCTTGTTCTACCCCGGTTAAAAGCCGTAAGAACTTTTCCTACCTCTCCTTTATTAAATCCCTTTATCCACTTAAAAACTTCCATCAGATCGCCCCTTACTCTGCGTCTCTCGAGTGAGTGTAACTTTAATAGCTTCAATCTCTTCTCATAACTAAAGTTACGCATCCCTTGTATCATTTTGGTCATCCTTCTCTGTACTGATTCTAACAAGGCTATATCCATCCTGTAATATGGAGACCAAAACTGAACTGCATAGTCTAGGTGAGGCCTGACTAGAGCCAGATAAAGCTTTAGAATAACGTCCGCACTTCTACTTTTAACACTTCTGGTAATGAATCCTAACACTCTATTAGCTCTATTTCTAGCCTCAATGCATTGTTTCCTAGGTCGGAGGTCTGGGCTCACCCTCACTCCAAGATCTTTTTCACCTTCTGATCTTTTCAGCGATACATTGCGTATGGTGTATCTATTACCAGGGTTCTTTCTACCAACATTCATAACGCTGCACTTATCAATATTAAATTCCATCTGCCATCTGACTGCCCACTCATTAAGTTTATCTAAGTCTCCCTGCAATATGTTTACATCAGACTGTGATCCAATAATCCTACCTACCTTAGTATCATCAGCAAACTTGCTGATATCACTATTAATCCCACTATCCAAGTCGTTGATGTAAATCAAAAATAGTAATGAACCCAAAACAGACCCTTGTGGAACTCCACTCGTTACCTGCCCCCATTCAGATTTAGGACCATTAATTGTAACCCTTTGTTGCCTATTACTTAGCCAAGCTCTGATCCATCGAAGAACCTTCCCATCCATTCCATAAGCCTTAACCTTATTTAAGAGTCTCGTGTGGTACTTTGTCAAATGCCTTACTAAAGTCGAGATATATTATATCATAATCCTTATCATTATCTGCTGTCGCATAAACTTTCCTATAAAAACTGAAACTCAAAAAAACAACTGTCTATTTATTCGTTGCTGTAATTTTTAAGTGTATTTCTTTCTTTATATTCTCTTTGTTTTTGTGTGTTTTCCGTTGTGTCATTCTGTGTTATTAATGCAAGAGTCAAAACGCGTCACTCTTACTCCTGCCTTTCCCCTTCCCTCCGTCTGTTGCCTCGTCTTGTTCGGCCAATTTACTAATGGCGCAAACACCTTCCTTCCCTCCTTCCCTCACTCCCTCTTTCTATCCATCCATCCCTCCTTCCCTCCTTCCATCCCTCCCTCCTTCCCTCCCTCTCCCTGCCACTCACTCACTCACAGTTTCCATGCCTCATTCACAGCGCGCTTCCTACAATGGTTCTCACATTTCTCTCTTTACCCCAATTGTGTTTCCTCGTTTTTCGTCCTATTTTTCTCTTTACATCAGTTTCTTTTTACTCGTTTTTTTTTGTCTTTCGTTTTTTGCTACATAGTTTTACCTTCTTGTTTTTGTTCCTTCCTATTTTTCTCTCTATTCGTTTCTTCCTACTCTAGTTTTATTTTATTTTTACTTTTTGACACATTATTTTGACCTTTCCTGTTTTCTTCTCTCTCTCTCTCTCTCTCTCTCTCTCTCTCTCTCTCTCTCTCTCTCTCTCTCTCTCTCTCTCTCTCTCTCTCTCTCTCTCTCTCTCTCTCTCTCTCTCTCTCTCTCTCTCTCTCTCTCTCTCTCTCTCTCTCTCTCTCTCTCTCTTCTTGCTATCATCATCGTCATCATCTTTTTTTTACTCTCCTATTTTTCTCTTTACATATTTTTTTTCCTATACTAGTTTTATTTAATCTCTTTTTTGCTACATCTTTTTTTTTACCTTTTAATTTTTTCTTCTCTTCTTCATCATTGTATTCGTGTTTCGTCGTCAATCTTCTTCCTTTCCTATTTTTTTCTTTACATATTTTTTTTCCTACACTTGTTTTATTTATATCATGTATCTTTTTTGCTACATATTTTTTACCTTTCCTTGTTTTCCCATCTTCTCTCCGCCTCTTCACGTCTCCTCCCATTATCATCACTTCCTTCCCTTTACCCTCTACACACTTCCTTCTCTCGTTTCCTTCCTCTCCTTTATCTAGTGTTTCCTTGCTCCCCTTCCTATTCTCTTTCACCTCATGTTTCCTTTACCCTTTCTTCTTCCTTTCTGTCTTTACCCTTTCTGCACCCCTTCCTCTGTTGTCTGTTGGTTCCTGTTTCTGTTAGCACCGTTGCGGGTCGGTGTGGGGCCTTGGGGACTCGTAACGGTGGTCTGACTACTGTTTAGGGGGAAGGAGGGGGTGTTGTGGTGGCGGGGAGGCTGTGGGGGTAGGGGAGGGGAGGGAGGGAGGGGAGATGAAAAGCGGTGGACAGAATCATAGTTATTAGGGCTTATGTCTTGTAGAGAGAGAGAGAGAGAGAGAGAGAGAGAGAGAGAGAGAGAGAGAGAGAGAGAGAGAGAGAGAGAGAGAGAGAGAGAGAGAGAGAGAGAGAGAGAGAGAGAGAGAGAGAGAGAGAGAGAGAGAAAAAAAAATCAACAAATCATTATACAGACAAACATACGAATTGCCAAAGATCTAAGCAGACAGACAAAAAGAATATACATAGACAGACAGACAAATAGGCAAAATCAATACGAACAGACAGAGGCAGACAGACGAACAAACACACAGACAAAGAGACAGACAGACAGACAGACAGACGAACAAACACACAGACAAAGAGACAGACAGACAGACAGACAGACAAAGAGACAGGCAGACAGACAAAGAGACAGACAGACGAACAAACACACAGACAAAGAGACAGACAGACAGACAGACAGACAAAGAGACAGGCAGACAGACAAAGAGACAGACAGACGAACAAACACACAGACAAAGAGACAGACAGACGAACAAACACACAGACAAAGAGACAGACAGACGAACAAACACACAGACAAAGAGACAGACAGACGAACAAACACACAGACAAAGAGACAGACAGATAAACAATGAGACAGACAGACAGACAGACAGGTAGATCATTATAGGTGAATATGGCTGATCGACTTAGCGTTCCACTAAGTCACTTGGAAACAGACAGACTGACCGGGAACTTATACAAACCGACACTGTTCTTCCCTACTCTAAACCTCCCCTCCCTCCCCCTACTTCCCTCCCCTTCCCCCCTTCTTCCCTCTCCCCTCCTCCTCCCCCTCCCCACACTTACCTCCCCCCTCTCCTACCCCATTTATTGTCTGTAGCCGTTTGTACCACACGACTTTTTAATTTATTTTTTATTATTAGCAATCGTATTATTTTGCGATTTCTTTTTCATCTTTTATCGTATTTTATTTTCTCATGCCGTTTGAAATGATATGAGTCATTGATTGTTAGTATTGAAGGGCGAGGAGTTACGCTACAATTCGACATCTGGGTATTGTATGAGTTAAGTATTCAGTGTTTCTTCACCCTTGAGACCCAGAGCGTAATTTCCATTGTAATTTGGGTACCATTAGACGGTTTTTAGTAAATATATGCAGTAGTTTTATAGATATGACCTGTTTAGTATCCTTTCCACTAACTAATTTGGTATGTTAAGTTACTTTTCGTAATTTTATGGCTAACAACAGACGATTTTTTATAGCAAAGGAAGGATCTGGGCGTGAAGGGGTTAATTTAAAAGTAAAGTTTGGAATTACCTGGAACAAAAGAAGACACAAAACTAGATAGATATGTTTTGCCAAGTTAGCAAGTCGTTTGGAAACATTGTGACTTGAGAACATTATCCAAAAAAGATTGAGTTCCAAATTGGAGAAGAGCCGAGTCAACTTATAGAAAAATAGGCTGTCCATCAGATATTTGGCTCGAAAAAGATCTATAAATAAAACCTGAGGGAATAACAGACCCACATATTACCTTTATGGACTTCGAGAAAACATGACATGATAGATAAACTATTTGTACGACTGATGTTGAAGCTCATATATATTCTGAGGATGTTGGTAAAGACGGTGACAGATTTATAAGAGGAAAGTATGGCTGTGTGAGTGAGGAAAGGTTGGGAAGAGAAGGGGAGGGAATGAATGCTTAGAAAAGAAAAGAAAAAAAAGGAGGCTAGATAAATTCATGGATGGGGATGAAAGGTGGATGTAGGTAGTGTTAGGTAACAGGAACTACCTCGTGTAGGTCTCACGGCCTCTTGTAGCTTCCTTATGTTCTTATGTTCTTATGTTCTTATGCTCTTTTATCCTCTGAAGTATAACCAGATTTGGAGCTTTTGTATCTTATAGTCATACTCATTTCCTGCTGTCTTATTGTGGTTTTCTAATCATCACAAACCTGTAGTGTTATTAATGTAAGGAGTTAACTTAATACCTTAATACATGATAATACATAATAGATAATACATAATGCCTTAATATAGGAACTACCACGTGTAGGTCTCGCGGCCTCTTGTAGCTTCCTTAGTTTCGTATGTTCTTATGTTTATATATAGTGCTTACTTATACTTACAGTAGATATTATACACTGCAAGTTGACTAAGGGATGTGTGTTGTCGCTACAGTTATTCAGCGCCTCAATATATTTTTGTACATCCCAAAGGACTGGCCAAGGAAAAAACAAAAGACAAAAAACCCGCTTAGTTGCCAGTCCCTATATACTTAGTCCTTAGTCTTAGTCCTTAGTTAGGGGGTGTCTTGTCACTCCTCGCATGAAAATATTTAAGTCGTAGGAAGGTGGTAAAATGGAAACAGAATTGGAGTAGTGATAGTGGTAAGACAAGTTCACAGACCAGTAGGCAAGGAAAGAGTAAGATAATGAAAGAAAGCGGCATGTGTGAGCTTTCTTTTATGGGGGACAAACCTAATCTAGTGACCGAATTTCAAGGTTTGTGAGAGTGACACTGAAAACCACGACAGCAAAGAGCAAAATAATGGCAGTGTAGAAGAGTGGGATAGTTAGGATGCCTTACACATATTTCCTGATATTTGAAACTGCAACTGGAGGAAAATTCACATATTTCGAGATATTGAAATACTGCATCTGGGGGAAAATGCTTCGAGTATCTATGTATCCTTCGCAGCAATACGGACCCTGTGAGGACCCTGGGTGGGAAGGGGGGGGGAGGCAATGGATAAGGAGTCTTTAATGAGGGTTGGGAGAGAGAGAGAGAGAGAGAGAGAGAGAGAGAGAGAGAGAGAGAGAGAGAGAGAGAGAGAGAGAGAGAGAGAGAGAGAGAGAGAGAGAGAGAGAGAGAGAGAGAGAGAGAGAGAGAGAGAGAGAGAGAGGTAAGGTTTCCCTTAGTAGAGATAGATATTTCAAGTATTCCGCGTATATGGTTAAGAAGTGTAGCATTAAATATAATATGATAATCGCCTGTAAGAGAAGTGCTTGCGAAAAAAAATATTAGTGGTAAGAGGTAATTTAATACTTATAAATAATTAATTGATTTGATTGGAGGAATGTACCAAAGCACATTAAGGAGAAACACGAGAAGAATGATAGAATTGAATTGTGAAAAAGAAGGAATTAATTTATGATAGAAATTAATTGTGAAAAAGAAGGAATAAAGTCATGATAGAAATAGATAGAACGAATAATAGATAAAAGATAGATAATAATAGATAAAAGATAGAACAATGATAGAAATAAATAGTGAAAAAGAGGGAATAAAGTAGAAATAGTAGGAGGTAAAGAAGGAATGTAGTTATGATCAGGAGAGGGAAGGAGCAGAGAGAAGGCGATGACAGGAGCACTGCATGGCGAGCGTCCAGGGATCCATGACAGTGCCAGATGGTGATGTGTGGTGCCAGGTGGTGATGTGTGGTGCCAGGTGGTGATGTGAGGTGCCAGATGGTGATGTGAGGTGCCAGATGGTGATGTGTGGTGCCAGATGGTGATGTGTGGTGCCAGATGGTGATGTGTGGTGCCAGGTGGTGATGTGTGGTGCCATATGGTGATGTGTGGTGCCTGTGAGGTGCCAGGTGGTGATATCTGGTGCCAGATGGTGATGTGGGGTGCCAGATGGTGATGTGTGGTGCCATATGGTGATGTGTGGTGCCATATGGCGATGTGTGGTGCCATATGTTGATGTGTGGTGCCATATGGTGATGTGTGGTGCCAGATGGTGATGTGTGGTGCCAGATGGTGATGTGAGGTTAGCATTCAAATGACCCAGCTTACAGGGAGTCGTTGCACCGCTTTTTCTGATCATACAGATTGTGAGTAATTCCATTCGAACCAACAGTTGTGTATTTGGGGCCCAGTTTGGTTGAATTGATGTTCCGCTGTAGTTATATCAAATTTGTATAACTCAAAAAAATTGGCCTGAAAATGTAGAATAATGAAAAAAAGGGTAATTGTTAATATATATACATGTAAAACTAATGTACTCATGAAAACTAATTAGTGTATTGTATAGTGTGACATTGTATTTATTTAAGTGGATAAGAGGATTTAATAAAGGAGAGGTAGGAAAATTTCTTACGGCTATTAACCAGGGTAGAACAAGAAGTAACGGATTCAAGCTGGAAAAGCGTAGATTTAAAAAAAGAAATAGGGAAAAACTGGTTCACAAATAGGGTGGTGAATGACTGGAATGGTCTCAGTAGACAGGTAGTTAGTGCAGAGTCATTGGGGAGCTTTAAAGAGAGGCTGGATAGGTTCATGGATGGGGATGAAAGATGGATGTAGGTAGTGTTAGGTAACAGGAACTACCACATGTAGGCCTCACGGGCTCTTGTAGCTCCCTTATTTTCTTATGTTCTTATGTTCTTATGTATGTAAGTAAGTGATTTGTCTCGGATTTCCTCACCTCAGTTTTGACTGATTTTGATTCTTTTCTTCTCAAGAAAGTCAGGTCAGAGGCGCAGGGAAAAGATTTGCAAAAAATGAAAAAAAAATAGTATAGATAAAATAAGAAAGACCACCTTACTGCGTCTTTATTTCTCACTCACCGTGTGTGTGTGTGTGTGTGTGTGTGTGTGTGTGTGTGTGTGTGTGTGTGTGTGTGTGTGTGTGTGTGTGTGTGTGTGTGTGTGTGTGTGTGTGTGTGTGTGTGTGTGATATTATGTGTATGTGCGTGCGCGCATGATTGTGTGTGTGTGTGTGTATGTGCGCGAGATTGTGTGTGTGTGTATGTATGAATTGTGTGTGTGTGTGTGTGTGTGTATTTATTGTGTATGTGTGTGCGTGTGTGTGTGTGTGCGTGTGTGTGTGTGTGTGTGTGTGTGGTGTGTGTGTGTGTGTGTGGTGTGTGTGTGTGTGTGTGTGTGTGTGTGTGTGTGTGTGTGTGTGTGTGTGCGTGTGTGTGTGTATGTGTTACCATGAAAGGCCAAAAATGGTGTGGATTATGGAGAAGCAGGTTGGTATTCTTATTCGCCGCCCTTTGAACACAACCACCGCTGCCACGACACAAGACGCCACTGTCACACGGGGGGCGCCACTGTCACACGGGGGGCGCCACTGTCACACGGGGGGCGCCACTGTCACACGGGGGGCGCCACTGTCACACGGGGGGCGCCACTGTCACACGGGGGGCGCCACTGTCATACGGGGGGCACCACTGTCACACGGGGGGCGCCACTGTCCCACGGGGGGCGCCACTGTCACACGGGGGGCGCCACTGTCACACGGGGGGCGGCAGGCATGACCGCTGACCTGTGTGGTAAATGAAAGACCTCTAGCTAGACAATGGAAAGAAGCCACCACCTAAATGTTTCACTCTGCTAACCCGGATAAACAACAGCAATAGAATGATAGTTAAAATATGAAACTAAAGCAATACATACATTTTGGGAGATTAGAAAAGAAAACGAAGTTAATGAAAGACCTCAAGCCAATGAAAAGAAGCCACCACCTAAATTTGCTCCCTGGGAAAGCAGGAAGTGGCTTTGGCAGAGCAGCTGTTATGCTTTCATCCACGGCAGCGGCATTTCTCATCATGCTTATTTCTTGTCATCAGGAAAGCCTCTTTGATAGTGATTTGAATTTCAGGAACACACACACACACACACACACACACACACCACACACACGCACACACACACACACACACACACACACACACACAACACACCCACCCACCCACCCACCCACCCACCCACCCCCCACCCACCCACCCACCCACCCACCCACCTCCCACCCACCCACCCACCCACCTACCTACCCACCCACCCACCCACCCCACCCATCCATCCATCCACCCACCCCCACCCACCCACCCACCCACCCACCCCACCCACCCACCCCCCCCAAACCCCCCCACCCACCCACCCACCCACCCACCCACCCACCCACCCACCACCCACCCACCACACCCACCCACCCACCCACCACCCACCCACCCACCCACACCCAACCCACCCACCCACCCACCCCACCCACACACACACACACACAACACACACACACACACACACACACACACAACACACACACACACACACACACACACACACACACACACAATTATCGTCCTCCCTGCTAGTCTCCTCACGTCTGATACACGTTTACACATCCTTCATCAAGATTAACAGTGCACGTATAGACCCTTTCTTTATCAGCTTTTCTCCCTTTCGCTCTTTATCATCTTTATCATCTCTTTCTCTTTCTCTTTATCATCTTTTTCTCAATTTTCTCTTTTTTTTCTTCTCTTCTCACATTGTTCTCGCTCTCATTATAGTATATTGTCTTGTTCTTTTTCTTCTGTTTTATCCTTATTATTTCTTTTATTGTTTTTATTTATATTGTTTCTCATATTATTCACATTTCTATTATTTGTATACTTATTTTATTCGCTGTCATCATCATTTGTAGTGGAACATCTTTATTTCTTTTACCCTTTTCCCTCCTTGTTTTTATCTGCCTTTTCTCATAAGAACATAAGAACATAAGAAAATAAGGAAGCTACAAGAGGCCGCGAGGCCTACACGTGGTAGTTCCTGTCACCTAACACTACCTACATCCACCTTTCATCCCCATCCATGAACTTATCCAGCTCCCCTTTAAAGCTCCCTAATGACTCCGCACTAACTACCTGTCTACTGAGACCATTCCACTCATTCACCACCCTATTTGTGAACCAGTTTTTCCCTATTTCCTTTCTAAATCTACGCTTTTCCAGCTTGAATCCGTTACTTCTTGTTCTACCCTGGTTAAAAGCCGTAAGAACTTTTCCTACCTCTCCTTTATTAAATCCCTTTATCCACTTAAAAACTTCTATCAGATCGCCCCTTACTCTGCGTCTCTCGAGTGAGTGTAATTTTAATAACTTCAATCTCCTCTCATAACTAAAGTTACGCATCCCTTGTATCATTTTGGTCATCCTTCTCTGCACTTTTTCTAACAACACTATATCCATCCTGTAATATGGAGACCAAAACTGAACTGCATAGTCTAGGTGAGGCCTGACTAGAGCCAGATAAAGCTTTAGAATAACTTCCGCACTTCTACTTTTAACACTTCTGGTAATGAATCCTAATACTCTATTAGCTCTATTTCTGGCCTCAATACATTGTTTCCTAGGTCGGAGGTCTGGGCTCACCCTCACTCCAAGATCTTTTTCACCTTCTGATCTTTTCAGCGATACATTGCTTATGGTGTATCTATTACCAGGGTTTTTTCTACCAACATTCATAACGCTACATTTATCAATATTAAATTCCATCTGCCATCTGACTGCCCACTCGTTAAGTTTATCTAAGTCTCCCTGCAATATGTTTACGTCAGACTGTGATCCAATAATCCTACCTAACTTAGTATCATCAGCAAACTTGCTGATATCACTGCTAATCCCACTATCCAAGTCGTTGATGTAAATCAAAAATAGTAATGGGCCCAAAACAGACCCTTGTGGAACTCCACTTGTCACCAGTCCCCATTCAGATTTGGAACCCATTAATTGTAACCTTTGTTGCCTATTACTTAGCCAAGCTCTGATCCAATGAAGAACCTTCCCATCTATACCATGAGCCCTAACCTTATTAAGAGTCGCTCGTGTGGTACTTTGTCAAATGCCTTACTAAAGTCCAAATATATTATATCATAATCCTTATCATTATCTGCCGTCTCATAAACTTTCCTATAAAAACTCAATAAATTGGTGAGACATGACCTACCCTTGGTGAATCCATGTTGTGAGTCATTGATCAAACTATGTTTATCTAATTATTGAGTATTATTCTCCTATTCTCTTCTCGCTGCTCCTTCTTCCCTTCCCTCCCACTTCTCCCTCCCTCCCCTTTTCCCCCCTTCTCTCCCCCCCCCCCCCCCCCCGGCGCTCAGGTGGCAGCGTTGTCACGTGGTCTGCTCAGCTGGTTGTCATAGAAACTGCCTGGCTGTCTCGCTGCTCTAAACTTTACCAGGTACTCTTGTGTAGGTTTCCTTGACGTATATATATATATATATATATATATATATATATATATATAGAGGAGAAGAGAGAGAGAGAGAGAGGAGAGAGAGAGAGAGAGAGAGAGAGAGAGAGAGAGAGAGAGAGAGAGAGAGAGAGAGAGAGAGAGAGAGAGAGAGAGAGAGAGAGAGAGAGAGAGACGAGAGAGAGAGAGAGAGAGAGAGAGAGAGAGAGAGAGAGAAAAAAAATCATTCATAAATATTCAACGGCTATGTATATGTATCTATGTATGTTTTAGTGTTGGATCGAATAACCGCAACTGCAACCGCACAAAAATTCACAACCGCAACCGCATTTCTAGAAGTCTTCACAACCGCAACCGCCGGTCCATAAGTACGGTTGCGGTTGTGAAAGCTTAGTATAGATAGTATGCACGTGACGTCATGATCAAGTGATAAGCAATAACAAGGCGACTCTGGCCGTGAGGCTGGCCGAGGAACCCGGGGAAAGTTAACTTCCATAGTAATTTATCCCCTAGCATATACATTTATGGTGATACACTTTGTGCATGGTATCGTTTTAATTAATTTGACCTATTCTTTCTTAATAGCTATATAAGTTTAGAATATACTTCATTATTGACAGTACTTATAATTTACCGCTATTTGCGTGTTGCAAAACTTGTGTTCAACATAAAGTATTTAGTATATATTATGTACCAAGTGTAGCTATAACGCACTATAACGTAATATTCCAGTTAATAATGACGCATTTTTTCTAGTATATGATAACCGCAACCACAACTGCAGTTGTCATAAGTCTGATAACCGCAACCGCGGTTGTAGAAAATTCGACAACCACAAACACAACCGCAATCGCGGTTGTGAAAAACCGACCACTCGATCCATCACTATAATAGTATGTTGTTATATATCTATGCATATATCTACGTCTGTATGTTGTTATGAGTGACATCCCGCCGTGGCATTTAATCTACAGCTATCAATCAGACATTCAAAATACACATAAAGCATAATTAGGAAACATTGAATTTGTTGATTTGAATCATAAGATAATGTTCGTAATTTGAGTTTATTTAAGAACATTTTCAGCTATAAAGTATAAGCTATGATTTACGAGTGTACAGGTAAAAGTTCAGGCTATTATTACTACTACAACAACTACTACTATTACTACTACTACTACTACTACTACTACTACTACTACTACTATTACTACTACTACAACAGCTACTACTACTACTACTACTACTACTACTACTACTACTACTACTACTACTACTACTACTACTACTACTACTGCTACTACTACTACTACTACTTTTTTTTTTTTTTCTACTACTACTACTACAATATACCTCCACCGCCTC
Source organism: Chionoecetes opilio (assembly GCA_016584305.1). Lineage (NCBI taxonomy): Eukaryota > Metazoa > Arthropoda > Malacostraca > Decapoda > Majidae > Chionoecetes > Chionoecetes opilio. The sequence continues at coordinate 51,947 of JACEEZ010020867.1, forward strand.
TTTATTTGTGGCGGGTACGCCATAGCCCCACCTCGCTATTGACTGTGGCATCCAACCCTACAACTACCCCTAAAAATACATACATTTACTAACTAACTACCCCTAAATTTACAAACCTACTCTATTCCTAACCTATCCACCCTTATCCCACTCTCTACCAATGTGGCCTCGCAATCGAGGTCACCTATGTCCGTGTTAGAGGGAGTGGAGTATCTCGTACCCCTGAGACACAGGAGGGCAGACCGGAGCAGGGAGAAGGAGAGGCGACACCTCATCCAGGCGGCGACGGAGCTCCTTGGCTGGTGCTTCTTTACTGACATCAAGTCAGCTAGTCTTGAGTAGAAGCTCCTAGCCTTGGGGCCCCATGCCGCCAGATGTGGTGAAGACCAGGGGCGTGAAGGTCCCAAATGGTCGACTTGCAGGATCCTATCGCCATAGGCCCTTATCTTCTCCAGCTCGTTCCTGTGGTGGACAGCCTCGAGGCGATGTGCTCACGATGGGAGGCGGCCATCGGGTCGAAGATCCGGATGTCCAAAAAGGTCCGCTGCCCTCTGGTCCAGAATCCCCGAGCACAGATGTCCACGCGAGCCTCAGGGGCGGTATTGGCTGTCCTGTACCGCAGGAGTTCCCCATCTAGAGGCAGAAGGGTTGGCTCGGTGGAGACGTCTTGGCACACCTCCCTGAGCATGCTGGCTGTCAGGTCCCTCACCTCGTCGTGCCTGATACACACGAATCCCCCCTTTTTGCACGTCATGGTGTGGTCTACGTTGTTGGGGGATCCACACACACAGGTGTTGGGGAGTCCTTCCACTGGCCAGCCGTACCTCAGAGCAACGGCATCGACAAATTCTTGTTTGTTGAGGTTGAAGCCCTTTGCTCTGATTGGTAGTGATGTTAGCCAGTTGGACGCTCCCGTCTCCTGTGCGATGTGGATTTTTCTCACGGTGTCTGGAGGCAGGATGGTCGAAAGGTGTTCAAGGCTGGTCTTCTGCCCTTGCTGCCTGTCTCGTGAGAATCGTTTCTTTTGCTCAGCGATCACACTTTGGTCGATTTCACCTTGTGCGTCCTGAGCGATGATCATATCCGTGAGGGACCTGGTAAGGTTGATGGAGTTGAGGTTCTCCACCTCAGCCACCTTCTCAGGAGAGGTGATTCCCATCCCGCCTAGTCTTGGAGGGAGTTCGAGCAACGCCCTCACGTCATTCCCCGGGACGGGAGATCTCAGTAACGCTGGTATGAAGGTGTTCCTTATAGATTCCTCCAGCGGTCTGAGGAGAGGGCTGATGTCCGGGATGGTGCGCATGACGAAGTTCCACCGATGTTGCAGGCCATGCGTGTATGCCGCGTAGGCTGCGTGAGGCTCGGTCTTGGCCATGGCTGACAGGACTTCGACCTCGTGTACCCACTCAGACACTTTCTCTCCGACGTACTCCTTCTTATACTCCTCTGTTCCAATAACAGCACCCAAGTGCCGCTGTCCTTCCTTCGTTACCACAACTCCACTGCCACTGAAGATGTTTACAGCCCCGTCATAGTGCTCTGGCTTGACGATGAGGAAGGATTTAGCGGCGTTGGGTGTGTATCCTATGGTAGGGCCATTGGCCTGTATTAACCCCCACCAGTGGCTTAGGTCCTGTAATTTGCCGGCCCCTGACAGGTCGTCAGCATATGCCACTTGCTTCACCTTGGTTTTTTCAAACGCAATCACGTCTTGAAGGACTGACATGCCAAGGGCGTACATCGCCATGGCCACTGGGTCACCTTGAGTTGTTCCTTCCCTTGACTCTAACACCCTAGCCTTATTGCTACCACTCATATTTACATATAATTTAGAGGGTTCACTATAAGTGTTATCGGCGTATGTAGCCAGGGAAGGACACTTGATTTTTATATTATGAAGCATTGTTTTTCTGTTGATGGAGTTAAACGCGTTTCTTGCGTCCACTAACAGAACCGCTTCACAGTCTTCTTGGGCGAAGATCTCCCTCATGGCGTGGATGGCTGCTTCCCCTCCTGCCTGTTGCCCTGCGCATACCTGGAGGTTTCCCGCCGCCCTCCTCACATCCTCCTTGACGACAGCCATGATG
>JACEEZ010020867.1:61533-63731 GCA_016584305.1 Chionoecetes opilio
AGAGAGAGAGAGAGGAGAGAGAGAAGGAGAAGAGAGGAGAGAGAAAAGGAGAGAGAGAGAGAGAGAGGGAGAGGGGAAAGGGAGAAAGAGAGAAAAAGAGAGAGAGAGAAGAGAGAGAGAGAGAAAAAAGAGAAGAGAGAGAGAGAGAGAGAGAAGAGGAGAGAGGGAGAAAAGGAGAAGGAAAAAGGGGAGAGGAGGGGAAGAGAGAGAGAAGGAGAGAGAGAGTAGTTTTTTTTTAAAACCCTTTGAGATCCAGAGGAAATTTTCATTTTAATTGGCTACCTTTTAAACGTTTTTTAATTAATAAAAAAATTTTTTATAGATATGCCCTTTTTTTAGTACCCTTGTCCTTTAACTTTTTTGGGTATTTTAAAGTTAGTTTTCGTAATTTTATGGCTAACTACAGACTATTTTCATACAGTAAAGGAAAGATGTGGGCGTGAAAGGGTTAAGAGTGGAATCCGATACCTTAACAGGAGTTCGTATTGTGTGCACGATCCCTTGCTATTGACATTTGATACGTTCTTGAAACCTTATGAATATAGAGGTTATTGTGTATGTGTGTGGGTGGGTGTGCGTGTGTGTGGGTGTGGGTGTGGCTTGGTGTGGCTAGATGTAGATGCTAGATAGATGTGTGTGTGGCTGGGTGTGTGTGGGTGTGGATGTGGGTGTGGGTATGTGTGTGTGTCTGTGGGTGTGTGTGTGTAGGTGTGGGTGTGGGTGGGTGGGTATGTAGGTGTGGGTATGCGTGTGGGTGGCTGGGTGTGTGTGTGCGTGTGTATGTGTGGCTGAGTGTTTGGGTGGGTGTGGGTGTGGGTGTGTGGGTGTAGCAAGGGATTTCAACTACTGTACTCTATTTCAAATTCGTATTTTTTCAACCCTCATCTTTTGAAACTGATGTGAGATTAAAATAATACTCTTACTATGTTTTTTTTTTTTACCAATTCAGATATTTAAATTTATTATTGAGTGTTTTTTTTTTTTTTTTTTTTTTTTTTTTCTGTAGGCAGTGGTGACCCAGGGCTCGGATGGTAGGCTCTGGCGGTTCACTTGAGGATTCTGATGGTTGGGGTTCCTCGCCCGTTGGTGGCGCAGGCAGGATTTTTATAGTGACGCCTGTGATTACAGGCTCATGCCGCCCCCCTGTGTCCTCTCGCAGTCGCAGGAAGAGTTAATAGACAGGGCATGTGGGTGTTCTTAGGCCACTTGACGGTGCAGAAAGATTTTAGGTTTCTTCGGGGATCGAACTCGGGTCACCGAGAACGCCAGTCAGAGACTCTAACGGCTCCGCTACCGCCTCCCCAACAGAAAATAGCAGGAAATAGCAGGAAAATCTTCATATTATTGCTTATATTTTCATGTATTATAGTTTGCTAGCGATTTTTTTTCCCCCAATGGAGGCGCGGGGTTATATAGTTTAACCCCCTCACACCCAAACCTTTCCTTTGCTATATAAGATGGTCTGTTGTTAGCCATAAAACTACGAAAACTAACTTAATATACCAAATTAGTTAGTGGACAAGGATACTAAACAGGTCATATCTATAAAATATTGCTTATATTAATTAATAATCGGCTAATGGTACCCAAACTACAATGGAAATTACGCTCTGGGTCTCAAGGGGTTAAGAATATCGGGTTTGCTCGTAGATATTCAATTGTTATTCATTACGTTGTTATTTTACCGTTGTTATATATTTATTTTACTGTTGTTTTCTGTTGTTATTGGGTTGTTATCTACTGTTGTTATTGGGTTGTTGTTTACTGTTTTTATCTTACTGTTTTTATTGGGTTGTTATTTACTATTGTTATCTTACTGTTGTTATTGGGTTGTTATTTACTGTTGTTATCTTACTGTTGTTATTGGGTTGTTATTTACTGTTGTTATATTACTGTTGTTATTTACTGTTGTTATCTTACTGTTGTTATTGGGTTGTTATTTACTGTTGTTATTGGGTTGTTATTTACTGTTGTTATTGGGTTGTTATTTACTGTTGTTATTGGGTTGTTATTTACTGTTGTTATTGGGTTGTTATTTACTGTTGTTATTTACTGTGTTATTGGGTTGTTATTTTACTGTTTGTTATTTGGGGTTTTTATTTCTTTTTTTTTTGTTATTTCGGGGGTTGTTATTTACTGTGTTATTGGGTTTTATTTACTGGTTTTTTTTTTAAATTTTTTTTGGGTTGTTTTTTTTT
>JACEEZ010020868.1:0-16820 GCA_016584305.1 Chionoecetes opilio
CCAAAACCCCTCGTTTTAAGCCAGCAAGTGGGTATTGTAACAACGTTCCTTGCACAGGCCCACCTGAGACCAACATGCAGTGTGGGGTGGGTCGAAGAAAGAGGAATGCGTAACAATATGTTACTAAACCAAACCCCACCTCTAACCTAGCCTAAACTAGTCTGATTTAATAACTTAGACGACAAAACCAAACCCAAACACTCTAACCTAAACTAACCTAATTTTTTTTTAACCTAATTTTAACCGTTTATGGCTGAAATAACGGTAGATTTTCGGTAGAAAGTCATGAACGCATTATTTTCAATAGTCCATGGGAAAGGGGGTTTCAAAATACTCAAAATGAAGAAACTACACGATGATGTAAGTAAGAACCCTGGACTTTTGAAAGCCCACTACCAAACTAATACCCCACCTTTTTATGGTGGTAATTAATGGGATCAATCCAAAGTAATAGACAATCCCTTTGAACGGGTCGCCGATAGGAATTCTCGCCACGTTCCTATTTTTTCGTCGGCGAGTTTTTTCGTATTTTAGTTGGTTTTCTGAATTAAAGGGATTTAATATCAGCAATAGCCTGAACGTTAGGTTTAGGTTTAGGTTAGCCAGTTGACTATATGTTCTAGTTAGGTTTAGTGAATGAGCGGGGTGATTACCCCTAAGCTCAGCACCGAATAATACGACTTGATATAATAAGAACATAAGAAAATAAGGAAGCTACAAGGGGCAGCGAAGCCTACACGTGGTGTTCCGTAAAACCTAACACTACCTACATCCACCTTTCATCCACATCCATGAACCTATCCAGCTCTTTAAGGCTCCCTAATGACCCGCACTAACTATCTGTCTACTGAGACCTTTCCCATTCATTAAACCACCCTATTTGTGAACCAGTTTTTCCCTATTTCCTTTCTAAATCTCGTTTTTTTCCAGTTTGAATCCGTTCTTCTTGTTTTTACCCCTGGTTAAAAGCCGTAAGAACTTTTCCTTTACCTCTCCTTTATTAAATCTTTTTAGGTCCCCTTAGAGCTAGGCACTAAGCTATAAGGATAGGAAGATCGCCCCCCAGGGAAAACCCCTGGGTATGCAGGCAACCCTAGCCACACCTGTTTGTTAAAACCAGCTTACACTCAGATCTGAAAGAAAAAGAAACACACGCTGGCAACGCCGTCCCCAATCCTGCCGAGGCCGGTTGGTCCGCCACCCGGCCCGGAGCTACATTAATCTTTTTTGCCTTCACCGGTCAACACCTGCTGACGTCTCCTGTAACACGTGTTGTCTCTCTTCAGGCCATATGGGTGAGCACTGCGTTTTTCGTTTTTACGTGGGTGTGTGTGAAGTTTTTAACCCACTCATGCTTCGAATCCTTCTGTAGGGTACGGCATGAGTGTAGATATTCTTCATCCCTGTTGGGCCCACTGTGTCTTCAAAATATTTTATTCGGCGGGGTGGGTCCTGTGTCTGTGGTGTTACGCTACGCCCCAGGGGCGCCTTTCCCCCTTTCTCCCCTGGGCCTTATTTCCCCGCCAGGCGTCCCGGGCCCTGACACTGTACGGTTTCGTCTTTCACCCACCCCACGCCCCACCCCCGCCCCGGGACCCTCCCAAGGGCTGGTGGGGGTTTGGTGGTTCCTGGTCTCCCACATGTGAGCTGAGATCGCGGATGGTTCGTCGCCCCCAGCCACGCCCCACCCCCGCCCGGACCCTCCCAGGGGCGGTACGGTGTGTTGGAAAGTTCCCCTGGCCTCCCACGTGTGCGTGAGATGGGCGGATGGTTACTCGCTCTTGTGGTGCCCAACCCCCCCGCCGCCCCTCCATGGGCCGGGTAGGGGAGTTGAGCGTCCTGGCTGCCATTTCGACCCCCCCCCCTCCCCTCCCACCCCACTTTCCGGGGTTTCCGGGCATTGCGTTTGGCATGCAGGTGGGGGTTTGGGGGCGTTCCCGGTTGCGTCTTTTCCCTTTCCATTTCATGTTTAAACCCTTCTTTCTCAGCGGATCAATTTGTTGAGGCCCAAGGGCGCTCGGTGTCTTTTTAAGGTCCCGAGGGCCACAGCTCTGTCTCGCAACGCCCGTGCCTTCTGTCGGACCTCTTCGTCCCGCCGTTCCCCGGGTTTATGCTGTGGATGCTGCGGTCATCCTCCCGGATGGGTTGTGCCTGCTTAAAAAACCGGCGAGGCCTATGCTACCTCAAGGATGGTGGTCGAAGGCTTTGAATCTCCAACGCAGCCACTTCCGTCTGTCCTGGCGACGGTCTCTGGGTTCTCGGCTGGGCCCCTTCGCCAAGTCTTCGTCTCCTCCTCGTCTCGCACCTCCCAAACCCCCTGCCTCTGCTTCCATGAGCTCGGGGGTCGATCGTGCTGACGGTGGAGCAAGATCTGGCGGTCTCCTCAGTCCCTCACCATGCCCCGCGAACTCCCAGGTCGAGGACTTGCCGGCGGGGTCTGTGGCTCCAAACGGCTGGTCAGGGCTCCTGGGCCTTCCCCACCCTCACCTCCTGTACCTCCGGGGTTGTCGGCTTGGATGACTTCAGTGAACTCCTTCATGGCAAGAATGGAGGTCCACTTAACTTCTGGGTCCCGTTCCCCGACGCCGAGGCGTCGCAGGTCCCCATCGCCTGCTTCCCTCTCACCGGTGCCTCCTTCTGAGTCTGTGGTAGTCGAGGATGACTACCTGGTGTGCTCCGACGGGAAGAGGATGCGCCCTACCCTGCCCAAGCGACGACGGTTCGGGGACTTCCGCCCCCTGGCTTTCCTGTCCGGCCGGGCCCTTCCTCCGCCTTTTCTTCTGAGGTGCTTCTAGGTGCACTTCCCCTCGTCCCGCTGCGGAGGATGCCTTGGGACTCCCTCCTTCTTTCCTCCGTCCTGTTTACCTGGGCACCGAGCTGCCGTCGATTGCTTGGGGAAAACGGTTGACGGGCGGCTTGTTGCCATCGGTCGTCTGGAGGACGGCTGTGGGGCCCCGGGTTTTCCGGACTTGGAGGTGCGTCGCCCCCGGGAGAACGGGGACAGGAGTCCTACCTCTACCGCCGGATTCCCTTTCTCTCGCCTGGACGCTCCCTCGAAGCAGCCTGCGGTTTCTTTCGGCGGCCGCTTTGGATGCTCTGGCCTCCTTACTGGCTGAGCCTAGTTTGGTCAGGGAGGGCTTTTCGTGTGTGGAGGAAGCCAGGATGCCAGGTGGCTTTCCTCCGGGGGCCAGAAACGGTTTGCCCTGGATGAAGGCCGGCCTGGACCCTGCCGAAGTGTGGAGGGGCGGGTACCACCAGTGTGAAACCGGGGTCCTTCTCCGTCCTGGGCCCCGACCCCGGGTTTTCTCCCGGCCTCTGGTGGCTTTCCACGTGTGATGGCTGTTTTCCCTTTCCGGGGTTTGTCCCGGCTTTCTGCCAAGGACCTCCCGTGGCGGGCGCAACCGGTAAAAGGAGGGAGTTTTTCGCCGGGACTTTCAGAGCGGCAACACGCCTCCCTGTTGACCTCTTCTGTTGCCTTCTTCAGTCAGCTGGCGGAGTGGCTCTCCTCCCTCGCCGTGGATCACACTTCCCTCTCCCCGGCCTCCCGGTCGGATGTCTGTGGGGCTTTGTCGACCGCCTGTGATGCGTTCGGCGCCTCCCTCCTCCCGACGGTCCGCCCTGCCATTGACAGGGCCGTCACTGCCTGCTTGGCTCTTCGGCGCGGGCCTTTCGGGGCCTGCCGGAGCTGACTCGACAGCAGATTTCTCCGGTTTAGTCCCTTCGATCGGAGGTCTTGTCCGAGCCCTCCTTGCAGCAGTGTCTCGCCTCAATCCCCCCCACCGTCACTCTGGGGGTCTACTCCGGCCCCCAGACCGTCTCGGCCGGGGGGCTCCGGGAGGGGGTCCAGCAGTGTTCGTCGGGGCTCTTTTCGTCGGAGGGGCAGTCCAGGAGTGCTCACCCCCGTGTGGATGGCCCCCAGGTCCTCGTCGTCCCAGTCGGGGTGGGCCTTCCGGGTTCGGGGCTCTGGTCTCGGGCCTTTCGCTCGGGGCCCGCTACTGTCCACAAGCCTTCCTCCAAGGGTCGCTCTCGCTTCTGACCTCCCTTCCAGGGCCTCCTGCCCGGGGTTTTCGGGCAGCCTGGCCGCAGAGAGGTTGGGCCGCCAGGGTGGTCCAAAACCCGGTCTTTCTTGGCCCGGATTGCCCTACCGCCCCTTCGGTGACCTCCTTCTTGGACGCCGGTCTCCACAGTGCTCCCCCGCCCACGTGTCGGACATCCCACTCCCTCCGGGGTAGTGGGGGAAGGGGGCGGGGAAAAGGTCTTTCTTTCCCGCTTTTTTTAAATCGTACCCAAGAAGGACTCTTCGAAGGGGCGGCTTATCTTGGACCTCAGCCGCCTAAACGGATTTGGGGCGCAACCACCGGTTCCGTATGCTGACCTTGGCCCAGGTCCGCCTTCGGCTGGGCAAGGGGACTGGATGGGCGTCCCTCGATTCAAGGACGCCTACTGGCATGTCCCCATTGATCCTCGGTTCCGGCGTTCCGGGCCTTCCAGTGGGATCGGACACGGGCAGTTCACCAGACTACCCTTCGGCCTCTCCATCGCTCCGAGGGTTTTTACGCGGCTCACCAAGGTGGTGGCCCTCAGCGGATGGTGTCTGCAGGGGTAAATTGCCTCATGTATTTGGACGATGGCTGGTGTCCGCCCCGTCTCAGGAAGAAAGCGTTCGCATGCTGGACCGAGCTTTGGCGGGGCGGGGGAGATGGGGTTCCTAGTCAACAAGGAAAGTCCGCCCTTTTACCCCCTCCCCGCATTACTTGGCTGGGCATGCAATGGGACTCCCGTTCGGCTGCGGTTGGGCATCTCGGGGGAAATGCGGCCAAGCTTCATCAACCCCCCTCTTCCGGGCCTGGGTGTCCCGTTTTTTGTCAAGGAGGCATTGGGAGTCCCCTTCTCGGCTCGCTCAACTTTGCCGCAGAGGTCACTCCCCTAGGCCGCCTTCGTCTCTGTCGGCCTTGTCCGGGTGGTGAACACAGCCGTTCCGGTGCGACCCCGCGGACTTGCTCCGGCCCGTCCCTCCCCTGGCCCTCCCCACTACTGGACAAGTGGTTGGTGGAGACGGTTTTCTCCGCGTGGAACCGGTGGCTGCCTCCGCCCCCTACGGTCTTCGTGATGTCGGATGCGTCGGACGTCGGGTGGGGCTACCATCCTCCGACGGCCGGCAGGGTTTTCGGCGGTTGGTCGCAGGTGGAGCGCAGACTCCACATCAACGTCAAGGAGCTGCTGGTTCCACTTCTCTTCCTCCGATCGAAACCCCATCCCAGAAGGGACGGCTCTCTGCTTCGAGATGGACAACATGGTCGCGGTCCACTGTCTCGCCCCCCCCAAGGGACATCCAAATCCGCCCTTCTGTTGTCCCTTTCGGAGCAGATCTTCGGCCTGGCGGCCAGTTTCCATCTTCATCTGTCTGCCCAGGTTCCTGCCGGGAGTGGAGAATGTGTGGGCCGACGCCCTGTCTCGCTTCCGGGGCTCGTCGGTGGGTGGCAGCTTCGCCGGAGCGCTTTGCGGCTCTCTGTCGGCGGTGGGGCACTCCGGAGGTGGACCTCTTCGCGTCCCGCCCCCTCTGCCCAACTACAGGCCTTTTTGACTAGGGGGGACCGGACAGCTGCGGGAGGCCCGGACGCCCCAACGGAAGACTGGAACAGGTGGCACCATGTTTACCTGTTTTTCCCCCTCCCTGCACCAGTGTCCTCCTGAAGGTATGCAACAAACTGCGTTCCTACAGGGGCAAGGTGACCATGGTGGCTCTCTCTGGCCGGCGCAACCGTGGTTCTCCGAACTGCAGGCCTGGTGTCCCTCCCCTGTTCCCCTAGGGGCCCTCGCTTTGTTTTTGGGGGAGCTCCCGGCCAGGCTTCTTTCCACTTGAAGCTTTCACGCCTGGAGTTTCTCCGTTACCTCTCTCCGTCGGACTGTCTCGGACGCGGTAGGGTAGCGGAGGAAATGTTGGCGGCACTTCGCCCGTTCTCTACGAGACAGTATCAGTCTCACTGGAAGGCCTTTCAGTCGTTCCTCAAACTCAAGGGCCTCCGCGACGTCTCTGAACCGGTTGTCCTGGATTTCCTCTCCTTCCTGGCCCACGACCGTGGGGGTCCCCCGCTACTCTCTCCACTCACCTGGTGGGCCCCGGCTGACCCCCTCAAATACGGTTGGGTTTGGTCCTGGACCGGCGTTCTGTGACCCTGTTGAAGAGGGGTTGTTCCAAAACCCCCCTCCCCGTCGTCCTGGCCCCTTCTGGTCCCGAAGAAGGTTCTCCGGTTCCTGCAGGGCGACCAGTTTAGGTCCGACGCTGCCGGACCTCCCCCTCCTTCAGAAGGCCTTGCTCCTGGTGGCCCTGGCTACGGGGTTTCGGGCTTCTCAGCTGAGGGCGCTGAAACCCCTTTCCCCCAGTGGACGACCTTCTCGTGGGACGCTCCGCTGTCTCCCTCTCCCTCTCGCCCAAGGTTTCTGGGTAAGAACGAGCGGCAGGACCACCGTCTCCCCAAACCCGTCGTCGTTCCGGCTTGGTCTGCTGGGGACGCCGCACACCCCTTGTGCCCGGTTTTCGGCGCCTCGGTGTTACCTGGATGCTTCTGAGCCCTGGCGTGTGACCTGCAGTTCCTGTTGCGGCGATCCTGTCACTGGTCGTCCCCCCCACCACCAGAGGGATTGCCGGCCGGCTCCGGGGCGTCATCGAGTCGGCGGATCCGGGGCACCCCCCCTCGCGCCCATGACGTCGGGGGTGTTGCTGGTCTCTGGCCTTCCTCCGCGCCCATTCCTTGGAGAGGGTACGGGAAGGGGACAGTGGAGTACGGCCCTCGTGCTTCGTGGCTCGTTACCTGTCCCACTCCGTCGTGGACTTCCCCTGTGTTGTCCTGGGACTCCCTCCGCCGGAGGGGCTGGGGTGGTGGACGCCGGGGCTCCCCTTGACGTCTCCGCTTGATTCGGGTGAGTATACTAGTAGTATCGTTTTGTTCTTGTGCAGTTGCTCTTTTGCCTCCCCGGGGGGTCGGGGGCTTCTTTGCCCCGTCTCCAAGTGGCAGGTAGCTTAGTGGAAATAGCACTAGGGGGACCTAAAATGACAGCTTTGAAGTATGAAAAGCCTATTTTGGGTCCCTGACAGAGCTAGTGCAAAGGCCTTCGGCCTCCCACCCTTCCTTCCCCATCAAGTTTTCAGCCCCTCTCCCCGGGGATGCTTTTTGGGATGGTTATGAAGCTCCGGGCCGGCTGGCGGACCACCGGCCTCGGCAGGATTGGCACGGCGTTGCCAGACGTGTGTTTCTTTTTCTTCCAGATCTGAGTGTAGGCTGGTTTTACAAACCAGATGTGGGTATGGGTTGCCTGTATACCCAGGGTTTGCCCTGGGTGGCGATCTTTCCCCATCCTTATAGCTTTGTGCACTAGCTCTGTCAGGGACCCAAAAATAGGCTTTTCATATTTCAAAGCCGTCATTATCCACTTAAAAACTTCTATCAGATCGCCCCTTACTCTGCGTCTCTCGAGTGAGTGTAATTTTTTAAAAACTTCAATCTCCTCTCATAACTAAAGTTACGCATCCCTTGTATCATTTTGGACATCCCTTTTCTGCACTGTTTCTAACAACACTATATCCATCCGGTAATATGGAGACCAAAACTGAACCGCATAATGTCTAGGTGAGGCCTGCCCAGAGCCAGATAAAGCTTTAGAATAACTTCCGCACTTCTACTTTTTAAAACTTCTGGTGATGAATCCTAATACTCTATTAGCACTATTTCTGGCCTCAATACATTGTTTCCTAGGTCAGAGGTCTGGGCTCACCCTCAAATCCAAGATCTTTTTCCCCCTTCTGATCTTTCAGCGATACATTGCTTATGGTGTATTATTACCAGGGTTTTTTCCTACCAACATTCATAACGCTGCATTTATCAATTTTAAATTCCGTCTGCCATCTGACTGCCCACTCGCTAAGCTTATCTAAGTCTCGCTGCAATATGTTTTTCATCAGACTGTGATCCAATAATCCTACCTAACTTAGTATCATCAGCAAACTTGCTGCCTATCACTGCAATCCCACTATCCAAGTCGTTGATGTAAATCAAAAATAGTAAAGGACCCAAAACAGACCCTTGTGGAACTCCACTTGTCACCAGTCCCCATTCAGATTTAGAACCATTAAAATTTTAACCCTTTGTTGCCTATTACTTAGCCAAGCTCTGATCCAATGAAGAACCTTCCATCTATACCATGAGCCCTAAAACCCTTTTTTAAGAGTCGCTCGTGTGGTACTTTGTCAAATGCCTTGCTAAAGTCCAGATATATTATATCATAATCCTTATCATTATCTGCCGTCTCGTAAACTTTCCTATAAAAACTCAATAAATTGGTGAGACATGACCTACCCTTGGTGAATCCATGTTTGTGAATCATTGATCAAACTATGTTTATCTAAGTGCTCTCTAATGTTTTTTGCAATAATAGATTCCAATAAATTTTCCCACCATTGATGTTAGACTTACGGGTCGATGATTTGATTTTAGTCCTCTGTCTCCCTTCTTAAATATGGAACAACATTTTCCTTTCCTCCACAATAATGGCACATCGCCTATCTCAACCGATTTCCTAAAAATGTGCACTAACGACTCACTAACAACCTCCTTGCATTCCTTAATACCCTGGGATACACTTCATCTGGTCCTGGCAATTTAAAAAATTTTTATTTTATCTATACCCCCTTCCACCATTTCCCTAGTTATCACAATATCTTTGAGTTTCTCCTCATCACTTCCTTTGAACATCTGTTCACAATCAGGTATCGTCTGTGGGATCCTCCTCCGTAAAAACACTTAAGAAATAATCATTTAGACTCTTACACATATCCTCATCTGTATTTAAACCTCCCCTTTGTCCTGACCTTAACGGCCCAACTAATTCCCTTGTCTTTGTTTTATATACCTGATATAACCCTTTTGGGGTCCCTTTTCGCCTGTTCTGCTACTTTAATCTCATAATTGTTCTTAGCAATTCTAGTTAATTTCTTCACTGTCCTCGCCATCCCCGTTATACTACTCTTTGTTTACCAATCCTGCCTTGAACCTTAATAAATGTTTCTTTTTACTTCAATGTTGTTTTAAATTGGTGGTCATCCATTTTGGATCACCCCTTTCTGGACCTTATTTCCTATAAGGAATATTTTTTTTCTGTCCGTCAATTATATTCCTTACAAATGAGGTGTAATCCTCATCAGCCCCGACCTCACTTCCATTTTTAACCTCTCTAATTACCTCCTCAGCCCAGACCTCACTTCCCTGTCTAACCACTCTAATTACTTCCTCAGCCTCGACCTCACTACCATATCTAACCGCGCCAATTACCTCCAGGTGCCTTCCTAATCCTCATAATTGGCCTTTCCAGCTGTCAGCGCCCTGTCATTATTCTGGGAAATTTCTTCCCCTCCATCCCACACCTCTTATTAATAACCTCCAGGGCCCATACTTATAAAGATTTAGGATTCGTCCTAGGATTCGTCCTAACCCTGCGTCCTAAGGTTCGAGGAAAGTCTAGACGCGTCCTAAGACGGCGGCTTAGGACGAAGCGCTGAGCGCTACATTTAGCAAGAGTCCAATTTGGATTTCATGAAATATCACTACTAAGAGTCATCAGAAAGGTATAAAAATACGAAAAACACAAGATTAATATTTCTATGATAATTGCTGAAGACAACAACGAATGAATTCATCTATAAGAATAATTGTACCAGATATGCAACGTTCCGTTCAAAAGACACAAACATTGACATTGTCTTCGCTCTATCGACGAGAAAAATAATATTTTTCAGGACAAGACTTTCATCCTTGGCCAGCTCTTTCAAGCAAGGAAAAATGTCCTATGTCCTGCGATGGGAATTTTCCATGCCGAGATGATCGGCGAAGAGCAAGGCAGATGCCTGACAGGCCATCGCCAACCACATGATCGCCGCGCCGCCTTCCTTAGCGAGAGATACGTCAAGGACTGCCGGTTATAATGGACGAGGATTTCGCGGTCGTTTTCAAAGACACCGACTATTTTTTCCTGGCCTACAATAGGTGCTTTTTCTAATGGAGATAGGGTTATAATGGACGAGAGTTTCGCGGTCGTTTTCAGAGACACCGACTATTTTTTCTTGGCCTACAATAGGTGCTTGGGGAAATATTTGGAGCCCTCCTTCCGGCTTTGACTGAATAACCCCGCCTGTATTGTTGCTTTTGACCCCCAATTGTAAAGGTTCCGCGTGCCTCCCCTTGGTTAACCCACCGGCCGCTATGAAAATGGGGTGCCTAAAAAAAATTCTAAGTCCTTGGTTAGGTTAGGTTAGGAAATACTTTGTGGTTAAGGTTAGGTTGGTTTAGGTTATATTTTGGGGTTGGTTTTAGGTTGGTTGGTTTAACTTTGTGTTTCACCAGTAAAGCAAGACGCAGCTGATTCAAAACATTTTATTGAAAAAGGTTTCGACCTAAAAACACTCAGTCAACAGACTAAAACGATACATTCACAATCCCTATTTCAATTAAAAAACATACAAGCAAAAACTAAATACATAAAATACAATGATATAAAATCAATACTCAATCAATGCCCCACTAATAAAGCGCACAACCTCTCACTAATTTCCTTTTGCCGTTTCCCCCTGGGAGTGGAGGGTTGCTAGAAAAAACACCTGACATAAACCAATGGGGTGTGGCTGACAGCACACCCAAAATTTCCCCTAGTTATACAAAATTAAAACAAACACCCCTTATAACACAATATACCCATTATCCTAATAGAAAATAATTATTTTATCTTGTATTTAAAATGCATATAACCAACCCATATTTACAATACACTCCCCCCCCCAAATATATAAACTACATCATCATTTTAAAAATTTTTTTTCAGGCAAAACCAACCAAACGTGCACAGATCGCTTTACCAGAATGTCATTTTGTCCTCGTATTTTTTCCCCCGGGTTTCTGATTTTATAACGCACGCTAACATTCTTACTTTCCCATCACTCCCGGGTTCAGCCGATACTTCCCCCCCCATCTTCCAGCTTCCCCTTACTGTATCTGTTTTGTACTAAAAAAAAATATCCCCGGCTGCTGTTTCCCTCTCCTGTGCCATTTTTGCCTAAAAAACTAATGGGGAAAAAAATCCCGTTGCCTTTCTTCCAAAAAGAGGACACAATACCCCAAATAAAGTTCAACCTTTTCCATGTCCTGTGTATCCTTCCCATACCCCGGGAGCTTTTTTGCTTTTCTTCCCAAAAGAGATCATTGGGCCAAATAATTTTCCCAGATCAGGTTACTTCCTGGCTTTTATCCCAATCTCTTTTTCATTTTAATGGGTTAAACTTAAAATAAGGCTGTTTGGAGCCCCCAAATGATAAATTTTGTTCCTATGGCTAAAACCCCCCCTTTTTCCCAAACTTTATAAGGGTTCCTACATCCATTTTCCCAGGGGCATCTGCGACTTTGTTAATCCCCCGCATCCCTTCACTAGAAAAAAAATCTCAGGTATCAACCGTTCCATCCCTTTACCATAGCTTTTAAACTTTTTTGGCTGCCAAAAACGGATCCCCCCTCTGAATGCACCTACCTAAATCCCCTTTATTGCACCTTCTAAAAGTTATTAAAAAGTTTTCCTATCATACCCCCCTCAGTCGATCTAGGTAAACCGCCCTGCAAATAGACATTTAAAATATAACACCATACACCTTTATTTTTGGGCCGGGCGCTTTACTGTGTCCTTCACCAAATGGTCCAAATAAGTCATAGAATCTTTTTGAAGGGGCCGGGGGTTGTAATCTCTCACTAGGAAGTTGACCCAGGGTTTTTGTTTTCCCACAAGTTTTCAAGTTTTCTACTTAAACATCTTTCCTTTTTACGTTGTTAACTTTCTTGCTTTTTGGTCCCCAAAAATTTGGGTCTGTAATTAGCAATTAATTTCCCCCCTGCGATTATACTATAAAATTGGGATATTATTTTTAAAATTTTGATTGGGGAAGGAGAACAATCTTCCGGGTTCCAGTTGCTTTAAACCGTTGGCCATTCCTGACCTCACAAGGGCCCCTTTTCATCCATTCCGGGGCCCAGGCTTGATCCCTAGCTTAAAATCATCACAATAATTTTTTGTACTTCTTTAATCAACCACGTTCCTGTTTCATTCATAATTTCCCCCAGGTTTTTGAATACCCCTTTCAAAGCCCTTTCCTTGAAGGCTGACAAATTCAGCAAGGGTTTTAATCAATCTATTGTACTACAAAACCGGCGAAAGTAACCTTTTTGAAAAATTATCTGTCAGTATTTGTCTTTGCTTCGAAATTCTTTACTGCCTATTCTAGGGGTAATTCCTTTCACATGTTTGTTTGATAGGCCAAATTCGTGGGTAGAACATTTCAGGACCCCCTTTGCCACACAGAATCAAAACCAAAGCTATTGGAAATCCCCTAGTTGTCTGTCGCCGGTTACAGTTGGAGGGGAACCCCCACCTTCATTAATAGTTTTATTTGATCTCTGTATCTTTGGGCCAAAAAAGTTCCAAACCCAAAAGTTTCCCTTTGTATTGAGCCCGACAAAATGTCTAGAATATGGATAAGGGTGAAATTCCATTCACTTTTTTTTCAATAAATTCTCGCAACCTACAGCAAGAACTGCGCCACAAATTTCTAGTCTGGTATAGGACTGCCCTAGTTGGAGCTATTCTATTTTTAGTGCCAAAGTCCACATAAAGCCCTGTTTCCCAAGCTCCCACCTGATATAAGCACAAGACCATAAGTTGACTATGGCATGGGAAAAAAAACCCAACAAGGTTCCCACGCATATCCGTTTTAACTCATTAAATTCCCATGCTGTTAAACAATACATACCCTTTAAAACCCAAGGATTTCCCTTCTTATACTGCATTCAGGCAGGGGGTCCACCCAAACCTAGATTCTCTTCCTTATCATTTTCCATATTTTCATTGAGACACTAATTCTCGCATAAATTTTGGATTGACTGTATGGTATTTTGTAAGGGGATCATAGACTGTCCGTTTGATTTAATACCATTTTTTTCGTCAGCTGATTTTGGAAGACCATAGCCCCTATTCACCCCTTCAATTTTGGTCCAATGTATATTTTTTCTTGTATTTTTTTTAAAAAATTTTATTTTAACCTCAAAATTAACTTGTCCCTTTTGGGTTTTCCCAATAAATCCTAATTTTTTTTTCCTTTCTTAGTGCCCCAAAAAATTGACCTTTTCTCCTACCTTCATTATCTCCGGACTTTATCCATGTTTATCTTAAACCTCCTACATCAAGTATCCTTTCAGTTTCTTAATTATGTTTTTGCTTCAGATGTTGTGTGTCAGACTGTAAATGTCGTCTACTATAAATTTCCCTTAATTACTTTTTGGCTGCCCTGAACCCTTGAACTCATTTTCGGCCGTGGGGGCGTAGAGCCTCAGGGCTATTCCCCCCTGGGTCTGTCCCCAAAAAGTCACACGTGAAACATAAGGGTCGTTTTCTATTATTCCCCAATCACGCCAGAAAAAACCATGCGGTGCTGATCTAATCAAAAAACCCCAAAACAGTATTATACATTTTGCAATGTCCCCAACAATTACCTTTTTTTGTCTAAACCTCAATAGTATACCAAAGCAATTTTTAATATGTCAGGTCCCTTTGCCCAGAAATCTTTATACATGGCCCATGTTGCTGTAAAGTTGAAACAATTCTAGAGGATTTCGAGGGCCCGGGCTTTAATATTTATGGGGAGGGGAAAATAGTGAACGGACTGTGTGTAACATAAATCATTTGGTTAGCTTACGGGCTACTTTCCCCGTTGACCATACCTTCCTCTCTCTTGGTTTTAACCTTAGAATATTCTGAGCCAAGTTTTTCCCGAGTCTTTTTTCTGTAGAATACAGCGTGCTATAGCCCCTGATTATTTTTCGCTACGGGGATCTTTTTATCCAGGGGTATGTTCAGTCCAACGTTTTTCCTCTTGATTAGCTTAACCTTGTTTTTAAGTTTTAATTCCCTGTCTTCCCTAATGTGTAGATTTTTCTCCAATCGGGCAAACCCCACATTTACAATTACCACTTTTTGGATAGCAACGTACCTAATTTTCCCTGCAAAGAAGGCATCCAACTTTTTGGTAATCCGCTTTGGTCCAATGTTTATTCATTTTCATTTAATTCACATTGATATGAAAAATGCGTATCTGGTACTACTGCTTTTTTTACTTTTTTGCAGTTTAATGATGGATGAGATCCACCAAAAAAACCCCCAAATTTATTTTCATTAACTGCAAGTTCCCCTAGTCTGTCTTACAATAGGGAGTAGGCCACAGTTTTTCTGTCCACTAACATATCCACTTGACCAATTGGGCCCTTTTTAAAATTTATGGCTTTAAAACTCCAAACAACTTTTCAACCCCACGGGGGTTTTTTTACTACTTTGCTGTTATTTCATTAATACCCCATCAAGACCCCCAAAGTTACCTTGATCATCAAATTTGAGGAACCAAATATTCCCCTTTCTTTTAAATTTCTCAGTAAAATTACCTACTTTTTTTCACGCTAAATTCACGTCTTTCCCTTCAACCCAAATTTCTTCGCCATCCTATGAGTTTTCTGGTCACATTAGACCAGGGTCCCCCAATTTTTAAAAATTTGGTTCTTACTCCTAACTTTTCTGATAAAGAAGAACCCCTCATAGGACAAAAGTTATTTGTGGGTTTCCTGGGGTACGTAGGGTAAATTTTTAAATTTAACAATTTGCAAAATATGGGGATGTAATCTCCCCAAACCCTGTGTCCATCCTCCCTCACACATTCTCTTGTTAGGGCAGTTATTTCTTGTGTCCTATGTGTAAAAAACAGAAAAAGAATTTTCACACGAAACATTTCAAAAATCCTGATTGTTTAACCTTGAAAACCCGCACTTCTGTAATATCTGATGCTGAAACATGGGAAACCAAAATTTTCTTGCTTGACCTGTACATTGCCTTGTTTTTTAACCGCTCAGAATTTTTTCCTAACTCGTGTGACTTTGACTGTCCTACCACATTAGATTAAGATCAGTCATATTTGGCCCCCTTTCCATACTCATCTTTGTTTTGATGAGATTCCCCGGCTTTCGTGCAATTGTTTTAAACGCGCAACTAACTCAGTTTTCTTGGCGGGTTCCCACTCACATAAAAATTTTGAATCATTTCCTTTGAACTCATGTTTCCCTCAAAAACATTCCAATACTCAATGACTTCTTTTCCGTAGTAAAAAATTTGAGCAATTCCTCAAATAATTTTCTCATCTTCAGATCCTGAGCTATCAATACCCAATCCGCTCTGAGTTAGAGGGAAATCTTTTACTTGTGTCACCCTAGTATAGTGTTCATTTCTGAGAAAAGACCCATCTTTTTCATTCTAAAACCAAAATCGTTTTACTGGTTCACCCTATCAACAAAATTCTTAGGGCTTCCTTCCACTATGGGGTTTTGGGGACTTTTTCTCCTTATACTCATCTTTTTTTCAGAAACCCAAATTTATTATCCAAAGGGTCAAAAATGTCACTAAAACTGTCCTCCCACCCTTCACCACGGCTGTGCATCACCAATCAAACAAATTTCAGAGCATTGGATCTTCACCATAATTTTTAGTCACAAATCTTTCAAAAAACTTTACGAAAAAATAGGATAATCTCTGATATTCCCACTGAATGTCGGGGGATCCAGTGCTTCACTTTCACCGAGTACCTTGTTTGTCCTTTTTTTCATTTGATATTTTTAACCAGCCGGTGTTTTCAGATTACCCTTTCAAGTTGTAATATTACTTTCTCACTTTTCAAAATCACTTTGTAGTCCTCTTTCTTGTTGTCTAAACCTATACACAAACTGGTCGTGCGACCCTTCAACCGCCCTGAAAGCTCACATACCTCACAAACTTGGTTTCAAAAATTTCTTCCGGGGCTCTGCCCCAGTGATTCTTCAAAAAACTTCACTTTCCTGGGGAACTTGGATTTTCCGTGGTCGCTGTTGCTTGCCTCCTCCTGTTGCGGTGTCGGGCTGATGCGAAAGTTTCACCAGTCAAGCAAGACGCAGCATATGTCAAACAGTTTATGAACAAAGGTTTCGACCGGGGAAACACTCAGATCAAAAGACTGAACAAGATACTTTACAATACCTATTTCAATTAAAAACATACAAAGCATAAATACAATACTAAAAAACCAAATTTTATAATCAATACTCCCCATCAAAGCCCCATAAAAAACAGGCAAACCCCCTCAGTCACTAAGTTTCCATGTTGCCCTGTTCCCCGCCTGGGAGTGACTGATGGGTTTTAGATAAACACACCTTGACTAAACCCCGTGTGGGTGTGGCGACAGCCCCACCCCTAATTTCCCCGTTTACAAAATTAAACAAAACACGCCTATAACAAAATAACCCATTATCCATAATAGCAATAATCTATTTTATCATTGTAAAAAATTAAAAAAGCTATAAACCAAATCCCTATTTCAATACACTTTTTTGGGAAGGTTGGTTGGTTGGTATATTTGTGGTTAAGGTTGGTTAGGTTAGGTTAGGATACTTTGTTTTAGGTTAGTATACTTTGTGGTTAAAGGGTTGGGTTTGGTTTGGTATACTTTGTGGGTTAGGTTAAGTTAGGGTTTGGTTAGGATACTTTGGGTTAAAGGGTTGGTTAGGTTAGGTTTAAAATTTTTGGTTAAGGTTAGGTTGGTAGGTATACTTTGTGGTTAAGGTTAGGTTTAGGGGTTTTTATTTTGGGGTTGGGTTTTTTAAAAGGTTTTAAAGGGGGGTTTTTTTTTTAAAAAGTTTTTTTTCCCCCCCGGGGGCCCAGTTTTT
>JACEEZ010020869.1:0-17500 GCA_016584305.1 Chionoecetes opilio
GGCTATGTTTGAGCTCGGACGGTGGATTAAAGGTGTTAGCAAGCGGGGGGAGCCAGAGGACCTGGCACTTCTCCAAAACATGGATTGGTAAATAAGGTTAAACCATGTGTGTGTGGGAATCACAATGAAGGTACTTCGAGAAAAATCCTATGGTTATTTTTGGAGCTACAGTCAAAACGTCATTACTCGGAAACCACATACTAGCATTAACTACAGCATAGAGTTGGAAAAAATATGGCGGGCGGGAAGGCAGAAAGTGTGACAGCCACACCACCACAGGGTCTCTCACCACAGGGCACGCCCACTCCACAACTGGTTTACTTGGTTTACTTGGTCTTTGTTAAGAGGCAAAGCCTCACAGTCGTGGTGGTCCACCGCTGCTGCCATTTCTTGCCCCGTCCCTGTCTACAGGGCCACCTGGTCTGGTATGGTGTTGGACTGAGTCACTGTCTTACGGGGGGGCGCCGCCCTTGTCCAGCCACACCCGTGTACACAGGCTCACCTCACACTCTTTCGTCCCAAACCCCATACACTGGGTAGGGGGACTAGTCGCGCTGCCCCACTCTCACCCAGTCTTTAAACCCGATGTGTACCCTCACTACACACCGTTTCTCAACACAACTGCTCGCCCCAACACACTACAGGCGTGTATCACCCTACAAAACGCCACTCCTTTCTGTGTGCAAAGTTTTTCCCGAAAGGCACAGCTGTCTTGCTGCCCCCCATAAAGGATGCTTTGCATGTGGCATATAGAAAAAAAAAAATCTTCAGAAACACCCAAATATCTTCAAGTACTATATTTATCTCTGTGTTTACGGCCTCTGATCAAAGCGCGGGAAGATGAGCCTCCCTGATGCTACGTCACCGGGGCCTGAGCATGAGCGTCTGCAAACCTTGAGAGCGTTTGAAAACCTCGGGGAATTTGCAGATTTTGATTGCGGATTTTTTAAAAAAACGGCTGACTGGATACAAAAAAGTGACGTCGTATTGTTGATATACTCGTTAATGGCTATGATTTGATTGCATTAAATCAGGAATGATGAAATGGTCTGGACGATTACTTTAAAGAAGTTTCGTTTCCTCATTCATGGCTATCCTATCAAGGTCCCTTACGGATCATAAACCCTTACTTCACCTCTTCAAGGCCCAAGGACCAGTCAGGACGCATGGCTCGATGGTTACTTACAATCAAGATTTCATGCCTGAGTTTGCGTACATTCAAGGCAAAGCTAACGTTTGCTGCTGATGCTCTTTTTCTCGCAACTGTGCACTTACATGTCCTGTTACCACGCAAAGCATCACATTTGACACGCTTATCTCACGATGATCTCTTCACTGCCCAACGCAAATGACCCCACATGGTCAAAAGGTCATCTATTACCTTGAATCAGGTGATGACCTCCGACATTCCTAAGGTTCCTTCTCTTTCACATTACCTCCTTCAGGAAACAGTTTGCTTACTACAAAGCAACCACACTTACAGGCAAGCATGAACCGTCCTCGTCTCGTCCACCAACTTGTCATTCCTCCAACTCATGTCCAGTCTGTCCTTAAACTCATTCATGACACACCCAATGCTTCACATCCTGGCAAGGAAAAGTAACTTTTCACAAGCTCGAACCTTAAATTCTTCTGGCTCACATGAGGAAAGGATATCAATGTCCACACATTGAAGGTATGTTCATACTTGCGCAAGAACTAAAGGTGATATACATCCTCATGTTCCCATTTCTCAGTTATCCTGTGCCTTCAGCACTATGAGAAGTTCTTGGCATTGATTTGCTGAAACTCCCTCTTACCGAACGTGGAAATCAATATTTAATGGTTGCTGTTGAACCATTTTTCACTTTTTTCCATTATTGCTCCACTGCCTAACAAATCAGCACAAACAGGGCACTTTGCATTTTTTGCAAGTGATTTGCCCTTTCATACCCCAAAGGTTTCTTTTGTCTGAAAAACGGCCCCCTGGTTTTTTAAAAAAAAAGGTCTTGTTTCCCCCTTGTGCCAACATTCAAATCGGGGAAGTGTAATTTTTGGGGGCTTACCGCCCCAGTGCAAGGGTTTGGTGAACGTTGAAACCGTAAATCATAAACACTTTACGCCCCTTTATTCCTGACACTGAAAAACCTTTTTGGGACAACCTATGCCCCTCAGGTGATGGGTTTTCTAAATTTCCCCCCAAATCAACAAGTCTGCCCTCTGAGCCCACCACATTACTTTTCTTTTTTCCCAGGACAAAACTTCTTCCTTTTTATTTTTGCCCAAAACCTTTCAAAGGGGCCTATATAAAACTATGATGATTTTGTAAAGGGATAAGGTTCCCTTTCCAAAAATACCCCCAAATTTACCCAAACAATCCCCTTGCTCTTCTAAAGCTGATATGCCCTATAAAACAATAATCAGTTTTCCACATTACATTTTAAACGTAGGTACATGGTATTCCCTTTTTGGGGGTAAAACATTTCCAAATTAGCCCCAAAATTTTGACGGCCCCTTCCGGGCTAGCTCAAAAAACCTGGGAAAAAGGGTTTCTTTGCTCATTTAATTTTGACGGCCCAAAGGAATTGGGCCCATTTTAAATTCTTTTAAAAAAAGGGTTTCCCCCGGGCCTTGACTGGGGGAGGACCCAAACCCTCGTTCCTGCTGAGTTTTAACCTCCCTAAATCACACCCAAAAACCCGGAAAATCTACTTCCACTTCTATACTCCCACCAGCTCCTCACTCCTCTGGCTACCCTTAAATTTCCCCGTATTTTATGTGAAGAAAAACTTTTCCCTTTTTTCCTTTTTCCCATTTTTACCTTAGGGGGGGTAATTGCTATAATTTTGGGTATATATTTGTTTTTTTTAAAACACATATTTTTTTGGGGTACTCATATGTCTTTTTTTGGGGTACCAGGGCCGGATTTTTCCACAATTTATGTTTCCACATTTTTTTTTTAGGGAGTACAAACCCTTTTTTCCGGTCCCCCTTTTTTCTATTTGATATATATATAAATTATTTTAATATAATATATATAATAATATGGGTTTATTTTTTGGGGGGCCATTTAAATTTGGTCCCGTTTTTTTTGGGTTTATTTTCTAGTTTTTCCCTTTTGTGGGAGATGAGGGCATCTTGGGGGTTTTGGTCCCCCCGAGAATATGTGGTTAATTACCCCCCCCCCCCTTGTGTTTTTAGTGTTCTGTTTTATTTTAGTATTAAGCCCTTTGGGCCCACTAGGAAAACCCACGGGGGGCCCAAGGGTTTAAAAACCTACCACCTAGCGAGGGTTTCCTATTTTTTTTCCCGCGCATGCGCCAGACGACCCAAGCGGGGTCCGACCTAAAACCAACCCCCCCCTTCCAGAGGACATACAAGATTAGGGGGAGAAGGTCCCCGGTCGTCAATTCAGTTTAAGCCACGTTTTTAATTTTTTTTTCCCACCGTTTTTTACCAGTTTTAAAAAAAAAAAATACCAAAGCGGGACAAACCTGTATTTCCCTTCCCCCCAAAAAGGAGAATCATCTCCGCAAAAATGGGCATTTATATGAAAAATAAAAAAATAATAAAAATTTTATAATGGTAAGTTTATTAATGCTAAGTGTAAAAAAATTATAATATAATAAAAAAAAGAAAAAATGATGCAAAAACCCCGTGGTTTTTTAACAAAAGGGTACTTTTCATCAAAATAGTGTTTAAGGGAAAAAGGGATAAATTTTAAAAGGGAAAACAAAAAATAAATAATATTAATTATAAAAATAAAGTAAAACAATAATAAATAACACGGGGGAAAAATTTTTTTTGATTTGGTCTGACCCTTTTTATTAATTTTTTTTTGGGGCTGAACCCAAAAAACTGATCTATTTTTTTTCTCTATCACGTAAATTTTTTGAACTGTGGGATTTTTCTTTTTCTTAAAAAAATGAAAAATACGGGTACAAAACCCTTAACGTGCTTTTTTTTAAAAAAAGGGAAAATGTTAACATACAATGAAAAAGAAAAAAAATGGCATGAATAGAAGTTTTTTTAAACTTATCATTTTTTTTAAAAGGATAAGGCTAAAATTGTGTGCGGGTTTAAAAAAAAAATTTACGTTTTTTACCCTTTGGGTTGGGAGTTTTTTCAATTTGGGGGACTTCGCGTTTGATGCCCAAAAAATCATCCCTCAAGACATCCCTTTAAACCCTTAAAAAACTTTTCCTTTCCAAAAACCCCTTCAAATCTTGGTGAAATCTTTTCACCTTGCTCCCCCTTTTGGGCAGAACCAAGTTTTTCCGGAAAGGGCAAGAGGCTATGCAAAAAATGTATTTTAATACTCATTTTTGAAAACCAAAGCGCTTTGTAGCTTTTCCAATATTTTTCAAACAATTTCTGTGAAATTTTATTTGCAGGGTTTTAATTTCCCAAGGGAAAGTTCTTGACGACGTTTTTTAAATGAAACCCAAGCATTCTTTTAAAGGTTTCTGACATAGTACCGTTGAAATGTTAAATTTTTGATGGCTGCCAAAATTTTGTGGCCCCATAAAAACCACACTGGCCTTGATTTTTTCAATTGCAGTCCAGGAAATTTCCAAGATGATGTACTTCAAACAGTCCCCAATCATTGGGGACAATGCTTTTAAAAATTTTTTTCATGAGACCTATTTTTTTGTCAAGGTGGGAATATTTTTTTTCTTCCTTCAACAAGGGCCTGTAAAATGTTAGGATCTCCGGGTTTTTAAGATCAGTTTCCGGAGGCCAATTCGTCTAAACCCCAAAGGTTTCTCCGAGCTCTGCATCCCACTTTACAGAGAAAGCAGGGATATTTTGTGTATCCACGTTGTTGACCAAAAAGGAAGGACACCTTTTTTTAAAGGTAAACCCACAGATGACCCTTTTTAATGTTTTCATATTGCAATAACTCAAGACTTTTTTAAACATCCCCATATTCTTCACGAAGACAGACCGAATGCCCAATGGGGAAAATGCCCAAAAACCCAAAATTTCCCTTGTGTAGAAGGACACACTTTAAGCTCCCCCCTTTGAGCTATAAAAAAACCAAACGCCAATTTAAAATTTGGGTTGTAGATTGAAAACCCTAATTCCTTTAGTAAACCCGGAAGTTATGGGAAAACACAAAACCCCCTGGGGACTTTGAAAGGGATGCGAAAGGGACTTTCTCCCGGTTCGGAAAATTTTGGAAAACCTTCACTCCGTTCAAGTATGTTTTTCTCGTTTTAAATCTTTATGCTAGTATTTCTGAAGCTTTTTGGAAGGCCCCAAAAAATTACGTGCTAAAAACATTCAAAATCGTGCTGACAAATCCCCTACCCAACTGAATCCTCGGGAAGGCAAAACTGCATTTTTTGCTGTCCCCTGCGTTTCTTCAAAAATCACTAAAATCTTTTTAGAGGGGGGTTGTTCGAAAAATGGGACTGGAAATTTTTAGCTGAATGAGGCATTTGGGCTTTTAGCTGGGCGGTAGAATTTTTAAAGGGTTTCTAAATTTTTTTTTATTTTTTTTTGTTTAAAACCTGAGTTTTCCCCTTAACAAAAATCCCTCTGTGGAAAAGATCTTTTTTCTCTCGCCAAAAACCCTGGGGATCAAAAAGCCCCAATTTTCACGGGTTCCTTTGGTCCAAATCCGTAATCTCTCGCCCCACTGCTTGCCCAAACTTTGGAGGGGGGCCCCTGCTTGTCTTGATCACCGAGTTTTTACTTAAAAAAATTTCGAAAATGCTTTTTTACAAAAAACGCTGATCTTGCCCTCTGATTTTGGGAAAGGGGAAAAATCCCCCCAATATAGCAGAAGGAAATCAGGGTTTTTTGGCATTTTTTGACGAGACGTAAAAAGGAAACCCGACCTGATCTGAAAAAAAATAATATAAACCTTGCAAATAAAACACTAAGCTGGAATAGTTTTCAAGCTTTTAAAAAATTAAAAAAAAGCATTAAAAAGAAATAGAAAATTAAAAATGGTAGTTTTTTACAAGGTTTAAAAGGAAAAACCATAACAAAAATCCTCCTAAAATTTTTACTATCCTAGCTTTTTGTTTGGGAGGGTAGATAGTACTGCCCCATTTGGGGGCTGCACACACCTCTCCCCCCGCAAGGGCTCAATTGTAACGCAAAAAAAAAACAAGTTTCCCCATAGCTCTCGATGAGTCTCGTAAAAGGGGGAAGTTTTACCACGCTCACCAAAGGGGGTTTTTCCCTTTTCCCGGGGGTAAAACTGTGGAGAAAAAACCGCCCTGCTAGGGGAAAAAAATGACTACAGATTTGGAATTTGCTGCCCAAATTTTTTTCTAAAAAAGCTAAAAATCAACTCAACAATTTTTTTTTTAAAATTTTTCCCCCGTGAATGTGTAGACATATTTCAGGTGTAAAAAAAGGGATGAAGGAGACAAGGGCTGGAAGGGAGTACTTATGCCCTTTCTAGTTTCACCTTTTTGGACTTTTCAGAGACTTCCCTGAAACCCCGTAAAAGGGGAAACCTAGTAAAGGGAAAAAGTACTCGTTTTCCCCCGGTCTCCTTTACACCCATTTTTAAAAATGTAAAACATAGTAATGGGTAGTGATAAAAAAATGATTATAAAATTTTAATAATAAGCATACCTACATAAAATACATACAAACATAAATACATAGTACCACCCCCTACATGCCTTTCGTGGTCAAGTGATAAGAGCCCAGACTGGCAGGGCCCTTTAAAGGGGCCCGGGGGTTCGATCCCCGACCCCGCCGCTCGCGGGGGAATTTTTTACTGTTTAAATGGGGGGCGGGTTTCGTCCCCTTGAGTAAGGGGATGGGGGGTTTTGTGTGGTGTGCAAACCCTTTTTCAAAATCTGGTCCCAGTAAATTTCCCCAAAAAGCGGTCAACCCCGAGCTTCCCCGGCTCTTTCCAGGGGCAATTTTGCCAAGTCTGGGCAAGGATCGCCCCTAAACCCCCTCCCTTTGGGCAAGTCCGGTTAGGTTGGTTAAGTTTTCGGATAGTTTTTTAAAATTAGGATTCCTTATCTAAATTTTTATAACTATGTGGAAATCACAATGAGGGGTTTTTCGAGAAAAAATTTTGGTAAAAAATTTTTTGGAGCTACGCCAGGTGTCTTCACCAGGAGAAGGGGATCCTTACAAGACTTGGCTAATATGCTTCCGGCAGGCATATTTACGTTTTGTGTCATTTTCGCTCACATCCCCTCTGCCCCCCCCCCCCCCTCTCTCTCCCATTCTCGTGGTCTGGCAGCCAATCACAATCAATCAATCCAAATCCGCTTGCTCTAAACTTTATCATATGTATTTGTTATGATTCTAAACCTAACCTAACCTATATTTTCAACCTATTCATGCAAGCTCTTTCATAAACTTCTCGTCAGGGGTACACCTGGGTACATTGTTAATTTATTAATGTACTGGTACACTACCCAGGAATTTACTGTTAAGTAAGGTAATTCCTTCTCGCTGTCCTTTAGTACTGTCAATGGTATTCGGCAGGGGGGGATTTTATCCCCCTACCTGTACAATGTGTACACGGATGATCTCAGTGCCAACCTTCGTGATACAGGTATCGGCTGCCACATACATGATGGGTTCATCAACTCACTGAGCTATGCTGAATTGCTGATGATATGGTACTGCTCGCACCCACTGCGGATGCGTTGCAGGACCTTATCAATGTGTGTCAGGTGTATGCTGCCAAGCATGACATTGTCTACAATACCACTAAGACAGAGTGCATGGTAGTATCACCAGCACGTGCTTAGGTGAATTACCTGAAAACAGCATGGCTCGGTGGGTCTGCCCTCACTTTTGTGGATAGATTCGCATACCTAGGCCATGTTATATCCCACGACATGACTGATGATGATGATATCATCAAGCAGACCACCAAGCTTCTTGTCGTGGGAAATACTCTATACATTAAGAAAAAAAGGTACAACTTTGCACCCATGAGGGTGCAAAATGATGTCACACATTTTGAACCTTTAAGGGTGCAAAGTTGCACCTTAACACTAGGGTGCAACTTTATAAGTTTTGTGCCCTTATGGGTGCAAAACATGCACCTTTAGAGGTGCAACTGTGCACCTTGATGGGTGCAAAATATGCACCTTTAGAGGTGCAACCTTGCACCCTTATGGGTGCAAAGTTGCACCTCTAAAGGTGCAGGTTTTGCACCCATGTGGGTGCAAAATCATGTCACACATTCTGAACCTTTATAGAATGCAAAGTTGCACCTTAACACTAGGGTGCAACTTTTGCACCTTATGGTAGGGTGCAACTTTGTACCTTTAAAGGTGCAAATATGCACCTTTAGAGGGGCAATTTTGAGCAAAATATCTACCTTTAGAGGTGCAGCTTTCCACCTTTTTGGTGCAAAAGGATGTCACAGATTTTGCACCTTTATGGGTGCAAACTTGCACCTTGACGCTAGGGTACATCTCCTGTGCCAGGTAAGTAAGCTTGCCGCGTTTGTTTGTAAAGGTTTGTTGTACAATCAACATACAGGACATATAAATACAATACAACCATGTACAGAAATACATATCCAATAGCAAAAAAGGTACATAGCGGGCATCAGCCCGCCAGTGAGGAGGTTATTCCGTCAGGCTACGGGAGGGGCGCGTGGAGGCGTGGTGATGGTGAGTCACCTGCGTCACTGGTCAGCGCCCGGGGGCGGCGGGGTGTGGGTACGTGATGTGTCAGCGGGGAGGGGGCGTTGCTCGCAGCACCCTCAACATCACGTCTCTCGGGATGTGGCGGACCATGAGGGCGGCCCGACCAGATGCCAGTTCTTATGCCGCCAAGCTAAACACCTATGTTTGGTAAATTATTTGTATGGTAATACTTTCCTGCAAACAAGATGTCATATATGGTATATATACTAGACTGTATAATTGACAGCGAGCTTCGCTCGCTGTCACTTACCATAAGACCCGTGGAACCAAGTTTCCGCCAAAAAGTGTATAACTACTCCTAAATATTATCGGATTGAGCTGAAATTTGACATGCAAGTAGTGCTGTCAAAATCAATGGGGGTCGTCGGAAGATTTTTTTTGCGTAAAACAAGCCCTTAATGAGTAATAAGCGCAAACTACTCCTAATTATTGTCGGATTGAGCTGAACATTCGACATGCAAGTAGTGCTGTCAAAATCAACGGGGGTCTGTACAAAAAACTTTTTGCATAGAACAAGCCCTTAATGAGTAATTCACGTAATGAGTTAATTGGCTGGAACGTGGCTCGCTGTCACGTTCCAGCCGCAAGAACTGAGCCAAAAGCAAAGGGGCCAGAGGCTGGACGTCTATACTTGATATATCATAAGTATTTGTGCCGCTTCTATACCGCACTGTTGTCTAACTTATAACTCCATAATTTTATTCATAAGTCATCAGACATCAGACAAGTACGTACTTATCTCTATCACTTCCATTCAAATATATACTGAGCGACATTAGTTTTGCCCTAAAACAGGAGTAGCAATCACTTCTCATTCCTCCTTTCACTGTGAGAACACATCATCAACATTGTACTGTTTTTAAAGTAAATCCAATCAACATTTAGTGCAGTCATACAAGTTATGTTTTATCTCACGCTCAGTTATTTGAGTAAATAATATTTATATACTATGCAATACATTTTTCATAAAAAGATAAGACAATAACTTAATAATAATAATAATAATAATAATAATGTCGGTGGTATTAATGCTAATAATAAGTTATAATAATAGATGGGGGGCTATCAGGTCTTCGATGATAATGATTATATATATATAATTTATATAATATATCAAGTATAGACGTCCAGCGTCTGGCCCCTTTGCTTTTGGCTCAGTTCTTGCGGCTGGAACGTGACAGCGAGCCACGTTACAGCCAATTAACTCATTACGTGAATTATTCATTAAGGGCTTGTTCTATGCAAAACGTTTGTTTTACAGACCCCCCTTGATATTGACAGCACTACTTGCATGTCGAATTTCAGCTCAATCCGACAATAATTAGGAGTAGTTTACGCTTATTACTCATTAAGGGCTTGTTTTACGCAAAAAGTTTCTTCCGACGACCCCCATTGATTTTGACAGCACTACTTACATGTCAAATGTCAGCTCAATCCGGTAATATTTAGGAGTAGTTATATACTTTTTGGCGGAAACTTGGTTCCACAGGTCTTATGGTAAGCAATCAAGTATAGACGTCCAGCCTCTGGCCCCTTTGCTTTTGGCTCAGTTCTTGCGGCTGGAACGTGACAGCGAGCCACGTTCCACCCAATTAACTCATTACGTGAATTACTCATTAAAGGCTTGTTCTATGCAAAAAGTTTGTTTAACAGACCCCCATTGATTTTGACAGCACTACTTGGATGTCGAATGTCAGCTCAATCCGACAAGAATTAGGAGTAGTTTACGCTAATTACTCATTAAGGGCTTGTTTTACGCAAAAAAATTCTTCCCACGACCCCCATTGATTTTGACAGCACTACTAGCATGTCACATTTCAGCTCAATCCGACAATATTTAGGAGTAGTTATACACTGTTTGGCGGAAACTTGGTTCCACGGGTCTTATGGTAAGCGACAGCGAGCGAAGCTCGCTGTCAATAAATACAATCAAGTATAGACGTCCAGCCTCTGGCCCCTTTGCTTTTGGCTCAGTTCTTGCGGCTGGAACGTGACAGCGAGCCACGTTCCAGCCAATTAACTCATTACGTGAATTACTCATTAAGGGCTTGTTCTATGCAAAAAGTTTGTTTAACAGACCCCCATTGATTTTGACAGCACTACTTGCATGTCGAATGTCAGCTCAATCCGACAATAATTAGGAGTAGTTTACGCTAATTACTCATTAAGGGCTTCTTTTACGCAAAACAATTCTTCCGACGACCCCCATTGATTTTGGCAGCACTACTTGCATGTCAAATTTCAGCTCAATCCGACAATATTTAGGAGTAGTTATACACTTCTTGGCTGAAACTTGGTTCCACGGGTCTTATGGTAAGCGACAGCTCGCGAAGCTCGCTGTCAATCAAGTATAGGCGTCCAGCCTCTGGCCCCTTTGCTTTTGGCTCAGTTCTTGCGGCTGGAACGTGACAGCGAGCCACGTTCCAGCCAATTAACTCATTACGTGAATTACTCATTAAGGGCTTGTTCTATGCAAAAGGTTTGCTTTACAGACCCCCATTGATATTGACAGCACTACTTGCATGTCGAATTTCAGCTCAATCTGACAATAATTAGGAGTAGTTTACGCTTATTACTCATTAAGGGCTTGTTTTACGCAAAACGTTTCTTCCGACGACCCCCATTGATTTTGACAGTACTACTTGCATGTCAAATTTCAGCTCAATCCGACAATATTTAGGAGTAGTTATACACTTTTTGGCGGAAACTTGGTTCCACGGGTCTTATGGTAAGCGACAGCGAAGCTCGCTGTCAATCAAGTATAGACGTCCAGCCTCTGGCCCCTTTGCTTTTGGCTCAGTTCTTGCGGCTGGAACGTGACAGCGAGCCACGTTCCACCCAATTAACTCATTACGTGAATTACTCATTAAAGGCTTGTTCTATGCAAAAAGTTTGTTTAACAGACCCCCATTGATTTTCACAGCACTACTTGGATGTCGAATGTCAGCTCAATCCGACAAGAATTAGGAGTAGTTTACGCTAATTACTCATTAAGGGCTTGTTTTACGCAAAAAAATTCTTCCTACGACCACCATTGATTTTGACAGCACTACTAGCATGTCAAATTTCAGCTCAATTCGACAATATTTAGGAGTAGTTATACACTTTTTGGCGGAAACTTGGTTCCACGGGTCTTATGGTAAGCGACAGCGAGAATGATTATGATCAAGTATAGACGTCCAGCCTCTGGCCCCTTTGCCTTTGGCTCAGTTCTTGCGGCTGGAACGTGACAGCGAGCCACATTCCAGCCAATTAACTCATTACGTGAATTACTCATTAAGGGCTTGTTCTATGCAAAAAGTTTGTTGTACAGACCCCATTGTTTATGACAGCACTACTTGGATGTCGAATGTCAGCTCAATCCGACAATAATTAGGAGTAGTTTACGCTAATTACTCATTAAGGGCTTGTTTTACGCAAAAAAATACTTCCGACGACCCCCATTGATTTTGACAGCACTAATAGCATGTCAAATTTCAGCTCAATCCGACAATATTCAGGAGTAGTTATACACTTTTTGGCGGAAACTTGGTTCCACGGGTCTTATGGTAAGCGACAGCGAGCGAAGCTCGCTGTCAATCAAGTATAGACGTCCAGCCTCTGGCTCCTTTGCTTTTGGCTCAGTTCTTGCGGCTTGAACGTGACAGCGAGCCACGTTCCACCCAATTAACTCATTACGTGAATTACTCATTAAGGGCTTGTTCTATGCAAAAAGTTTGTTTAACAGACCCCCATTGATTTTCACAGCACTACTTGGATGTCGAATGTCAGCTCAATCCGACAAGAATTAGGAGTAGTTACGCTAATTACTCATTAAGGGCTTGTTTTACGCAAAAAAATTCTTCCTACGACCCCCATTGATTTTGACAGCACTACTAGCATGTCAAATTTCAGCTCAATCCGACAATATTTAGGAGTAGTTATACACTTTTGGCGGAAACTTGGTTCACGGGTCTTATGGTAAGCGACAGCGAGCGAAGCTCGCTGTCAATAATTATGATCAAGTATAGACGTCCAGCCTCTGGCCCCTTTGCATTTGGCACAGTTCTTGCGGCTGGAACGTGACAGCGAGCCACATTCCAGCCAATTAATCATTACGTGAATTACTCATTAAGGGCTTGTTCTATGCCAAAAAGTTTGTTGTACAGACCCCATTGTTTATGACAGCACTACTTGGATGTCGAATGTCAGCTCAATCCGACAATAATTAGGAGTAGTTTACGTAATTACTCATTAAGGGCTGTTTTACGCAAAAAAATACTTCCGACGACCCCATTGATTTTGACAGCACTACTTGCATGTCAAATTTCAGCTCAATCCGACAATAATTAGGAGAAGTTATACACTTATAGGCGGAAACTTGGTTCCACGGGTCTTATGGTAAGCGACAGCGAGCGAAGCTCGCTGTCAATAAATAAATTAATAAATCAAGTATAGACGTCCAGCCTCTGGCCCCTTTGCTTTTGGCTCAGTTCTTGCGGCTGGAACGTGACAGCGAGCCACGTTCCAGCCAATTAACTCATTACGTGAATTACTCATTAAGGGCTTGTTCTATGCAAAACGTTTGTTTAACAGACCCCCGTTGATTTTGACAGCACTACTTGCATGTCGAATGTCAGCTCAATCCGACAATAATTAGGAGTAGTTACGTAATACTCATTAAGGGCTTCTTTTACGCAAACAATTCTTCCGACGACCCCATTGATTTTGGCAGCACTACTTGCATGTCAAATTCAGCTCAATCCGACAATATTTAGGAGTAGTATACACTTCTTGCTGAAACTTGGGTTCCACGGGTCTTATGTAAGCGACAGCTCGCGAAGCTCGTGTCAATCAAGTATAAGCGTCCAGCCTCTGGCCCTTTGCTTTGGCTCAGTTCTGCGCTGGAACGTGACAGCAGCCACGTTCCAGCCAATTAACTCATTACGTGAATTACTCATTAAGGGCTTGTTCTATGCAAAAAGTTTGCTCTACAGACCCCCATTGATATTGACAGCACTACTTGCATGTCGAATTTCAGCTCAATCTGACAATAATTAGGAGTAGTTTACGCTTATTACTCATTAAGGGCTTGTTTTACGCAAAAAGTTTCTTCCGACGACCCCCATTGATTTTGACAGTACTACTTGCATGTCAAATTTCAGCTCAATCCGACAATATTTAGGAGTAGTTATACACTTTTTGGCGGAAACTTGGTTCCACGGGTCTTATGGTAAGCGACAGCGAAGCTCGCTGTCAATCAAGTATAGACGTCCAGCCTCTGGCCCCTTTGCTTTTGGCTCAGTTCTTGCGGCTGGAACGTGACAGCGAGCCACGTTCCACCCAATTAACTCATTACGTGAATTACTCATTAAAGGCTTGTTCTATGCAAAAAGTTTGTTTAACAGACCCCCATTGATTTTCACAGCACTACTTGGATGTCGAATGTCAGCTCAATCCGACAAGAATTAGGAGTAGTTTACGCTAATTACTCATTAAGGGCTTGTTTTACGCAAAAAAATTCTTCTACGACCACCATTGATTTTGACAGTACTACTTGCATGTCAAATTTCAGCTCAATCCGACAATATTTAGGAGTAGTTATACACTGTTTGGCGGAAACTTGGTTCCACGGTCTTATGGTAAGCGACAGCGAAGCTCGCGTCAATCAAGTATAGACGTCCAGCCTCTGGCCCTTTGCTTTTGGCTCAGTTTTTGCGGCTGGAACGTGACAGCGAGCCACGTTCCACCAATAACTCATTACGTGAATTACTCATTAAAGGCTTGTTCTATGCAAAAAGTTGTTTAAAGACCCCATTGATTTTCACAGCATACTTGGATGTCGAATGTCAGCTCAATCGACAAGAATTAGGAGTAGTTTTACGCTAATTACTATTAAGGGCTTGTTTTACGCAAAAAAATTCTTCCTACGACCACATTGATTTGACAGCACTACTAGCATGTCAAATTTCAGCTCAATTCGACAATATTTAGGAGTAGTTATACACTTTTTGGCGGAAACTTGGTTCCACGGGTCTTATGGTAAGCGACAGCGAGAATGATTATGATCAAGTATAGACGTCCAGCCTCTGGCCCCTTTGCCTTTGCTCAGTTCTTGCGGCTGGAACGTGACAGCGAGCCACATTCCAGCCAATTAACTCATTACGTGAATTACTCATTAAGGCTTGTTCTATGCAAAAAGTTGTTGTACAGACCCCATTGTTTATGACAGCACTACTTGGATGTCGAATGTCAGCTCAATCCGACAATAATTAGGAGTAGTTACGCTAATTACTCATTAAGGGCTTGTTTTACGCAAAAAAATACTTCCGACGACCCCCATTGATTTTGACAGCACTAATAGCATGTCAAATTTCAGCTCAATCCGACAATATTCAGGAGTAGTTATACACTTTTTGGCGGAAACTTGGTTCCACGGGTCTTATGGTAAGCGACAGCGAGCGAAGCTCGCTGTCAATCAAGTATAGACGTCCAGCCTCTGGCTCCTTTGCTTTTGGCTCAGTTCTTGCGGCTTGAACGTGACAGCGAGCCACGTTCCACCCAATTAACTCATTACGTGAATTACTCATTAAGGGCTTGTTCTATGCAAAAAGTTTGTTTAACAGACCCCCATTGATTTTCACAGCACTACTTGGATGTCGAATGTCAGCTCAATCCGACAAGAATTAGGAGTAGTTACGCTAATTACTCATTAAGGGCTTGTTTTACGCAAAAAAATTCTTCCTACGACCCCCATTGATTTTGACAGCACTACTAGCATGTCAAATTTCAGCTCAATCCGACAATATTTAGGAGTAGTTATACACTTTTGGGCGGAAACTTGGTTCCACGGGTCTTATGGTAAGCGACAGCGAGCGAAGCTCGCTGTCAATAATTATGATCAAGTATAGACGTCCAGCCTCTGGCCCCTTTGCCTTTGGCACAGTTCTTGCGGCTGGAACGTGACAGCGAGCCACATTCCAGCCAATTAACTCATTACGTGAATTACTCATTAAGGGCTTGTTCTATGCAAAAAGTTTGTTGTACAGACCCCATTGTTTATGACAGCACTACTTGGATGTCGAATGTCAGCTCAATCCGACAATAATTAGGAGTAGTTTACGCTAATTACTCATTAAGGGATTGTTTTACGCAAAAAAATACTTCCGACGACCCCCATTGATTTTGACAGCACTACTAGCATGTCAAATTTCAGCTCAATCCGACAATATTTAGGAGTAGTTATACACTTTTTGGCGGAAACTTGGTTCCACGGGTCTTATGGTAAGCGACAGCGAGCGAAGCTCGCTGTCAATTATAAAAAAAAGAAAAACAATAATGATGATGATAATAAGCATAATAATAGTAGTAGACTAATAATAATAAAAATAATAATAATAATAATAATGATAATAATAATAATAATGATAATAATAATAATAATGAAAATATCAGTAATAATAATTATAATAATATTAATGATAACTGTAATTATATTATTAATAATATTGATCATTATTATTTGTTATAGTCGGAAATGCTCTTATTTTCATTATCATTAATACTATTTTCACCATTCAATTTTTTCATTATTTTTATGACTATCATTATCACTGTTGTTATTATTGTAATAATTAGTATTAGTGTTTTAATTATTATTATTAGTGTCATTACATCATTATTATTATTGTAGTTTTCAATAAAGTAATTATTATTGTTTCAATCACTATAGTATACTCCCAATATACAATAATAATATTATTATCATTAATATCAATTATACCATATATATTTATAATTGATAAAATAGTAACAATAATATCAATTATGATGATAATGATGATAATAAGAATTTATAGAATGACGTTGATAATATTGATAATAATAATGATAATATCAATTATAATGATAAAAAAATAATGATAATGATATAAATATTAATGATGAATTATAATGATATTGATAATAATGAGGATAATAGAAATACAAAAAATATATAGTAATGATAATAATAATAATAATAATAATAATAATAATAATAATGATAATAATAACAGAAAAATATTTAATATATTTCCCTGACAATCAATCAATCATTGGGGGCATACGCCGGGGGGCGCGTCGCCTCACCAACCCTACGACGCCACTCCCGGGGGTCACCACGCGCGAGTCTCCATGCAGGCTCCTTTCCCATACCAAGCAGCTCTCGACAAGAAACATCAACGTGCCCCAGCCACGAGCCTTGTGGGCGCCCCCTTGGCCTCCTCCACGCCAGATTGTCTCTTACAGATACAACCCGATGGGAAGGATCGGTTTCAGGGTAATATCAATTACCCTGCCACATGCCCATATAGCCGAAGTTGGAGTTGACGGACTATGCAGGTAATAGGCCTCGATTCAGTCTCACGGTGCAATCGCTGATTTGACACGTAATCATCCCAGCGATACCCCATGATTCTGCGAAGACACTTATTACCAAAGGCATTGATTCGTCTCTTCAAGTCACTATTTAGTGTCCATGTCTCACAACCATATAGTAGGACTGGGATCACAAGCGACTTTAAGATCCGGATCTTTGTCCTCCTGCACAGGTACCGACAACGCCAAATACTTCCGCTGAGCGAGTCCATAGCACCGTGGGCTATGCCAATCCGCCGTAAGACTTCTTGACGTGACCCGCCGTCATTATAGACTGCGCTACCAAGGTATGTAAAATTTTCTAAGATCTCAATGTCCTCACCGCACGCATGAACAGACTGTACTGCTTCATCTAGTAAGTCTCCAAACACCTGGACCTTGGTCTTAAGCCAGGAGACCTCAAATCCCAAAGGCTTTGCCTCCTCGTGCAGCGCCTCGAGAGCCATCACCGGGACCTCCAGGGACTCAGC
>JACEEZ010020869.1:22500-37500 GCA_016584305.1 Chionoecetes opilio
TGTTGGGGTGGTGTGTGTGTGTGTGTGTGTGTGTGTGTGGGGGTGTGTTTTGTGTGTGTGTGTGGGTGTGGTGTGGGTGTGTGTGTGTGTTGTGTGTGGTGTTTTTGTTTTGTGTGTGTGTGTGTGTGTGTGTGTTGGTTTTGGGGGTGGGTTGGTGTGTGTGTGTTTTTTTTTTTCACCCTCTTCCCCCCCCACGCGAAAAATTTTGGGCCCCAGGGCCCTGGTGTGGTTTTTTTTTGGGGGTTTTTCTGTCTCTTCTGGCCCCCCCCCCGGGCCCCTTTGTTTTTTGGGCGCAGCCGGGGGGGTGGTTTCTTGGGGTTCTGTTCCCCCTTTTGGCGTGTGCCCCCCTTCGTTCCTTGGTTCCCCCCTTGGGTTCCCCCCCCGCGCCCAAGGGGAAAACCAAAAATTTTAAGGGGGAAGTTTTCCCCCTTTTCCCCTTTAT
This sequence comes from Chionoecetes opilio, assembly GCA_016584305.1. Classification (NCBI taxonomy): domain Eukaryota; kingdom Metazoa; phylum Arthropoda; class Malacostraca; order Decapoda; family Majidae; genus Chionoecetes; species Chionoecetes opilio. Next base: position 22,943 of record JACEEZ010020869.1, read on the forward strand.
TTTTAGGGGCCCAAGCCCCCAATTACCTGGGTTAATTTCCTGGCCCATACACCCCCTTCGTTACTTGCCAAAACGTTAAAAAATTTTTTAACCCGCGCCCAATTTATTTCCTCCTCCCCCTTCCCTTACCCCTTTTTAGGGTTTTTGGGGAACCCCCATAAAAATTTTTAAGTGGGAGGGAAAAAGGCCAAAACCTGTCGTGGCTTGGGAAAGACCGTTTTAATGTTTTTTTAAAAATTTGGGCCCCCCCTTATTTGCCACTCCCCTAAGCATTTCCCTTTTTATTTTTTATTACCACATTTAAACCTTTTTAAAATTGGGGTTTAAAAAGGAACAAACTCGCAATGGCCTTAAAAAGTTTCCCCCCCTTTTGTATTTATTAAAAACTGGAAATTAAATTCCCCCCCCCAAAATCCAAAAAAGGGGGGAAAACAAAAAAACTACCTCCATTTTTATTTAAAACCCAATAATTTTTATAATAAATTTTTTTTAAGTATACTCCCTGAATTCCCCAAAAAATTTAAAAATTTTTTGACCAATAACCCCCCCCAATAAAAAACCTATAGTTTAGGGGGTTTTAAGGAAAACAAGGTTTTTTTTTTTTATTACAACCCCGTGAAATTTTTTCTTTTTACAAACCTAAATAACACACGCCTTAATAGTTTGAAAGCGCATGACACGTGTGTGTGTGTGTGGTGTGGGTGTGGGTGTGGTGTGGTGGTGGTGTGGTGTGTGTGTGTGTGTGGTGTGTGTGGTGTGTGTGTGCGCGCGCGCGCGCGCGCCAAGGTGAATATACTCATATAAAGAGGAAAGTCTCCTTCCCTATTGATGTTCAGTGTGCCCAGCCCATCAGTCTACCTGGCTTCAACCCTCCTCGCGCCCTCCACACCCATCTCGATTACTTGGCCAGACGTAAACAAATCCTTAGAGGCGCCGCGTCACAGATTCCTCCTCCCTCTCCCTTCCATCCCTTCTTAGGCGCCTTAAGTAACCCCAATGACCTGCTGAAGGTGGGGTCACGTAAGGTCGCAGGGGGTAACACTGTGCGTGACTCGCGGACAAGACTGTTAATTAATGTTTACTTACATATTGCGCCCAAATTCATTGGCCATCGTCCCTCTAGCGAGCGTTACCTGTATTTAGTGTTGGTTTATGGTACACGATAAACTTTTAAATGTGCGAGGTAAAAAGGAACAAACCTAGTCAGTGGCTTGGAGAAAGTTTACCGCCTCTTCTAATGATATTGATAAAAACTGGCCGTAATATTAAGTATGCTGCCACTCCGACTATTGAATACTACTACTACTACTACTACTACTATACTACTACTACTACTACCTACTATTAATACTAATAATAATTATAATAATGATTTATGTAATCGTAATACTCTGCATGACCAGTCCACAAAAGAATAAAACATTTGTTGTAGTCTTACCTTCCCACCTGGACGATAGCTTCCCCCCGCTCCAACCTGGGCAGAACAAAGGGGAGAGGAGGGACGGAGAAGGAAGAACAATGACCGGCTCATGTTTCCCAGATGGTTTAGACCTGGAAGCTAGTTTGGTTTATAGTATTTTTATTAGTATACTCCCTGAATAGCAAATATTTATGTCATATTTATTGACAATACTCATAATCTATAGTTTTAGTTTTCCGTAAAATCAAGTTATGCGTTGTTGTCACTACAACTGTGAATACGTTTACATGACCTAATATCCATAGTTGATATTTACTATATTATTTGTGGGATTGTGGATCATTTTCTGAAATGGAATTGAATGAGGGTGAAAGTGAGCCCTGCACGAATGCAGGTTGACAGGGGCCTACGATATAATCATACTCATTAACTAGTGACATTGCCCGAAAATATTTTAGTCTCTGAATGCAAACCGGTCACCGCTGCCATGGCTGGGACCCGAAAGAATGGTTCAGGCGGGGTGTGGGAGGGCAAAAGACAGCCACACTGATATCCGGTAACCATTCCATACACTCTAGTTATTATTGTTATCATTATAATTTCATAACTACCTTTCCTCCTACTACTACTACTATTACTACTATTACTACAGCTGCTATTACTACTATGATTAGTACGGCTCTTTCGTTATCTTGCCAGCGCACTAACATACACTCGATCCTGCGGAATTTTACGCTGTATTCCAAAAACAATAGAAACACAAAATTTCCAACGATGCCTTAATAAAACAAATATCTCAATTTTCATACTCTTAAGTTCACCAGACAACATTTTTTAATGGGATATCGCTGATTAATATGGTTTTTTTTCACAATGAAAACAAGCAATCTCTTAAACATAATACAAACAAAGCGTAGGGATAGATTGAGGAAGAAACACTGACCAAAGTGAGTTTGACAACAGAGCCGAAAAGGAGTTAGAAGATGCCTTTATGAGGATAATAGCCTTTTATTGTCTCCGTGGAGTAATGGCTAGCGCGCCTATACTTCCGCGGGCCGAATCCGCGGGCCCTGGTTCGAATCCGGGCCAGGGCAGTCGACGGCCAGCCTATACAGTTGTTCAACCTTCCTTTCGGGGTTGGTCGATAAATGGGTACCTGTGGAAACCTAGAGAAGATAAGTGTGGTAACCCGGATGTCACACTAGCCCTGTGTCCCGGTGTAGTAGGTTGTCACCCACCACAGGCTCAAGGGCTAATGCCACGGAGATGAGTACTGAGGCCACGCGCAGTATAGCGTATGCCCCATATTTATTAAGGTGGAGGCGATAGATGAGAAGGAGGAATACATAGGAATAACGGATACCAGGAGACCCTTTGGTCTATTGCAATGTTATCTGCTGAACTAACATACTACTAACTAACAAACTACAGTAACTACACTTTAGAGAACAGTATAGCGCAGAACAAGGCTTGAGGATGAGGAGGAGGAATACATAGGAAAAACAGATACCAGGAGACCCTTTGATCTGTTACGAGGTTATCTGCTGAACTAACATACTTCTAACAAACTACACGTAAGAGAACAGATAGCACTGAAAAAAGCTACTCCCCACCCATCCCTCGTTCTGGAGACAGGCCGGCAGGAAACAGTTGGATAAGAACACTATGTATCTATAGAAGATAGGTACATAAGATAAGTACATGAACATTTCATAGCAAAGAATAACAGTAATGTAATATGCTATAATGCTACCACTAATTCATCCGGGGGATTTTATAAAGTATTATCCATATCAAAACCCATTTACTTTGAAATACGCATCAAGTCTGTTTATAAATTTGGTTATTGTGCTGGTTTCGAATACATTAGCTGGTAACTTGTTCCATCGATTGACTACTCTGATACTGAAATATTTCTTACGAAGATCTGTGATGAAACGCCGACCATTTAGTTTTGAACCATTGTTTATTGTTGTCACCTGAGTATACAGAACTCAAAACGGTTCTCGTGGTTGATGATATCGATTCCGTTTAGAATCTTAAAAGTTTATATTAAGTCCCCACGGATTTTGCGATTCCTTAATTAAGGAAAACATATTCAATTTTCGCATCTTCATAAGACAAGTTTCGAAGCGATAAAATAGATTAGGTCGCTCCTTTTTGTTTGAACTGATTCCAATGTGGCTTCATCTTTCGAAACAAGGCGACCAGAATCGAACAGCATATTCTAAGTTCGACCTAACTAAAGACGTTTATGAATGTCAATACTTTAGGAGCTTTATGTTCAAAGTTGCGTTTAATGAGATCTAAAATCACATTAGCCTTTTTACTGGCAGCTATGCACGGCGTTTTACGAAAGCGCGGATTGGCATATCAAAAGCGCGGCGGGTCATCATTGAAAGCGCGTATATATTTCTATCAAAAGCGCGGCTGAATTTGGTATCAATTGCGCGTTTTTTCACTCACTTGAAAGTCCGATTGTGTAGCAGTTCTTCAATGATCGTTCACCTCTTCCGTTAGCCAGACGTTATCATCTGTTGCCCCCTGCTTACCACGGGGAGGTGGAAGCAGGATATTGTTTTTAGTTCTTTATTCATCGCGTTTTTCACCCCTCTCTTCCATAAAAATAGTTTAAATAGTCCTTTATTTATCGCGTTAAAAAACTCAAAGTTCCATGTTTGTTCTTGCTGTGAATCGGTTACCTAAACACTTCATATAATTGTGTCTGTTTATTTCCCCAGAAATAAATTTGTTGTATTGTGCCATGGCATACTCTGTCTCGTCCTGTCTCTGTCCTGTCTCGTTCAACTTTCCGCTTAGTTGCTGGTTTACCGATACTCCTGATCTTAATATAAGTAGCAGTCTGGAGCTTTCCTAGTACATCCATGAACACAAATATAGATGGATGGGATGTATAAAATTGCTCATTGAAATGAGCATGAAAAGATTCGGCAGAATTGTTGGTACGCTTTGTATTTGAGGGGACTTCAGCCCAAAGCACTGGAGGATATCTTGATTCTGCTGTTACATAATTATCGGTAAAACTTTGGAAGAAGTCCTTCACCCCTATCTTTTTTTTCTTCCCCCTATAGCCAACAAGCCTGGGGAACTGGCGGGAATACGGGGTTTTTGGGTGGGGGAAGCAAATATAAGTGATTTATGGCTCCCAAAAAAAGCATCAAAGTCACTATATGTAAAAATCTAACCTAACCTAACCTTAACCACAAAGTATACCTAACCTAACCTAACCTAACCTTAACCACAAAGTATACCTAACCTAACCTAACCTTAACCACAAAGTATATCTAACCGAACCTAACCTAACCTTAACCACAAAGTATACCTAACCTAACCTAACCTTAACCACAAAATATACCTAACCTAACCTTAACCACAAAGTATACCTAATCTAACCTAACCTAACCTTAACCACAAAGTATACCTAACCTAACCTAACCTTAACCACAAAGTATACCTAACCTTAACCACAAAGTATACCTAACCTAACCTAATCTAACCTTAACCACTAAGTATACCTAACCTAACCTAACCTAACCTAACTGGACTTAGAATTTTTTGAGGCACCTCATATTTCATTGCGGCCGTGTGGGTTAACCAAGGCTGAGCGCACGCTGGAACCTTTACAGATGTGAAGTACAATAAGCATACAATACAGTGCGGTAGTTAATTTCAGTCAAAGCCGGAAGGATGAGTTCCAAAGTATTTCCTAATGCCCATTACATAATCCATGTATGGTGTATAGCTGATAGAAGAACTTTGGACAACTCTTGAAAGTCCCATCAACGAAGATCTCCTCAGCAGTGTTCGCCAGAAATGCAAGATTAGTTGTACATGAAATGATAACCATACCAGATTCTGGATTATTTTCAAGGATAAAATCTTCACCTTTGGTCGTAGTAGTAGTCATAGAATTTAGAGCATGATGTACTTCCTCACGAGTTTTAGGCTATACAGGATACACTTTCCGTCTTTCTCGGTATAATGATTGTGCTATAGATCTTAAATCACCAGATTCTAGCACATTATCAGAAAATGTATGCAGTTCCGTTCTAATGAGCTTAGAAGGTCTTGCCGTCATGTCATCAGTCGCCTTCCGTTTCACTTGTGCACGTAGTTGCTGGCTTTCAAGTTTTCTTTCATCCTTGCCATGGTTATGTTCCAATTGTACCGGAACAATGGCAGTCATTGTGCTGTCTGTTTTAAGTCTACCTTTACATTTCTTGTTGGTACATCTCCAAGAAAGATATCCGTCCATCAATGTACTGTCCACTCTGTATATATATCCATCGAGCATCAAACACTTTTTGCCTTTGTTGGTCCGGGAAATCGTAAACTCCATAGCGGAAAATTATGACAAAACAGGATGGAAGCACCGGACTGACTGGGCACCGTGGGCTCCAACAACTGTGAACACACTGTGAACAACTGTGAACTCCAACAACCAACGAGACCACCGAGACAGACACTCGCGGTGGTCTCGCTCGGTAAACACCGTGTGAAGCATTATGACACACCGAATGATACTTAATGACATAGCGAGTGAACGGGATTAACCTTGCCGCGCATTTGATAGTGGTTTATAGGTGAGGTTCGAACGCGGTCCTTTTTTCGAATCCGCGCTTTTGATATACGCCCGCTATGCACCGCGCCGTAGACCACTGTATACCTGGCCCGGTATTTATAATAAGGCTATGGGATTCCCATAAGGTTCGACATAACATGAAGTTGCCCATAAGATCTCCATAGCTATGGAGCAGATTTCCGCCATAGCTATGGGTCTAGCAGTTCCTGCTGACACAACATCGCGCTAAACGTAGCATTTACATTACCCTAAAATGTCTCTTAGATCATGAAATAACGCTTGAAATCAGTAAAATATGAGCAGTAAATTATGGGAGAACCTTACGAACTGAAAATAAAGCAATTTTAAATGATTAATTCATATATACGTGTAAATAACATCCCGTAGAAAAGTTTTACGCGGGGAACGATGTAAACACTTGTCTCTCTCCTCCCTATAAATAATATGTTATATCTCCACAAGTAATGGTAGAAGGGTGACGGAAGGAAACACAACAGGTAAACCACGTAGTACAGAAGGGGAAAGGGGCAAAAGCCAGGGAGGGAGTGATGACCAGGCAGATACAGCAGTATACAGCTAGGTAGATATACTGCCGTATCTGTAGCTACGTATAATGCCGTATCTCTGCCTGATCATCACTTCCTCCCTGGCTATTGTTTCTTTCTCCTCCTTTACTACATGGTTTAACTTGTGTGTATCCTTCCGTCACCCTTCCGCCATTACATTTGGAAATATGATGTTATTTGGTAAATTTCTAGCGTTTGCCCATACTCTCCCCCTTGCCCCAAACAAGCTTGGGGATCTGTGGGAATGCGGGGTTTGAGGGTGGGGACTAAATAATGCGTCAAAAACACGTATTTTTAGAGTTGTGTAGGAGTCAAAATTACCTATATCTAGGGTAATTTTCCCTAGATATGGGAAATTTACCTAACCTTCAAGCTCCGAGATTACAAGGCCCCCCCTCGTAATCTAACCAAACCTAAGCAAATTAAACCTAACCTCCTAGCGAGGGGTTCTGCCCCCCTTGACCCCCGATAATCTATCCTAACTTAGCGATAATCACCCGATAATCTATCCTAACTTAGCGATAATCACCCGATAATCTAACCTAACCTAATGGGGCCCCTCGACACCCCCGGTAACCAAATTTTGTTTTATCTTACTTCTTAATGGGAGGGGTGGGGGAGGGTGGGGTGGACTCGATACTCCGGTCATTCTGTTTGTGAGGATCGTCAGCAGGTCCACACGTTTCTTGACTGAAGAAATTAAGTCAATTTTCCCTAGATCTAGGGAATTTTTACGCCACTACCTAACTCAATAACTATGTGGTTGCAACGCACATTTTGTACCCCAGCAAAATATCCCGCATATCCCCCAAGGTGCCCAAACTTGTTTTGGGGGAGAGGGGGGAGTATGGGCAAACACTACAATAATACCTGTTATTTATAGGGAGGAGAAAGACAAGTGTTTACGTGCGTCTCACTCTTCTTCCTCTTGTGACCTGCATCGCCTCTGCTTTTCTTCCCTTGCCGCGGACACTTTCCAATGAGGATTTGGCTTTAGTTAGAAGGTTAAAACGTGACAAGGTTAGTGAATCTAAAGGTGGAGTTAGGTTACTTAATTTCATATGTCATATACTACGCTTCTTACTAAAAACATTTGATATCGCCAAAAGTAATGATTTGCGACAGGAACTCATTGAGAGTTTCTTAGAATCCATTAAGGTAACCAAATAGCACACTCCCAATTGTGTAGGTAATTCTGGTCCTAGTGTAAAAAATTTACCTTGTTTCCAAGTATTACATTTTTGTTTTTCCTGAAGTAGTATCTCCACTACGTGCTGAAGCTGAAATGATAGCCCTCCAGAAGGTAGATATGACTGCGTAGGTAAAACAAATCTTTACCTTCATTTCTGCCAAAAACAATAGCTAAATTTTTTATAAACATATCAATACTAAATAGAAAATAATAATGCCTTCGAAAAATGTTGTCAAATAAACAATGAAAACCCTTTATTCATCCTTTTCATCTATTAGTAGAAGTGGAACTGTCGTCGAAAATTTCCGTCGGCGAGAATTCTCGGTTGTTGTCTCGCACAGAATTTGGGTACACGCGAGTATTACCATGGACGGCCTTGAGCAAGCATTTTCCTTGTCCACTCCAGCTGCTCCATGGTCATCACTGCAGCAGCTGCACTGCTCAGTGCCTGCTGCATCTTGCCAGTGGCGAGGAAACCATCATAATGTTATTATAATTTTCATTCCCGCTGTCAGTGTATGGTTCCTTTTTTATTTACTCTGGAGGAATGCATTCACGAGAGTGACATACATAATTCCCTCATGGTTCAGCCGATACCTCTTGACAAGTTCTTCTTCATTCAATTAGCCGAGAAAGTCTCTTCTGGCACGAAAATGCCTGAGTTGGCGCTGGCGGAAGAGTTGTTTTGCTGCCATGTTGACGGCTTATGTCAACATAAGGATCCTTATGGGACCTCCGGACATCCCCTAGCGCTTATGGGCAACTTTATGGGAAAACACGAGCACTTATGGAATTTTCAGTGACTTATGGCGAACTTCGCCATTTTGTCTGCTTATGGGAATCCCATAAGCTATTATAAATACGGGCCCAGCTGGACTGCGCACGAGACAATGTTTTGAATTGCGGGGCTGCATAGGGGCCTGCGGGGCGCCCGACAAAGAGATATAGTGGTCTATGGACTATCATATAGACTGGTTTATCAGTATATATGATATACTGTAATCTTCGTAAATGTTTATTCTATAATATTATCAAATAAAAAACAGTAAAACACGCTAAAGAAATGCCATTACGAGACTATGAAGAAATATGCATGAACTAAATATTCACTTAACTCTTCGCCATTTAAAACTTTGCGAGTCAACTTTTATCATGAAGGGTATCAATAGAAGCGCAATTTTATTAGCTTTCCATTGCTATATTTCGTTATCTGATAAATTAATTAGAACCATGCATAAATTAGCGTTAACTAAATAAATAAAATCATCAATCGGGTAATTTTCCCGATTGATGATGTTATTTATTTACTTATATATTTTGTTTTCTGATGAATGAATTAGTACCATGTATAAATTAGCGTTGACTTAATAAATAACCTCATCAATCGGGAAAATTACCCGATTGATGATTTTATTTATTTCGTTAACGCTAATTTATGCATGGTTCTAATTAATTTATCAGATAACGAAATATAGCAATGGAAAGCTAATAAAATTGCGCTTCTATTGATACCCTTCATGATAAAAGTTGACTCGCAAAGTTTTAAATGGCGAAGAGTTGAAGTGAATATTAAGTTCATGCATATTTCTTCATAGTCTCGTAATGGCATTTCTTTAGCGTGTTTTACTGTTTTTCATTTGATAATATTATATAACAAACATTTACGAAGATTACAGTATATCATATATACTGATAAACCAGTCTATATGATCCGTATATATATAATATATATATATATATATATATATATATATATATGAATCCGAGCGGCCCTCCGATTACAGGCCCTTGTGCGACAGGCCGATATTCCGTGCGCAGTCCAGGTATACAGTGGTCTATGACCGCGCACTTGTTTTGAGATCATTACTAATGATGACACATAAATACTTTTCCTGTTTTACCTCTGTTAACGATCGACTTATTCTGCATTTGATAGTTATATTTGAGGTTATCGTTACCAATATGCATTACTTTATATATATTGTTTTTGAATTTCAACAGCCATTTATCGTTCCCTTCCGATAGTATCTAGATCACGTTGTATGAGTTCACAGTCTTTTCTAGTAAAAACATTACCGCCTAATTTGGTATCATGCGCAAATTTCGATATTTTGGATATAAGGTCGCAGTCTAAATCGTTGATACATATCAGGAAAATTGTTGGACCCAAGACCGTACCCTGACGTACTTCACTTGTAACATCTAGCCAATTCGATGCCACCATTAATAACACGTTACTTACGGTTTAAAAGCTAGTCGCCAATCCATGAACACAACTACTTTCCTAAACCATGCGCTTATAATTTGGTTAATGGCCGCTTATGGGGAACTGTATCGAAGGCATTATGAAAATCAGGGTATGATATAATCTGAGGGTATTTTATCATCCCAGTTTGAATAAAGGACATTGAAAATATTGAATAAGCTGGTTAGGCAAGATCTGTTGGAGCCCATGATGACAGTTTAATATAAAGTAATTATCATCTAAATAGGACACTATTCTATCCCGCAATATTTTATCGAATACTTTAACTATCACAGAAGTTAGACTGATAGTCCTATAGTTACTTGCGAGGCTTTACTATCTATAATAATATAAGCGAAAGTGTGTCTGTCTGTCTGTCCGCGATAGGTGCCGCCCCCCGTGGCGGAATCCCATCATATGTCACAGTTTTGGAACCAGCTCGACCAGGGGAAGGTTTTAAGCCCACTTATGAGATGATTCGATCACTTTTTTTTTAGCAGCCTATTAGCGAGAATTGTGAAAACAAAATGTGGGTTGCGAGAATTGCGGAAACCTTGATGTAGGGTGATGGGTAATGGGTGAGTGAATGGGTGGGGTGATGGGTAATGGGTGTGGGGTGATGGGTGAGTGAATGGGTTGGGGGTGATGGGTTGGGGGTGCTGGGTGATGGGTGAGGGAATAGGTGGGGGGTGATGGGTAATGGGTGAGTGAATGGGTGTGTGGTGATGGGTAATGGGTGAGTGAATGGGGGGGGGAATACATACATTTCTACATCCATGATTTCAGGAAAGTTAGAAGGGGCTATCTGGAGAGTCTGTGTTTGGTGGGCCGAAGGCCCACCAAACACAGGTGGCCCACCAATAGCCCTAATGGGTGAGTGAATGGGTGGGGGGTGATGTGAATGGGTTGGCGTTAATACATACATTTCTACATCCATGATTTCAGAAAAGCTAGAAGGGGCTATCTGGAGAGTCTGTGTTTGGTGCGCCTTCGGCCCACCAAACACAGGTGGTGGGCCGAAGGCCCACCAATAGCCCTCCGCAGGAGCTAGCCAAAAAGGCCGCCCGGTGGGCGGCTTTGCGGCTAGTACTTCATAAATATCAGCGTTAAGAGGTGGAGAAGGAGGAGTTGAAGGAAACAGAGATGTTAACAAAATATTTACGCAATACAGTAAATATTTATGTGCACTACTGTATATTGCTAATAGTAGTTACTATATTCCAAGTGGACATTCACAATGTTACGTTACGGGAAAACGTTATCATCTTTGGAAAACACAGTGTTAAATTAATTGTAGTAATATTATTAAGTCATCCTTTGAAGTTTTTACAAAAAAAAAAGACGGTTTCTTTTCTATTTGGAATTTCCTGTTTTAGTCTTATCCTATATTCACTCACATATTATGGTTATTAAAATGGACATATGTAAATGTAGTCAATCTTATTTTAGTCTAGTAGTCCAGTGGACCCCACGTGCACCCCCTGGACAATCTAATGAGACCTACTTTTTTAGATGCACAAATATGTCTAGAAAACAAAAATCAATGTTAACACTGTCAACTAATGTCCCATGGGGTTTGTATGGCGGCCATCTTGGATTTCGTCGATCGCGAAATATTTGACTTTCTCGAAATTACCAAAATGTCCATAAAATCACAAATAATGTAGTTACAAATTTAATTTTGGTGCCCACGTAACAAGAATAACATGGCCTATTGTAATAAGAACAATTAATGCAGTAATTGATACAAGTTTAGTCATGGAACGGCAAAAACCTAAAAAAAGGCGGAAAAATTACTTCGGTTTCGCCGACAACTTTCAACATAAATGACAATAACTTCACTAATATACAACATACTGGTCAGTTTAACATATCAAAATCATCGTCTATTATTCCCCCATCTAATGCAGTCAAACAATTGACATACATATATGATTATCATACACTAATTGTTACCAATGTAACCCACCCCCCTACTGAAACTTTACTTACATCAAATACATACATTCGATAAAATTTAGTTTTATATAAAATTTTACCAGTTAATCATGGGCAACTAGATAATATAACTTAGTATTGTTCAGTTGCCATTTGTAAACACTGTTTTGCTCCATATGTCATGTCATATATGTATATATATATTGTATATATATATATATGTTTGTTTCTCATACAATACTGTATTGCTCCTGTGTATCGCTAACCTGTATACGATGTCAATTAACACTACTTTCCTTCTCCTTAGATGCATCGGTGATAGTGATAGTGTAGATGGTATGTCAGTGACCTAACATTCTGTGTGGTACATCCGTAGTTCTTTCTGATGGTGGAATATAACTGAACTAAATCATGGCTAGCACGAGGAAACGAAAAAGCGACAAAATATCAGCCAGATCTGAAAACCCTAAATGCCCATCATGTATCGTACACGCAATAGACATCCGAAACTATGGTCCCTTGACATCTTTCAGAAATGTGAGAGGAAACCCAGATGAAAAATTAGCATATCTACATGAAATCCGTGAAAATCGAATGGCTGAACCTCTCAATTCATCTCGCCGTATGGAAGCAGTGTGTGCTCAGATACCAGACTCTCGAAGGCGTTGACTTGGAGATGATAGGATACCACAAACCATGTTACCAGCGCTTCACAGCAAACTTACATCGCTTGAATGATTCGACCGTAGCATCTATGTCCACGAAGCATCACTCTCCGCGCAAACTGTCATCTGCTGAGAGTTCCCAACTATTCCCACCTGAATGTATGTTCTGCGAGAAGTTTGAAATAAAGGCATCTGGAAAAACCAAGAGACCCATCAAATTCCTATCATGGAATTTGATTTCAACTGTGCTTCAACGGAAAATAAGTCCTTTCCTTTCACCTGTCGGTATAGACGAGTCTTTCCCAGTTCAAGGGCCTGGGACTCGATGCTTTTCCAAGCAGGCTCTTTGTGTTTCCATGATAGGAATTTGATGGGTCTCTCGGTTTTTTCAGATACCTTTATTTCAAACTTCTCGTAGAACATACATTCAGGTGGGAATAGTTGGGAACTCTCAGCAGATGACAGTTTGCGCGGAGAGTGATGCTTCGTGGACATAGATGCTACGGTCGAATCATTCAAGCGATGTAAGTTTGCTGTGAAGCGCTGGTAACATGGTATGTGGTATCCTATCATCTCCAAGTCAACGCCTTCGAGTCTCTGGTATCTGAGCACACACTGCTTCCATACGGCGAGGTGAATTGAGAGGTTCAGCCATTCGATTTTCACGGATTTCATGTAGATATGCTAATTTTTCATCTGGGTTTCCTCTCACATTTCTGAAAGATGTCAAGGGACCATAGTCTCGGATGTCTATTGCGTGTACGATACATGATGGGCATTTAGGGTTTTCAGATCTGGCTGATATTTTGTCGCTTTTTCTTTTCCTCGTGCTAGCCATGATTTAGTTCAGTTATATTCCACCACCAGAAAGAACTACGGATGTACCACACAGAATGTTAGGTCACTGACATACCATCTACACTATCACTATCACCGATGCATCTAAGGAGAAGGAAAGTAGTGTTAATTGACATCGTATACAGGTTAGCGATACACAGGAGCAATACAGTATTGTATGAGAAACAAACATATATATACAATATATATACATATATGACATGACATATGGAGCAAAACAGTGTTTACAAATGGCAACTGAACAATACTAAGTTGTATTATCTAGTTGCCCATGATTAACTGGTAAAATTTTATATAAAACTAAGTTTTATCGAATGTATGTATTTGATGTAAGTAAAGTTTCAGTAGGGGGGTGGGTTACATTGGTAACAATTAGTGTATGATAATCATATATGTATGTCAATTGTTTGACCGCATTAGATGGGGGAATAATAGACGATGATTTTGATATGTTAAACTGACCAGTATGTTGTATATTAGTGAAGTTATTGTCATTTATGTTGAAAGTTGTCGGCGAAACCGAAGTAATTTTTCCGCCTTTTTTTAGGTTTTTGCCGTTCCATGACTAAACTTGTACCAATTACTGCATTAATTGTTCTTATTACAATTGGCCATGTTATTCTTGTCACGTGGGCACCAAAATTAAATTTGTAACTACATTATTTGTAGTCTCGGATGTCTATTGCGTGCATTTATGAACATTTTGGTAATTTCGAGTCAAATATTTCGCGATCGACGAAATCCAAGATGGCCGCCATACGAACCCCATGGGACATTAGTTGACAGTGTTAACATTGATTTTTGTTTTCTAGACATATTTGTGCATCTAAAAAAAGTAAGTCTCATTAGATTGTCCAGGGGGTGCACGTGGGGTCCACTGGACTACTAGACTATTTTGGCTGGATGTAAAGAACCAAGTGAAATAACGTCCTGGACACTTTGCGCTGGTGAGCTTATTCTTTTTCTTTTGAGTAACTTCGAACGTAAAACGTGATTTTAGTTATGCCATTATACATATCAAAAGGTATGGAATACATGAGTTAAGTTAAAAGAAATTAATGTAATGACAAA
>JACEEZ010020869.1:42500-90000 GCA_016584305.1 Chionoecetes opilio
ATATAAATTATATATATATCTATTATATATATATATATATATTAATATATATGTATATATATATATATATATATATATATAAATATATATATATATATATATATTATATAATATATATATATATATATATAATATATATATATATATATATAAAAATATTTTATAATATATATATATATATATATATACATAATATATATATATATATATTATATTATATATATATATATATATATAAATATATATATATATATATATATATATATATATATATATATATTATATATAATATAGTAATTATATATATTTATATTATATATATATATAATATATATAATATATTATATATTATATATTTTACATTAATATAAATAGTTATGTATATAATATATATAATAATATTATATATATATATATAATATACTATATTATGAATTAAATACTTTATTCTATATATCTGTTGTACTATTTATATAATGATTATATATACATATAACGTAAGTGAATATATAACAAATATCTTTCATGACATTAAATACTTTTTCTTATACTCCTGTTTACATGTTTATATCATGATAAAGTACATAACTGGCAAAGCCCGGTAAGTGAAATATACAAAATATTAGTTACATGAAATGGAAGACACTTTATTTTGTATCTTTGTTAGAAAAAATTGTCCGTTACGGGGCTAGTGAGAGGAGTTCAAAGAAAGCTTATGATGGCTACGATAAGTCGGTGTTGCGCTGATCGCTTTGCTTGGGATGAGGAAGCTGTGCACTCCTAACTTAACAATACCTACTGTAAGGTGAACGGAATTGTCTCAAAGGTGCACCAGTCCTGCCACTTCAGTATTGGTTTCCCTTTCCGTCCCAAGTGGACGCTTACTCCTTAATCAGCTTTAATGTGACATGTAATGTGGCTTTTCTTCATCTAAACAAGGCTTCCTGAACATGCTACTCGTATTATAATAATAATAATAATAATAATAATAATAATAATAATAATAATGATGATAATAGTAGTAATAATAACAATAATTACAATGATCATTATTATTGGTATTTTGATTTTAATAATCATCAATTTCATTATCATTACGACTAGCAGAAATTACCCGCAATAATTATTGTACATGTGACATAGTGTTTATGACTCTCTCTCTCTCTCTCTCTCTCTCTCTCTCTCTCTCTCTCTCTCTCTCTCTTTCTTTGTGTGTGTGTCGCTCCTTTGTTAATATCTGTTCACTCGTTCTCGATACTTTACACATATTGTATTATGATACTTTGAAAAATATGGGGTAATTTTAATACCAAAAGGCATTCTGCTACACTTGCAATATTTTTTCTTTTTTTACTGATGAAGAAATTTAATAAACCTGGCCGAATATATTTCAAAAACTATCTCAGGGATGGCCTTAACCATTTCTGAAAGTTTGGTTGAAATTGGGACATAAATGATGGAGCCTTAGCTGTACAGATATACATACATATGCGGGGCGGGCGTCACTTCCTGCTTGTGTGACCTTGAAAGACGTGCGTCTGGAGGCAAAAGATTCGGAGCCTCAGATTCTTTTGGCGCGCTGCGTGAGCGGTGGTGCCACAATGGACCCATTTACTCACACCTAAAACACGGAGTATTATAAAGCTTTGGGTGCAATATAGGCTACATATCACTGTACTCATATTCTTTTTGCTGAGAAATGCACCATAAATGAAATATATGGCCTTTTTGGGGCCAAAATATCACAACACGGCGGAACGCGCTGTCATTGGTTGTGACGTAGTAACTGCAAACTCAGATCTCGCCTGATCAGCTGATCGGCTTGTTTTGGCTCAGCAAACTGCAAATTATAGTTTTATTTTACTAACCTAACTAACTTGCATTACCCCTACTACCGCAAGATGACCAGTAATCCTCCTTCAAGTGATGTAGTAGGTATTCACTGTGCTTGTGAATATGTAAGTTGTAGTTTATAAGGAAAAAGTGGATAGACAGAGCAAAGTGGCCCGTGACACCAGACAAGTGATGACTTCTGGGATCGGCATTCCTTATAGGGAGCTTAAATGAACCTGCAATGACATGTACAGCTAGACAGCTAGACGAACTCATAGAGGAACAGGTAGAAATGTATGGTTAGTAAGGTTGTAGTGGTGAGTAGTGACGAAGGGTGTATGTTTTGCTTATGTGGGGAAAGAAAGCCATACATTTCTACCTGTTCCTCTATGAGTTCGTCTATCTGTCTAGCTTTACATGTCATTGCAGGTTCATTTAAGCTCCCTATAAGGAATGCCGATCCCAGAAGTCATCACTTGTCAGGTGTCACGGGCCACTTATCTCTGTCTATCCACTTTTTCCTTATAAACTACAACTTACATATTCACAAACACAGTGAATACCTACTACATCACTTGAAGGAGGATTACTGGTCATCTTGCGGTAGTAGGGGTAATGCAAGTCGGTGTATTAGTAGGTAGTACATAATAGTAGCGGTCGCTTGACAGCTGTTTTGCTCTGTTGTTTATGCTTATGACGTCACAACATGGCGCCAGTCGTTTTAGAGCGTATACATTTTCCTGCACTTAAATTGGCTGTATCATCAAAAATACTGTTCACATAGAAAAATCAACATCACTGCCCAACTATATGAGGCTTGAAGATGTCAAATCAATCCTTACCTCAAGTAGAGTAAATTGGTCCATTTATAGAACATTATACGTAACTAAGTTTTGCAATATCAAAATAATGCTGTTTCCAAGGTCTGATTTAAAATATATTTATTATCAGTGATTCTGGAAGACAATATTAGTAATGGAAGACATACATGATGTGAAAATATTGTGTCCCGCTGCTTGAAGGTGGAACAGCGGCACCGCTGCTTGAATGTAAGCTCGACCACCACCACTACCTCTTGTGTATTTTAAAGCGTTATTTCTCGTGTTCTCTAGTTGAACTAGTTCTAACCCTCTCACGTGCCCCTCTAGTAGCTACTATATACCATCCTTCCTACAGCATCACGCTACGTCACCAATACCTTCTACAGGCCGTGTAATAGGTAGTAATTATTAGTGACTTGAAAAATACATCCACGACTGCGGTATGTGGAAACACTCTTGGACCCCGATATACAGATTCCACTTGTAACCTTTGCCATAGCCTGTTGTTAGGGGATTGTAGCGCTATAAAGATAGGCCAGGGAGTGAAGGGGGATATAGTGAAGGGAGTAATAGGTGTGTCATGGGGTACAAAAGGGAGGAAGTAAGGAAAGCAAGGGGGTTTTATACTGTAATTTTTTCTGATATGAGCGAGCGGGAGTGATCCACCAATGAGACGAGGTAACGTCATCGTGACGTCACGGTGACGTCACGATAACAAGAGACGTAGAAACGTGAGCAAATACGTGAGTCTGAACGGTGCCATAATTCGACCTTTTTTGGAAGAGTTTGGTCCAGGATAGTAAATTACCGCATATCACGTTTCAGAATCGCACGTACACAAAGGGTTGAGCTAACGTGAATCGTCTCTGAGCGAGTCCTCATATCGTGACGTCCACAAGGTGAGTCTATACGTGATATCTGCGTAACGAGGCTATCATCTTTATCTATATATCCTGAAGGCAGTATAGGTGATATGGATTGTATAAGGGAATAGTTTAATGTGGTTATATGAAGTATTTGAAGGGGTAAGGAGGTATTTGAATGGTTGGGCATGGTAGCTCTCTCTTCTATTCTTCTTCAATACTAATTCCTAATGTAAATAAGAGTATTAGAGGAGAGAGAGAGAGAGTAGAGAGAGAGAGAAGAGAGTAGTAGAAGATGAGAGTAGGATCAAGTATCCCTTATAAACCTTCAAATACCTCCCTTCATAAACCGCTTCAATACCTACCAATTCCCCCCATTACCGATCATATTCATAAAAACAAACATATCCCGTCATCACAACTGGCGCTTAGTTATTGGTATTTGTTGGAGAGAGGAGTACTTATTCGACGGAATATTCAACAATAGCACAAGTCACATTTCAGTTGCGTCGCACAGACTGAGTGACCTCAGCTCACAGGCGATTCAACACAACTCCCACCACACATGGGACCACGACTGTGTTGTCTGACATCGTTGTAATTGGAGTTGATGACCTCTGAGACCACAAACTCTTCCAAAAAAGGCGAATATGCGAACCGGGCCATACATGCATCATACATACATACATACATACATACATACAGACAGAGATTCAGTCATAGTAAGATTATCCTTATTATCATTAATATCATTATCACCATTATCACTATAATCATTATTATTATCAACATTGTTATCATCATTATCAACATTGTTATCATCATTATCATCATTATTATTATTATTATTATTATTATTATTATTATTATTATTATTATTATTATTAATGATCATTATTATCATTATTATTATTTTCATTATTATTAGTAGTAGTAGTAGTATTAGTATTAGTATTATTATTATTATCATAATTATTTTCATTATTAACTTTATTTTTGTTATCATTATTATCATTATTGTTAGCCCTTTTGTTATCATTACTATAATTATCATAATTGTTATTATTTTCATTACTATTCCTATCATTGTAAACTAAATGCTACTTTTACTATACGTAGTAGTAGTAGTAGTAGTAGTAGCAGTAGTAGTAGTAGTAGTATAAATGTAGTAGTAGTGGTGATACAAGTAATAGTGGGTATGAAATGCTCATATTCTTAACATATTTGGATTATAATCGGTTATTCTATAAGCAAAATTTCCCACCATGAAATACCGATCAATATTAATAAAAAAAAAAAACATATGCGACGACCGCATAAAAACTGGTGCTTTAGTTTTCAATGCATTTCATCTTGTTTTGTGGCATTAGGGTACTTAACATTTACTGATGGAAATAGTCGAAAATCGGAAAAAGTTTAATTCCAATTCATTGCATCGCTCACGCACTACGTTTGACACACACACACACACACACACACAACACACACACACACACACACACACACACACACCACACACACACACACACACAACACACACACACACACACACACTTGTGGTATGTCTTGTTTGTGTTGTGAACTTGTGAAGTGTGATGGACCTTTGAGAGAGAGGACTTCGCAGCTTTTTCAATCGTTAAAAATTTACTGTTTCAATGGAGTTAATCAATATGTAGCAGTTATTCAAGGAAAAGTCACCAATGGATATCTGTAACTATGGGAAGAACACAAACATTTAATTCGAATTTTTTTTCTTATTTCCACATTTCAGCACTATGCGTTATCTATTAATATATTTGAGCACTTTCTTTTTCGTAAATTGAAATTCGACAATTTCTACATAAATTTTTCCCAACGACTTTTTAAATGGCTACTTTCAATACCATTATATTTCTTTTCAGATAAAAAATAATCGAATCACAGAGGTGTTCCATCCATGTTACAAAAATCACAAATGAAATTAAGTTAAATATGAAATTCCTGTGAAATGACGAGAACACTTTTTTCCTCTTTCTTCTAAAACGGTGTACAAAACTGACTTTAATTACTCGCCAAGTATACGGATACGATGTAAAGCTTGCACAAGCATTTGATTAACTGAACAAAAAAAATGAGGAAAAACAAATAGTCTTTGCACCGGGTTGTATAGGTAAAAGTTTCAACAGTGTTATAATGCAGACGCAGGAAAAGACGGGATTGTCACTGTATTTCCCACCACTCAAGAAACAAGCTGGGGACGAGAACCAACTCCCGGCACGTCCCAAGGGTCTGTCTGCAGGTAAACACGAGCTAACAAGACCACCACCAGCACCCGGCAAAAACCTCCTTCCCGGCCGGGAGCGTGCCCCACACTGACTGAGCTTCACCAAGTCCAACGGCGACGGGCAGCAGCTGCAGTCATTCCTGTCTCAGGCCCCCGTCCTCCCACCGCCCCTCGACTGCTCCCTCTGCTCTTACCTACCCAGGTTCCCTCCCTCTCACCTCCTCCAACTCTTCCACCCCCACCACCACCTTACATCTCCACTTCCTCCTCCTCCACCATTATTTGACCACCTTCTTCTAGGCTAACTTCATGAATGTGAGTATGAGAGAATAAGTGGCGGCAAGAAAAAGGTAGAAGAAGGAAAGACCCATTACGAATAAATGCCTGTATACACGTGGTCAATTATGAACAAGACGGAAAGAGCGCAAATACAAACAACTATTCATACTCACTAATACATGCAAGGAATTATATCTATCTATCTATCTATGTATCTATCTTTATTTTTTATTTTTTTTCTCTCTCTCTCTCTCTCTCTCTCTCTCTCTCTCTCTCTCTCTCTCTCTCTCCTCTCTCTCTCTCTCTCTCTCTCCTCTCTCTCTCTCTCTCTCTCTCTCTCTCTCCTCTCTCTCTCTCTCTCTCCTCTTCTCTCTCGTCTCTCTCTCTCTCTCTCTCTCTCTTCTCTCTCTCCTCTCTCTCTCTCTCTCTCTCTCTCCTCTCTCTCTCTCTTCTCTCTCTCTTCTCCTCTCTCTCTCTCTCTCTCTCTCTCTCTCTCTCTCTCTCTCTCTCTCTCTCTCTCTCTCTCTCTCCTCCTTCTCTTCTTCTGTCTGTCTGTCTGTCTGTCTGTCTGTCTGTCTAGGTAGGTAGATAGGTAGGTAGGTAGATATCATTGTGGGCATAAGCCGAGGGGCGCGTCGCCTCGCCCACCCTACGATGCCACTCCCGGGGGTCACCTCGTGCGAGTCCCCATGCAGGCTCCCTTCCCACACTAAGCAACTCTCGACAAGAAGCATCAACTTGCCCCAGCCACGAGCCTTGTGATCGCCCCCTTAGTCTCCTCCACGCCGGATTGTCTCATACAGATACAACCCGATGGAAAGGATCGGTTTCAGGGTAGCGTGCCACATGCCCATATAGCCGAAGTTGGCGCTGACGGACTATGCAGGTAATAGGCCTCGATTCAGTCTCACGGTGCAATCGCTGCTTTGGCACGTAATCACCCCAGCGATACCCCATGATTCTTCGAAGACACTTATTACCAAAGGCATCGATTCGCCTATTTAAGTCGCTATTTAGTGTCCATGTCTCACAACCATAGAGTAAGACAGAGATCACAAGCGAATTGAAGAGCCGGAGCTTTTTCCTCCTGCATAGGTACCGACAACGCCAAATACTCCTGATGAGCGAGTCCATAACACCGTGGGCTATGCCAATCCACCGTAAGACTTTTTGACGTGACCCGCCGTCATTATGGACTGCGCTACCAAGGTATGGAAAACTTTCCAAAATCTCAATGTCCTCACCACACGCATGAACAGATTGTACTGTTTCATCTAGTAAGCCTCCAAACACCTGGACCTTGGTCTTAAGCCAGGAGACCTCAAGTCCCAAAGGTTTTGCCTCCTCGTGCAGCGCCTCAAGAGCCATCACCAGGACTTCCAGTGACTCAGCAAAGATTACTGCATCATCGGCAAAAACAAGATCAGTGATCTTGGTGTTGCCGAGAAATGCTTCACAATCACTTTGATCTACAACTTTGCCCAATACCCAGTCCATACAAGTGTTGAAAAGTGATGGGGCAAGGACGCACCCTTGTGTCACTCCTGTATTCATAGGAAAGAAGCTGGATACACCTCCCCAACACTTCACAGCACACTCAAACCCAGAGTACAAACCAGTCATCAAACCAATAGTCCTTGCAGGAAATCCCGCGAAGTCGCAGAAGGTCCCAGAGTGACTCACGATGCCCTGAGTCAAACGCCTGCTTGAGATCAACATAGGCTGCAAGCATCCCCTGTCGAAACTCATGTCGGCGTTCCACCAGGACATGAAGCGCTAGGATACGGTCCGTTGTTGACCTACCAGGTGTGAACCCAGACTGCTGAGGTCTCTGATGTTTCAGCAGATGACTGCGGATTCGTGTCAGCAATAGATGGGCAAGCACCTTGTCTGGCACGCTCCAGGCAGTGTCAGACCCAATTTTTTCTACCTCCCAGTAGCTTGCTCTGTACAGGGGCCTTATCCGCCCATGTATGGAGTATGCCACTCATGTTTGGGGGGATCTACTCATACAGCTCTCCTAAATAGGTTAGAGTCAAAAGCTTTTCGTCTCATCAACTCCCCTCCTCTGACTGCCTGTCTTCAATCATTAAATCACCGCCGCAATGTTATTTATCTAGCTATTTTCTATCGTTATTTTCATGTGCAATGCTCTTCTGAATTTGCTAACTGCATACTCCCCCCCTCCCGCGGCCTTGAAGCACAAGACTTTCTACTCATTCTCATCCCTATTCTGTCCATCTTCCTAATGCAAGAGGTAACCAGTATCTTCACTCTTTCATACCTTACACTGGTTAACTCTGGAAAACTCTTCCTGTTTTTTTCACCTTCCTACGACTTATGTTTTTCAAGAGAAGAGTAACAAGACACCTTCCGAACTAATTTGACCCAGCCCCCTTTCTATATTATCATACTGTCTTCTTTATAGGGACTCGTAACTAAGCGGGCTTTTTGTTACTTTTTTTTTTTTTTGCTTTGGCCAGTCCTTTGTGATAATAAATAAAACTGCAATCTGGAGGAGGTCACTGGAGCCATATCAAACCTATCAGACTCGATTATACATAGCTGGGTTCAGGGAGCAAGGAAATCGTTTAACAATTTTTTTGAAAAAGAATGTTAAACGATTTCTATCCAGTAAATATTCAAGTCAGTCTTCTTCTTTATGTTTTCCTTGAATACAAAGAAATATATTTAATATATAACTCTACCCTTTCAGGACCATTTTAGCTATCAGATCAGAAACAAACTTAAGAGTTTTACTGCATAAACATTTCGCAGATGATTCTTTTAGAATAATTTCAATTAACTCTTATACTATAGGTTCATTTTTAAAGTTTAAAGATAAAATACCTAATCATTTGTGCTCAAATGTTGTCTATATTTTCCTTGTCCTGGCTGTGAAGCCAGGTACACACAGTGCTCGACATTAAATTAGTTGGCCCAGGGCGAGGCGTACTAATTATATGTCAAATATTGCTTCAACATTAAGAGGGACCTAAAATCAAGCCAATGCATTGTGCCGCCTACACAGAGTGGCGTAGTAGGCGGAGCTTCTGAGCCCGCCAAGGAAACCACAGTCAGTTGTTGTCTTTCCGGTGTAGGGAGAGTTTGTGTTCCGCGATCCGTCCCTCTTGTGCGCCCTCTCGACTTGCATCGTCGCTCCCTTTGAGCCACCAGTGTTGTCGATATGGGCAAGAATAAGGATTTGAGTGCAGAAACCATTGCCCAGATCATTGCCCTAAACAAATCCGGTAAGCAAGCAAAGGCAGTCTCCGAACAAATTGGCGTGTGTCCAAGGAGTGTCCGACGCTGGGTTGCCAAGCTCGACCAAGAAGGCGGCCACACAACCCCTACCTACAAGAAGAGGCCTAGCAAGCCCAAGAAGACAGATTCTCGTTCCCAGGCTATTGCAAAGCGTGAATTATAATCTAACCCATGAGTGACAGCAAGGAAATTAAAAGAAAGCAACCCAGACATCTTTGGTGAGGTTTCTTGTGGGTAGGGGTTGTGTGGCCGTCTTCCTGGTCGAACTTGGCAACCCAGCGTCAGACACTCCTTGGACACACGCCAAATTGTTCGGAGATTGCCATTGTTTGCTTACCTGGTTTGTTTAGGGCAATGATCTAGAGCGTGAATTAGAATCTAACCCACGTGTGACAGCAAGGAAATTAAAAGAAAGCAACCCAGACATATTTGGTGAGGTTTCTTGTGGGTAGGGGTTATGTGGCCGTCTTCCTGGTCGAACTTGGCAACCCAGCGTCAGACACTCCTTGGACACACGCCAATTTGTTCGGAGATTGCCTTTGTTTGCTTACCCGATTTGTTTAGGGCAATGATCTGGGCAATGGTTTCTGCACTCAAATCCTTATTCTTGCCCATATCGACATCATAAGGGGCTCAAAGGGAGCGACGGTGCAAATCGAGAGGGAGCACAAGAGGGACGGATCACGGAACACAAACTCTCCCTACACCGGAAAGACAACAACTGACTGTGGTTTCCTTGGCGGGCTCAGAAGCTCCGCCTACTACGCCACTCTGTGTATGCGGCACAATGCATTGGCTCGATTTTAGGTCCCTCTTAATGTTGAAGCAAAATTCGACATATAATTAGTCCGCCTCGCCCTGGGTGGACTAATTTAATGTCGAGCACTGTCGGTTCCACTTTGAGGAATTTATGCATTAGAGTATCTGAGCACAAAGGTAGGTCATTTAGGACAAACAGGGTAGTAACCAATCCTAGTTTTTCTGTTATTAGTGAGGAGTCTTTACAACCTAACCATGTTGTTGATGACAGCAACTTCAACATTTTATTTAAAGCAACCAAAACTTCAGAGTTAAAAATAGCTGAATCTCTCTTTATCCATAGAAGTAAACCATCCTTGAATAATAATTAAACATCATTCAAGTTATTAACAGTGTAACTAGGGTTTGTTTGATATGAATAGGGCTTCAATTAGGCTTCATGTAATTATTTTTAGGCTTGTAATTTCTTTAGATTTATCCTTTTTTTGTATGTTCATTAATGTTGTAGCCACGCTATATAATTCAGGTTACCCTGTAGCCAATATAATTACGTCTACCTTTCCGTTTTCCTTCTTTTCCGTCTCGCCCGAAATAGGATATACTGTGTTATTTGTTGATTGCATAAATTATATTTGTCCTATTATCCATTACCTTTTGTTATACACTCATTTTACTGTACTATGTTGTTATGTTCTTAATCGTTTATCATCACATATTTTCCATGACTTTATGTTATGTATTATTGATAAAACAGCATATGATTGTCATAACCTTTATTTATCTAATATACAATATGAATATATTTACAAGCTAAATTGGCACCGGACCGTGGCGGGAGGCCGATGTCCCCGCCCCCACCTACTATGCCCCGCCCCCGTGGGGGCCCCCCGCCGCAGAGTTCACCGCCACGCTGTTGCCTGCGTGCAAAGCCATGTGCACCACCCGGGAGCTGCGGCAGCACGCGCTGATGGCCATGGCCCAGGTCGTCGAGCGGGACAGCCGCGTATACTTCACTGACGGCTCGGTCGACCCGGATAGTAGCAGAACAGGCGCCGCGTTCGTCACGGGTGGGACAGAGATGTCTTGGCGGACGTCTGACAACTGCTCCACCCTCCAGACTGAGCTGGTGGCCATCCAGCATGCCCTTGAACATGCCCTGCACCGCCGGGAGGCAACCGTGGTAATACACACCGACTCCTGGACGGGGCTGCAGGCCCTCCAACAGCCGCATCCCAAGGACAACGTGAGGCTCATCACCACCATCCTGGGCAGCCTACAGAGCCTTGGCGCGCAGGGAAGGCGTGTCAGGCTCAACTGGATCCCCAGCCATGTAGGGGTCCGAGGTAACGAGGCGGCGGACGTGGCCGCCAAGCGAGCCGCCAGCGGCCCCAGCGTCACCATGCACGTGCCTCTCAGCTTACAGCAGCTCAAGGCGCAGGCGAGGCGGACCGCAGCACACCGCGCTCACCAGACACACTGAGAGCTGGAGACCAGGAAGAGGCAGGCGGCCTGGTACGCTGCAGCCACTGACTACCACCCACTGGACGCCACCCAGCAACAACCCAGGGCAGATGGCGCACTACTGCAGCGTGTGCGTCTGGGCTACTGCACCAGGGAGGAGCTGCAGGAGGACTTCGAGGGGCAAGAGTGCGATCACTGCGAGAAGCACACCCGTCGCCCACTGGTGCACTACCTCCTGTCCTGCCCCGCCACCGCCCCCCTGAGGCCCGGCCCGGCCCCCACCGCCCAGCCTGCAGGTGGGGGGCTGCTGAGTGGGCGTGAAGGCAGGGCCGCCCTCATGGTCCGCCACACCCCGAGAGACGTGATGTTGAGGGTACTGCAAGCAACGCCCCCTCCCCGCTGACACATCACGTACCCACACCCCGCCGCCCCCGAGCGCTGACCAGTGACGCAGGTGACTCACCATCACCACGCCTCCACGCGCCCCTCCCGTAGCCTGACGGGATAACCTCCTCACTGCCGGGCTGATGCCCGCTTTGTACCTTTTTTGCTACTGGATATGTATTTCTGTACATGCTTGTATTGTATTTATATGTCCTGTATGTTGATTGTACAATAAACCTTTACAAGTACAAGCAAGAATTAATCAGACAGAGAAAAATTAAATTGATTGTCTTTTTAACCATACATGGCTAAGGGATAAAGGCTTAGAGAACTACCTCAGTTGTGCCTTCGATCTCATTCGTAGGGTTGTGCGGTATCAAGAAAATACCGGTATTGCCGATACCGGTTTGCGGGAGTAATACCGGTACGTCCTCACACCGGTATCAATTACGATACCGGTATACCGATACCGTACAGGAATACCGGTATTACCGGTATCGGTATATTTTTTTTCGTGTGTTTTTTTACTTGTCCATTCTCAGACAATTATTAACCTCTACAGCATCGCCCCCCCCCCCCCCCCCTTAAATAAAGTTTCCTATAGCGTCGGCCATTTATTTTTTTTACAATTATTAACCCCTACCGTACAGCATAGGTAAAGGTAAGGTAAAGATGGGAGCATACGCTTAGCTGCGCGTGGCATGTGGTGCTCATCTCCGTGGCATTAGCCCTTAGAGCCTGTGGTGGGTGATAATCCGTTACCCGGTGACACAGGGCTAGTGTGACTCCCGGGTTACCACAGACCACAGTACAGCATAGACCCCCCTAAAATAAAGTTTCCTGTGGCGTCGGCCATTGACAGATTTAAGGGGGGACCGAGTAAACTATGGCTTAGGCCCCGCACCCCAGAGGAAAAAATATGTTTTCAATGAAAATCTGAATGCTGGACATTTCTTATTTGCTCGAACACTGTTACATTGCATGTACCATAATATGCCACAAATTAATACCAATGTAATGTAAATTATGGGTGGAAAAAGTTTCAATTAAACTAATATGAAATCTGAACCACATTTGGTAAAATTTTAAGAGTCCTTTCCCGCCCTTATTAGTGGTTTTATTTTATCGAGACCTTCACAAATCCCTTCAGATACCTCTAAAACGTAATAATAAAGTGGGGGAGAGATTAAAATATAAAAAATAAATTACTAACCTAACCTAACCTAACCTAACTTGGTAAAATTGTAGTCCTTTCCCACCCTTATATCTTGTTAGGAGGTTATTGGTTAGGTTGTAGTGAGGTTAGGTTAGAAATTTTATTTTGGGGGCCAGGGCGGGGGTAATATAGGGGGGAGGGGGTGTTGAAGGGGGCATCTCTCCCCCACTTTATAATTACGTTTTAGAGGTATCTGAAGGGATCTGTGAAGGTCTGGAGAAAAAAGAAACTAATAAGGGCTGGAAAGGACTCTATAATTTTACCCCACATTTCATTCAGGGCCCCGCACTCCCACGTACCGGCCTATATAGGGCCTCGCACACCATAAATCCGCCCCTGGCGTCGGCCATCTCTTTTTTTTTACAACTCGTAATCCCTACCGTACAGCATAGATCCCCCTAACATAAAGTTTTATGTGGCGTAGGCCATTTTTTTTTTTTTTTTTTTACAATTCTTAACCCCTACCGTACAGCATAGACGCCCCTAAAATAAAATGTTATTTGGCGTAGGCCATTTCTTTTTTTGCATCAGTAATCTAATATACTATAGGAGTAGCCGTGTGTCTGTGTGTGTGTGTGTGTGTGTGTGTGTGTGTGTGTGTGTGTGTGTGTGTGTGTGTGTGTGTGTGTGTGCACTGTGCATGTGTATTCATCTAGTTGTATTCATCTAGTTGTATTTTACAGGGCCAGAGCAACGCTCGTATGGCCCCGTCTCCATATCAACATTTATTTTATCATTCATCCTAAGTGTTTAGTGTTGGCCGAAGCCAGCACCTGTAGGTTAGTATTATTAGTAGTTTTATTAGTGTTCCACTATGTGTTCTGTGTTCTGTATGGTTGATGTTGGGTCCTGGTACACCTGGCTAATCCACTCCCTAGGCAATACACTAATCCTTTAAACTCGACCTCAGCCTACGCCAGATGTTCTCCGTCAGGTCTTGAGTATCGCGGCTCTTTATAAGAAGCCAGTCTCTTGTAGGGATACACTTAGACACAGACCTCTGTACTAGCAACTCAAGTCTCTCAAGTCACCAAGTCACATCCAACCACGGCAGGAGCAACTCACCAGTCTCTCTCCAAGTCACCTTACACCACATGTTACCTGTTACCTGTTACCTTTACCCAGAGTTAATAAACGACTATCAAAGCAGAGTTACCTGTTTCTGCTCACCCTAAAAGTGACATACCAATCACTTTACACATGGTGACAGCGTCGGTCTCTGGTAACAGGTTAAACACTACTTGACCTCCCGCACCGCCATACCACGCCGCCACATCGTTCCTCCAGGCCTCATCATCCAGCAGCCGCCATGGACCTCCCGCGCCGCTACATCCAACTACCTGCCTTCCACGTGTGACTCCGCGTCGCCTGATCTTCCTACACGACTTCAAGCTGCTCACGCCACATCGTTCTACATCACCGCCTCTCCTGGTCATCGGCTTCATACACGTGTGGAAACAGCCACTCCAAGTCTCCACTACAACACCGGGACCTCCTGCCTCCCCTACGCCCAGCTCTCCACAACAACGCTGCCGCCTCCTCCACCACATCCACACGGCATTCCCACCAGGCCGCACTACGCATCCACATACGCGGTTCCTCAATCACCACCGAAGCTGAGTTCTACATCACTTTCACTTTCATCCACACGGCAGGCAGCGAGGTAAAGTCCACCTCGCCTCCGCTTCCCACGCCGCGCCGCTTCGATTCATCTATTTGTAGGTTAGTATTAGTATTAGTATTATTAGTGTTCCACTATGTGTTTTGTGTTCTGTATGGTTGATGTTGGGTCCTGGTACACCTGGCTAATCCACTCCCTAGGCAATACACTAATCCTTTAAACTCGACCTCAGCCTACGCCAGATGTTCTCCGTCAGGTCTTGAGTATCGCGGCCCTTTATAAGGAGCCAGTCTTTTGTAGGGAGACACTTAGACACAGACCTCTGTACTAGCAACTCAAGTCTCTCAAGTCACCAAGTCACATCCAACCACGGCAGGAGCAACTCACCAGTCTCTCTCCAAGTCACCTTACACCACGTGTTACCTGTTACCTGTTACCTTTACCCAGAGTTAATAAACGACTATCAAAGCAGAGTTACCTGTTTCTGCTCACCCTAAAAGTGACATACCAATCACTTTACACACCCCGGGAGGCGGGTCACAAACCCCCGGCTAACACCCGGTACCCATTCACTGCTGGGTGGACAGGGGGTCGGGTTTTAAGAAGACCGCCCGTCTGTCTTCGCTCCGCCCGGGGATCAAACCCGGGACTTCTCGGTTGTGAGCCGAGCGTGCTAACCCTTACACTACGGAGTTCCCCCTGTGTGTGTGTGTGTGTGTGTGTGTGTGTGTGTGTGTGTGTGTGTGTGTGTGTGTGTGTGTGTGTGTATACTGTGTGTGCATCTAGGTAGTATGATGGTAGTATCAGTATCTTTATTATTATCATTATGATCATTATCAATATTATTATTATTATTATTATTGTTATTATTATTATTATCATTTTGATTATTATTCTCATTATTGTTTATTGTTAGTATCACTATTATTGTTATGATTATTTTATCTGAGCTATTATTATTATTATTATAACTTATTATTATCATTAATACCATTGACATTATTGTTATTATTATCATTATTATTATTATTATTATTGTTGTTTTTATTATTATAATAATTTCATCATTTATTTTTAATTATTATTATTGTTATTATTTCAAAGGCGTAGAGCCGTAGACGGTGACACGTGAAACGCGAGTTCCTTCAAAATAGATGGTAAAGATACGAGGGGTCAGTCTTATCTGAGGTGGGAACACACACACACACACACACACACACACACACACACACACACACACACACACACACACACAATCACACACACACACACACACACACACACACACACACACACACACACACACACACACACACACACACACATATATACACACACACGGGTACTCCGTGGTGTAAGGGAAGCACGCTCGGTTCACAACCCGGGTTCGAATCCCGGGCAGAGAGGAAACAGATGGGTTGTTTCCTTAAAACCAGAGCCCCTGTCCACCCAGCAGTGAATGGGTACCGGGTGTTAGCCGGGGGTTTGTGACCTGCTCTCCGGGGTGGTGGCTTCGGCCAACACAAAGCATTAAGGATGAATGATACAAATGTTGATATGGAGACGGGGCCATACGAGCGTTGCTCTGGCCCTGTAAAAATACAACTAGATGAAGATGAATACACACAGTCAGTCACACACACATATCTTTTAAATAATTATATTAATAATAAAATAATAATAATAATTTGGATCATAATAATAATAACAATAATGAAAATGATGATGCCATTATTAACCATAATAATAGTAGACTAAGACTAATAATAATAATAATAATAATAATAATAATAATAATAATAATAATAATGATAATAATAACAATAATGAACATTTTATCTAGGCTAGATTTGTATAGTGACGCCTGTGTGATATGTAATGATCCGTTTTCTGTGATGGTCTTGCGGGGGGCTCTTCCCTCAGGGGTAGAGGGAGGGAGGGAGGTTGTCAGAGCGGCATTGTCAGCTGAGCTGTAATCGGCCAATGATAACACGCGCCTCAGATTCTGAGGCTCTGAGCCAATGAGCGTTACGCTACCATACGTGTCTCGGCAGTCCAGTCTGTTGCGAGAAAAAAACACAATACCGAAATCCAATACCGACCAAATAATATACCGATACCGGTATACCGATGCACCACCAATACCGATACCGGTATACCGAAAACAAAAATACCGGTAATACCGGTAATACCGGTGCTAAAATACCGGTATTTCGGTATACCGAAAACCGGTGCACATCCCTATATTGAGGTAAGACGTGTTTTACGTTCTTTAATGTAGATTTTATAATTTACAGTCTGAAGATGGGAATTTATATTCCTGAAACGTAACATGACGTACACTACAATAAACATGAAGTTTTTACTTGGGGTCATCATTTTCATCGCTATACTTCGGTTCCGTAAGGAGGTTCCTACTAATCAAGCTATATCAATTAAATATATCTATATCTATAATTCTATATGGTCCCCATGGTTCCGGTACCAGAAACATTAATAGTTCTCTGCTTCTGAATTTTGCGAGGTCCAGAAGGTTGAGAATTGCAGGTTCTTGGTATCAGAAACCAGAGCTGCACCGCTGGACATGGTATACGACTATACGTAGTAATGCCGGAGGGGTAGTTAAGGAGATCGACCACATCCTCGTTAGTACTCGTTGGAGGATCCTCCAGGGTGGGCATTTTCGAAGGGGCTCTAAACTACACCCTCTTAGAGGTCCTAAGAACGACTTAGTTATACCGGGCTAAGAAGACTACTAAGGAAGCATTTTCGAACGTCATCTTAGCCTCGTGTAAGGCCAACCCTTCTTAGTGCCACCACCTCCGCTTCAACCAATCAGCGCGCGCAACACAAATCTGTATTTGGCGGGAAATACGTATAAACATCAACAACAGACCACAGCTGATGACACAAACACATCGGCGGGGTGTGTGTGTGAGTGTGTTTTTGAGAATAATAGAGTGTGTTTGGGTGGGTTTAAGTATGTTAAAGTATGTGGTAGTGTGTTAGGGGTGTTAAGAGTGTGTTTGAGTGTATTTGGGGGTATGGTAAAGTGTGGTAGAGTGTGTTTTTCAGTGTAGCGACCATAGAGCAGCCCACAGGAAAACGGTCAAGAAAACCCAACTTTACTAGCAGGGAACTGTTTGTCCTGCCAGCAGCTGGTGGAGGCTGTGAAGCAGAATAAGAGCACATTGATGGGGAAGTTCAGTGACTCAGTGCGGGCGTGCACAGAGAGCTTGATGAAATAAGGAAGAAATTTGCAGACCTAAGGTCGGGCACTCGTGGAGATGATGGGTCCCTCATTTTCCCGCCGTTTGTCCCGCGATCTGAGTTGTCAGATATGTATTTCTGCTGCAGTCACAGTGCAGTGTTACCACGCCGAGGGAGTCTCTCTCTCTCTCTCTCTCTCTCTCTCTCCTCTTCTTCTCTCTCTCTCTCTCTCTCTCCTCTCTCTCTCTCTCTCCTCTCTCTCTCTATCTCTCTCTCTCTCTCTCTCTCTCTCTCTCTCTCTCTCTCTCTCTCTCTCTCTCTCTCTCTCTCTCTCTCTCTCTCTCTCTCTCTCTCTCTCTCTCTCTGTCTCCTTTTTTTTCTTCTATTATTTCTTCTCCCTCCTCTTCCTTCTCCCTTTTCATCCTCCACACACACATCATAGCCAGTATGTGATATTATCGTGAATAACGAAACTTTTTTTTTCTGGTGAGTTTTGATATGTTTAGAATTAATCTGCTAACCGTTTCTGTCGCAAATAATGTTTTTTTTATATATAGTTAGGTTAGGTATAGGTTCGGTTAGGTTCAATTAGTTTTTTGTCATTTTTGTTCCAAATCACAAAAAAGTTATTTGCGACATAACTGGTTAGCAGATTAATTCAAAACATCAAAACTCACCAGAAAAACAAAAGTTTCGTCCACCGAAGGAAGTAGTGTTCATCTGGAAATTTACTTTTTTTTTCTCTCTTTTTTTTTTAAAGATATTCCTCTCCCCCAGCAAGCTTGGGGCTGCTGGTAGGCAGGGTTTTCTGGTGAAGAGACAATATCCCAAGTGATTTACGTGTAAAGCAACGTACTAACCTCATCAAATAATGTCCCAGCTAGGATAGAAACCATAAACTAGAAACCATATCTAGTCCACTCAAAAAAACACAGAAACCATATCTAGTCCACCCAGCCCACCCCGAACAGGGTTTTCACCCTTAATCTCATCTAATGATCTCATCTCACCATTAACCTAATCTCACCGCCTACCCAAGAAGCTTATTAATTAAGCAATCAATCAATCAATTAACCTAACCTCACCGATTAACAGTGGCGAAACAAGGGGTGTAAAAACGGGGGGGGCCACCATAGTTTTCATATACTGTATATGTAGGCTATATATATAATATATATATATATATATATATATATATATATATATATATATATATATATATATATATATATATATATATATATACATAATATATTTATACATAGTGTATTATACAGCCTAATATACTATATATAGTCTAAAATATATAATATATAGCCAATAATATAACCATTGTTGTTGTGGTGACGGAGAAAATTGCGGGCTAAGACGACCCCAACCCTACCTTAGCCTACACTCGCTGCGCTGTCCTAGGCGGAGCGAAATTTGCTTTCGAAAATGTCCAACTAGCGCTAAGATGGTCTTAGTCCCCGAAGATGGTCTTAGTAGTGTTCGAAAATGCCCCCCCGGGACCAGCACAGGGCTCTGTCACGCAGGACTAGAACCCTCCTGGGCTGAGACAAGGAGAGGTATGTCAGGAGTCTCGCTGAGGATGTCGAGGGCCATTTGAACGCTAATGACCTCCGACCCGTCTGCATATTCACCAACCAACTGTACTCGGCTCCCGCACTCCGGTTCAAGTGTGGGAAATGGAGGAGTTTTAAGGCAGACCCAAAGAAAACGCGCGCGCAGCAACACACCGTATGGTGGAAGAAATTTGCTTTAATCTGTCCTACGTAAGTATAGCCTGGGTTCTTATATGTTTATTTGTTGTGTATTTACATATATTGTTAAGATAATAGCAGCAAACGGGCGCAAAAGGCGTAAAAGATATGTTTACGGGCATAAATAAGCTGAGAACGGCTCAAAAAGAAATTTCTAAACATTATATCGAAAAACTAAGTCCAGATTCATGATCTGCACGTACGAAAGCTAATAGGAACCAATTGTCATCAAAATCTAGGGCCAACAAAAATTTGGCCAAATTTTGAAGGCAAATGAAATCCTTGGAAAATGTTGTGGAAATCACATTTTCATGGAATTCTCAAGAACCGTAGAAGCTAGGCGAAAATGGTATAGAGTATACACGATTTAGCCTGCGACTCTGGACCCTCTGGTATAAACAGATTAAAATTTCATCAATAAATAATCCAATAAATCAAAGCTTTGTAAAGATAAAAAAACTTATTATATCTCAAAAACTTGATTTTCTAAGAAAAAACGGATAGATACATAAGGTAGATCTCGTTAAGCTGGACGTAATTTATTCATGTCAATTTTCGTCTAGGGTCAATAGTTTCATTGTAAAATGGATAGAACCAAATCAAGCCAGATTTTTGATTTATTTTGCAACCCCAAAATGTTGAAAACTCGTTCATGTCACTAACTTAGACAATAGTGCATGAGACTTTATATATATATATATATAGATATATATATAATATATATATATATATATATATATATATTATATATATATATATATATATATATATATATTTTTATATATATATTAGGCCTGTTCAAAATGTAACATTTTACAAAAACCTTTGGGCCACATGTTGTTTTTGTTCCATTAATAAAACAAAAGATTCGTGCCAAATTTTATTGTAATCAGATATTGCTTAGAGGTCCCCCATGAAGCAACAATTTTTCAAAAACAAGCAAAAAAGAAAACCAAAAGCTAGCAAATATGAAAAATAAGTTCTAATATTTTTCCTTTCGCACCCAGAGAAGTACAAATAGAATGATATCACAGAGAACTGAAACAAGACAAAAAACAGTTCCCAAAGGGCATCCAAGGTTGCTTTATTCGGAGTCCGATCGCTCGGGCTCCAGTAGGGCTGCCTTGGAGGTCGTGGGGCACTCTCTCCTGTCCTTGGCCACCACCTTCAGAAGGAACTGCTTCTGAGCTTCTTCTCGGGTGAGGACCGCGTTGAAGGTGGTCATCAGGGCCACTCCCCGTTCGGCAACGTCGTTGACCACCTTCACCTGGTCAATCGCCCTCTTCATCCTGCAGAAGAGAGGATCCCCCTCCCAACTGGCGGGGCTCTTAGCCAGGAGTGTGGCCACTTCCTCGCCTTGTCCTGGGAGCAGGAGATCCAGCGCCTTTCTCGACCTGGAACTGAAGAAGCCTGAAAGAGGCTTGTTGGGATTAAAGGCCTTTCCGTCCAGACGTTTCAGTCCCTTCTCCCCCTCCCTCTTCATGTTCTGGACCATGGAGGCCTTCTCTTCCTTTGTAACCCTTTCGTCGAAGAGAGAGAGAGGCACCAAGTCTTCTGACACGTACCAGAGATGGCGCTTGAATGCCTTCAGGGCCACTTCAGCAACGCGCTCATTGGGGATTCCTCTGCAAAGTTCCCTCATGAAAAGGAGATCGTTGTAGGGAGCATGGGAAGGAACCATGGCCTCGTTCCACGGAATGGCGTAGAGGAAGGCGACGAAGAGGGACACCTGTTCCATGGCTCGAAGTTCATGAGAGGTCAGCCGAAACTGAGACCTGAAGAGGAAAATCTTGCGAGCGTAGATTCCCTTCGACATCCATCTCGCTTGATGAAACGCTCCTGGTGCCCTCATCTTGAAAGTCGTCCCAATATCGCCTCCCAGGAAGATGTAGGAGAGAACCAAGAGCTCCTTGTAGTCGTCTCTTGGATGGCTTCCTTGTTCGATGGCACTCTTGAGCTCGCTCAAAGCTGTCTCCCTTGCATCAGACAGCTCGCCTGTCAGGAGAGGAAGGAGGCTTTCTTCATCCATGGAGGACGTCCAAGATTTCTGGTCGAGGACGTCCCACTGGTCCTGGAACCGGACGAAGAGAGGGACGTTAGGCCCGCCAGATGGTCCATAACAGTGTTTGAAAACGTCCCTAGGGATCACTTCCAGGATGTGGTGCCTGCACGCAAACCAGAGGAGATTCCTTCCCAGACCCTCCTGAATCTTGATGCAGGCTCCTCCATTGGGACCCGTGTTCGAGGCAGTAGTGTCAAACACGATTCCTTGAATGCGCGCCTCCAGTCCAGCGTCGGATACCGCCTTGAGGACAGCCTCTGCCATGTGATGCCCAGTGCCTTGGGGGATCTTGGCTACTTCCAAGAGGTACTCCTTGTCCCGACCTGT
Organism: Chionoecetes opilio; assembly: GCA_016584305.1. Classification (NCBI taxonomy): domain Eukaryota; kingdom Metazoa; phylum Arthropoda; class Malacostraca; order Decapoda; family Majidae; genus Chionoecetes; species Chionoecetes opilio. Next base: position 64,627 of record JACEEZ010020869.1, read on the forward strand.
GACGTGAATGGCGAGCCTCTCAACGCGTTTACGTTTCCCAGCGATGTCAGGCAGCTGCTTGGCATCACAGTGAAGTAGCACAAGGCATCTCTCTGGGAGTTCGATCTTCTCTGCAGTGGCCACTTCCTTTCGGTTCTTTCTCCGATGGCGGCGGATGGAGCTCGTAGAGAGCGTGATGTTGTCGATGTTCTGACCAGTTGCCTTGGCCACGGCTCCTACCACTGCCATCGCAGCCGGATCTGAGACCTTGAAGCGGTCCAGTTTGGTGGTCACTTCCTTTGACAGGATCATGTCAGACTTCTTTCCAGCTCTTCTCTTAGGAGGACTTAGGCACTTGAACTCGGCATCACTTCCATCCGTTTCCTCGTGAGAGGACGAAGACGATGAAGCCACCTGGCTTGAAGGCACACTACTTGAGGCTATCTTTTTCTCCATCTCCGCAGCCTGCTTCCGCTTCACCTTCGCTTCTTCCCGCTTCCGCTTTTTCTCTTGGAGCCTCGTTGACACAGTGTCCAGTCCGGTCATGGAGGAAGGCGATCGATCCTCTCTTTGGCTGATGAGGAAGGCCCTGTCCTCCTCGTTTGTGGTCTTCTCAAGGGCATCTCCGTGCGCCACATCGAACAAGTCATCAAGGTCCCCTTGAAAGATAGCCTCCTTCATCCTTGCCGTTTCCGAAGCTCTTTTCTTGTGCTTCTGAAGACCCTCGTAGGCCTCCACTAACTTGAGCAGCTTCGCCTTGTTGTAACGCAGTGTGGAGGTAGGGAGACCTGCCTTCTCCCAAATCCCCAGGACTTCCTCCACGGTCTCCTTCGCAGCCTCCGCCTTTGTTTTCTTTTCCAGACCGTGGTGGAAGTAGAACTTTCGGAGCACTTGCCCCTTCGAGGGGAGACGGCTTCCGGTGATGTTCTCCTCCGGGTGACCGATCAACCACCACTGTTTGCGAGTAGAAGCCATCGCACCTGTGAAAGGAAAAATGGGAATATTTAAGTTCTCTGTTCTGTTAGTCATCGCGACTGAAAATGATAACTTTTAGTTCCCCGAACAACAAGTAATGTTATTACCGGGGTTCTTAATAGACGTTCAATACATTTGCTGCAACGCTTTTTACCTAGTGCAGATGTGGCAGTTTGTGCAGGTGCGGCAGTTAGTGCAGTGTAAGAAGCGGAGAGCGTCACGACGGCACAACCTCCCCGTACAAAATCCAGGGTCACACTGACAGATGAACACACGCAGACCTGCACCAGTGCAGCACCACAGTGGGTCTAAGGATGCTGTAGTGGAGCACCTCAACGGGACCTACATGGCGTACAGATCTATGACATATTTTGATTTTTCGTTACAATTACTGATCAAGGTCAAATATTAAAAAACGTCCCCTCAATAAGGATCAGTGGGGGCCCGCAGGGGAGGGAGGGGAAATGTGTCACTCTGGGGGCCTTTAAACTTATCCATCAAGTTCAAATTTAATTGCACCTACAAGCCCCCAAGTGGAACGACAACATGTCCCCAGAAGCCCCCCACAACTTTTATATTATTGAACACCCCTTAATATATTATATTTTATATATTAATATTATTATAATATAAGAGAGAGAGAGAGAGAGAGAGAGAGAGAGGGGGAAGAGAGAGAGAGAAGAGAAGAGAGAGAGAGAGAGAGAGAGAGAGAGAAGAGAGAGAGAGAGAAGAGAGAGAGAAAAGAGAGGAGGAGAAGGAGAGAGAGAGAGAGAGAGGAGAGAGAGAGAAGGAGAGAGGAGAGGAGAGAGAGAGAGAGAGAGAGAGAGAGAGAAAAGGGGAAGAGAGAGAGAGGAGAGAAGGAGAGGAGGGGAAGAGAGAGAGAGAGAGAGAGAAGAGAGAGGAGAGAGAGAGAGAGAGAGAGAGAGAGAGGAGAGAGAAGGAGAGAGAGGAAGAGAAGAGGAGAGAAAAGAGGGAGGGGGGAGAGAAGAGGAAAGAAGGACAGTTTTAAAAGGAGGTCTTTTTTCCCCAGGTCCCCCTTCCCCATCAGTTTCTTTTAAATTTTTAATTTGCTTTTCCCCCCCTCTCTCTCTCTCCCCCTCTCTCTCTCTCTCTCCCCCCTCTCTCTCTCCCCTTTTCCCCCCTCTCTCTCTTCTGCTTTTGCATTTTCCCCACCCATCTTTTAATCATCTAATACAAAACGAACATTATTGAGATGAAATGGATGAGATGAATAGAAGATAAAAAAACCCTTTTTTAAAATGAAAACTATTGACCCTAGACGAAAATCGGATGAATAAAATTATGCCCAGCAAACAGACTACCCATGCATCTATCCGTTCTTTTTTAGTAATAAAGGGTTTTGAGAAAAAAAATTTTTTTTTAACCTTTATCTAGGGGCCAAAGGGCTGAAAAAATTATTGTGGGGTCCCCCATCGGTAACGTTTCAAAATATAAAATCTAAAAGGGAAACTTTGTCTATTTTCAAATTTGCAATGAAATTCGAAATCATGTAGCTTCATGGTGTTTTTTTGGGTTCCCATGAAAACCCAAATTTTACATATTTCAGCCCAACTGTTTGTCTAGTAGTCCCATGGACCCACGGCACCCCCTGGAAAAATCTAATGAGACCATTCTTTAGATGCAAAATTGTTAGAAAACAAAATCAAGTTAAAACACTGTAAAAATTAATGTCCCATGGGGTTCGTAGGGCGGCCCCCGACGTTTGTGAATTTTTGACATTCTCGAAATTAAAAAATTCCAAAAAACACAAAAAATGTAGTTACAAATTTTATTTGGGGGGGGCCCACTGCAAAAAAAACATGGCCTATGGTAATAAAACAATTAGCAGAAATTTGGGTACAGTTAGTCAGGAAAACGGCAAATACCAAAAAAAAATGCAAAAAAATTATTTTCGGTTCGCCGAAAAATTTTAACAAAAATACAATAATTTCACTAATATAAAACATACTGGTCTTTTTAAACATATCAAAATCATTGTCTATTATCCCCATCTAATGCAGTCAAAAAAATTGGCATACATTATGACTATCATACATTAATTGTTCCCAAGTTACTCACCCCCCCCTAGTGAACTTTATTTTGTCAAATAAAAAACATTTCGAGAAAAGTCAAAAACATTTTTTCCTTTTATTAAACTTTAACAAGTGATTAGGGCAGCTAGGTACGCTGTCATAGAAGTGAGAAAATTGACATTTGGTATAATTAAAATAACAAGAGTCAAATCCTGACCCCCGTTGAAGCTGCGTTTTTTGGTACAGCCCCTTGGCAGCAGCCCTATGGCCTATAGTGCTACGTTCGGTTCCCTCTCGCTCCTGTGCCCGGGGGTGTGATTTCGATATTCCGTGGTGAAGGACTTTTGCTTCGGATGGAAAGGCTTCAACGGCAAATAAGTCCTTTCCCTTTCACCTGTCGGGATAGCGATCTTTTCCCCCTTCAAGGGCCTGGGGCCGATGTTTTTTTAAGCAGGGGTCTTTGTGTTTCCATTAGGAATTTGTGGGGCTCTTGGTTTTTTTAGATACCTTTTTTTCAAACTTCTCGCGAACATACTTCAGGTGGGAAAGTTGGGAAAACCCCAGCAATGACAGTTTGCGCGGAAGTGATGCTTCTGGACAAGATGCTACGGTCGAAACATTCAAACGATGTAATTGCTTGAACCTGGTAACAGGGGCTGTGGTATCCACATCCCCAAGTCAACGCCCTTTGAGAGTCTCTGGGATCTAACACAACGGGTTTCCCTACGGCGAGGGAATTTAGAGGTTTGCCATTGATTTTCACGGATTTCAGTAGATATGCTAATTTTCATCTGGGTTTCCTTACATTTCTAAAGAGTTAAGGACCATAGTTCGGATTCTATTGCGGTACGTACATGATGGGCATTTAGGGTTTTCAAATTGGTGATTTTTGTCGCTTTTTCGTTTCCTCGTGCTAGCCATGATTTATTTAGTTTTATTCCCCCCACCAGAAAGAACTACATTCCCCCCAGAAATTTAGTCATGACATACCCTCTACACTACACTATCACCGTGCATCTAAGGGGAAGGAAAGTAGTGTTTAATTGACTCGATACAGGTTTCATACACATTAGCAATACAGTATTGTATAGAAAAAAAAATTATATTACAAAATATACATTATGACGAATGGGGCCAAAAAAAAGGGGTTTTTAAAAGGCAAAATGAAAAATACTAAGTTGTATTATCTGTTGCCCATGATTAACTGGAAAATTTTAAAATAAACTAATTTTATCGAATGTAGTATTTTTGAAGTAAGTTTCAAGGGGGGGGGGTTACATTGGGAACAAATTTGTGTATGTAATCATATATGTATGTCAATGTTTGCCCCATTAATGGGGGAAAATAACGTGATTTTGATATTTAAAAAATGACCCTAGTTTTTTATTATGAAGTTTTTGTCCTTTATGTTGAAAAATTGTCGGCGAAAACCAATAATTTTTTTTCCCCCCTTTTTTTTTTTTTTGGTTTTTGCCCTTCCATACTAAAATTGTACCAATTTTTCTGCTTAATTGTTTTATTACAAAGGCCCTGTTTTCTTGTACGGGGGGACCAAAAAAATTTTTTAAAATTATTTTTGATTTTATGGACTTTTTGGGAATTTGAAAAGTCAAATATTTCGCGATCGGGCGATGGCCGCCATCGAAAAACCCCCTGGGACATTAGTTACGGTGTTTAAAATTGATTTTTTTTTTTCTAGACATAATTTGTGCATCTAAAAAAATAGGTTCATTAGATTGCCCGGGGTGCACTGGGGTCCACTGGACTATAGACTAAACAGTTGGTCGAAATATTAAAAATGGTTGTCTGGTAACCAAAAAACACCCGAAGCTTCACGATTTCGAAATTTTTATTGCCAGATTTGAAAAGTAAAAAATTTTTTTCAGTTGATTTTATAAGCTGTCCGCAGGGGACCACGAAAGTGATTTTTTAAAACATTTAGTTTGGGCCCCTAACTAATTTTTCAAAGCTTTGATTTTTTATTATTTATGATGAAAAAATTAAATCTTTTATTTCCCGAGGGACCGAGTCCAGGCTGAACGTTTTTTTCTCTATACCGTTTTTTGCCTAGCTTCTATGGTTTTTTGAGATTCCATGAAAAAGTCTTTTTTTCCACTTGACTAAATGCCGCACCCTCTCTTGACGAAGTCATAGAGGCTGTAGCAAAGTTGAGGGGTGGAAAGGCAGCTGGTATCTGTAATATCAGTGTGGAGCTCCTCAAAGCTGGGGTTGAGGCCATGATTCGCGGGTTGCATGCTGTCCTGACTGGCGTGTGGCAATCAGGTACCTTTCCTCCTGACTGGAAAAGGGGACTGGTTGTCCCTATCTGGAAAGGGAAAGGGGACCGTCAGGACTGCAACAATTACCACGACATTACACTGCTCAGCGTGCCAGGCAAGGTGCTTGCCCATCTATTGCTGACACGGATCCGCAGTCATCTGCTGAATCATCAGAGAGACCTCAGCAGTCTGGGTTCACGCCTGGTACGTCAACAACGGACCGTATCCTAGCGCTTCGTGTCCTGGGCAGTCTGGAGGAGAGCCCAATTCTTCAGTGAGTGCCGTCAAGGGTTGATAACAACAGCAGGTAGTGGAGGTGTTGTCGAGGTGAGAGTGGCTAGCTGTCTGCCTGTCACAACGAAACCCGGCCCCGGCGTCACCTTGGCTAGACTACCCACTTCCCCCTGGACACGGGGGTGAGAGTGTTGACGTGGTAGTCGGCCAACGAGCACTTGAAGCCCCGAAGCAGGCCGGCTGGCAAAAGTTAAAGTGGTCATCACCGTTACCGTAACAAGGCAGGTACAGTATAGTTCAGAAGCAGTTCCTCACTCATGCCCCCACCAAAGAAAGCATCTGATGCACAGCCGATGACAAAGGAGAACTGCAACTGACCCGGAAAAACATACAAAATATTTGTAAAAGGCTAGAGTGCAGGAATCAAACAGATAAGGACTATGGCTGGCTGAGCAGGTCGGCTCTAGTATTAGAAGCTTGTGGTCAACTTTAAGGAAAGATTCCTTACCTCTCAGGTAGAAGTCAAACCTATGTATGCCGAAGACGATGGCTTGGCATCCTCTTCGGATTGTAGAGTAACCTCGCTCCCGATGTAGTAGTTTCCGGCTGGCGTAATGTGATGGGGGGGGGGGGGTCTTCTTCTTCTTACTTCTTCTTCTTATCTTCTCTCCTCTATTTACTCTTTCTTGCTGTTCAGATATTCTGAGGGGGGCTCCTGAAGGGGCAGTCTTGGTCAAGGAGGGGTAAACCATGCCCTGTCGACAGAACATTTATGTTCATTACAGTAAGAGATAGGATGTGCACGATCATCATGATATTGGAAGCGTACAGCTCCCAATCCATAATTTGAAGCGTTGATGCACAGGACGAAAGTCTGGCTGGGGTCCGGAAGCCCCAGAATGGATCCCAAGGCCGAGGCCTGCTTCAACTGCTCGAACCGTGAGGGCAGATCTTTCATCAACGGTAGGAGTTCCCGTACCAGCTTCCTTAACACGTCAGAGAGGGGGCCGGTGAGCTCCGAGGCCTGAGAAACGATGTTGCTGCAGTCTATCCAAAATAGACATGAGAGCAGAAATGTGAGTGGGCCAATCAGAAGAATATACACAAATATGAAACGAAGCATTATACAAACCAACATGCACAGTTCCCAATATTAAAGATACAACAAAATAAAAACCTAACATAAGGGCACACGCTGTGCCTAGACCAAATAGCAGTAATAGTTGTCCTGGTAGTAGAAGTAGTCCTGGTATTGGTAGGAGAAGGATAGGCACCGGATATATTCCATCTTGTATTCTTCTGAGGGTGGCGGTGATGTGTAGCTATCAACTGAGAGACTGATGTCAATGGATCAGTTATACATGCTCCCAGACTAGCGCCATCTACGGTAAGTAAGCTAGGTGATCGCAATACCTTACTTGAGCAGGAAAACTTACACTTTTCCCTGGGCTCCGATGTAGGCTCAGTTATGACGGGTAACGACTGAAGTCTATGGTGTTTATTTGAAGATGGCGTGCCAGGTAACGGCTGAAGGCTACGGTGTTTATTTGAGGATTGCGCGACTGTTAACGGCTGAAAGGGTACTGGACGTCCCGTCTCTTAGTTGACATTCGATGACACTTGTCGCAGAAACTACAGTAATCCCAGATGTCCGCACACATTCCTGGCCAGTAAAAATCTTGAGAGATCTTCATCAGGGTCTTAAGATGGGAGACATGACCAGCCAAAGGATCTTCGTGAGCCAAACGTAGGATGACGGGATGGCACTTACTGGGGACAACCAATGATAAAATATTTACCTTTTGTGGCGATCAGAGGCGAGACATTTCCGGAACAGGAGGCAATGTTCAAGTAGAAACTTGTAAGTGGCACCATCCCGTGCCTTCTCTACTTCACCAGTAGTAGTGTTGGCACGTAGACACTGCAGTGAAGGACAGGATTCCTGTAGTCGACAAAACTCATCAGGGGTCACAGACAATTAAAGGATGGAGTTTAGGTAGGACTAAAGGGTGGATCAGTTCAGCTCGACCAGCTCTGGTCTCTACAGCACACACTTCAATTGTATGAAGCAGAGTCATCAAGGGGAAGAGGAGAAAATGGATCTTGTGGAAGTGAAACATAGGTGGTGGCTTGGTCATTATTATTATGGAGAGAATGGTCATCACGGAGTTGAGAGTCAGGACTATTAGGAACTAATACACTAGGGAATATTTTCAATTAACGCACAAGCAACTTTAAGGGGGGGAATCCCATACCTTGGGGTCGAAAATCGTCAGAAATGACGAAAATGTGGAAACACTCCTGCTATTTGCCCCGGGGTAGGCGCGTCAACCGCCGCTGTCTTTAGCGCCGTAAGACGCAATATGCATTTAAAAACCATTTAAATGTCCCCCTCTGAGCCACGCCCACCCCGGCTGATCGTGATATACATAAGAAAAAGACATGTTTTCCACCTTTATGTAACTGTGATGTCATCCCCTTTACTTTTCGATTCTAAGTAATGTCTATACGACACTTTGGGTTTTGTGGTGCGAGGCTGCTCAAGTCACTAGGTAGGAAAAGAGACCGGGAAAGAACGCTACTTTGACTTGCTCTCTTATTCTTATTCGTGAGACTCCATCGAGAGGATAGTTTTCTGTGAGTACCTGAGTAGGTAATTATATTCAGGTACTCACAGAAGAGGACCAGGTACCATTAGAGCTGCTTCCATCATCCCTCACCCAAGTGACAGGTCGCCCCTCGCACCATACCCAAGTGACATCCCCATCAATTCTTGCCCAAAATGAGCTGTTTGGTATCAAAATGGTCTCAATTCAGTCATACTAACCTTGTAGTATTGTTTACTAACAAATATAAGCCATTCTATTTCATTCATTCATTCTATTTCAGTATGCAGAAGTAAGAAAGAAGTGATCATCTTGCTTGCACAAAATTGACTCTCCTGAAAAGTTGCATTTTTCAAATTAAAGTCTTAATAGCTTTGCAAGGAATGCACATATCTTGTTCATTTTTGGTGAATATTTCTACCATGAGGTTCTCAGTAAACTGACGGATGGAAACTTTCATTGGATAATATTTGAAAATGTTAGAATTGTTTTAATTCATCAAAATCCAAAATTTTGATTTATCTTTTTCAGCCATCAATTCCGAGCTTATTTTTTTTACATATATATTAAATCTGCAACGAACAAAAATTTGCAAATTTAATATATTGTACTAGAATAACAGCATATTTTGATAATATTCAATCGTTAAAAAAGTATGAGCACAAAGTAAAAGTACATGAAAAAACCGATAAAATATTTTTAGCTCCCATAGTTTTTCATACATGTTGATGAAACTGATACATTATCCTGTTTATATACTACAACACTAATACCTATAATATGAACCTTATCAGTTAAAAAAAAAGTCGGGAAATGAGATTCCCCCTTAAGTGGGGTCCTTACAGCATCAGTCCAGGCAGTGTAAAATGGGCACCGTAGTAACACCTAACAACAAGGAATTCATCGGTGCGTCCTAAATAGTCTACTTAGTCTAAATAGCTGCTAAACAGCAACTTTAACCTTGGGACAGAGTGATGGGTCAATGTCTGGCAGGGCCTCTTCAGAAACTACGACCCCAGAGCACCCAGTATCCCTAATGATAGTGGAAGACCATGACCCATTGATAGTCCCCGAAACTGAGTAGTGAGGAACCTTACGATTCTCTAGACAAATTCCAACCTTATAGGAGGCGGTGACAGTTGTTCCGTCCTTGAATGCTCGTGGATTATGGGGGCAGTGTAGTCGTATGTGTCCAGCCTCCCCACAATTGTGACACGTCACAGGTGAGAGAGCTTGATGCCCTGAAGGTGGGATCCTCAATGGAGTAGGAAGTCGAGGGGATTATCTCTTCGAGTTGTTGTAGGAGACCTTACCGAGCAAACACAAAGACATAGGGCCTACGGAGGCCCAACGTATGTCTTACCGGTGGCCCAACGGAAGTGTACAATGTAGGGCTGCTGGATTTTTGCTCAGAGGCCCACCATATTAGAGGCTCACCGCTGGGGCGGCCCGACGTAGGACATATGACTATTTGCCGCTGTTAAATTAACTGATTGAGGAATATTTCTGGCTATACTTTCTAAGTATATTGCAGATATAGTTATGTTTTTAGGGGTCTTGCACAGCCCATTAGCCGATTAATAGACTAATGTGCTGTTCAACACTCCTAAAAACATTACTATATGCAATATGCTTAGAAAGAATAACCCGAAATATTCCTGTCTTTATCCAGTAATACGATGAAAAGGAGAATCATACATTTCTATGGACATTGTATATTTCCTATTAGCAAAAACATTTCCGTTATTGAATTTGCATGGTGTAGAAAAGCCATATAGAGCGATGGGATACGGCGAGCCACATAACGTATATTCACCTACTTGTGCGTTTTCCCACTAACTGATTTCACTCACTGACAGTCTGAGTGTCTGACACTGACATTCCTCATTCTGCCACCGCGGCCGAGGAATTCCTAAAAAAACGTGTCGTACTGCAATTATCTATAGTATTCAGTCTATTTCGTTATAGTGAGGGAGCGGAAACATGTTAACATAAGTTCTCATTATGTTGTCGACTGGTTAAGGGTGACACTTTAGGCCTTTTGTGGATTATTAACCATTTTTATTGGCTGTCGTACGTCTGGCAGTTGAGTGCATTGATGGGTGCAAAATAATTTCAAATAAATTAATATTTATTCTAATTGATGATATTATCCATGTTAACTCCATCATCTACATCTATTCTGTGTTAGGTGTACCATTGCGTATCGATATGTGTTGATAATATGTTGGAAATTATTGAAATAAGGGAAAATATGACCCTGCCTGTTATCCCGTAATCTTTGCTCGGTAAATCAAATGTTATTTCTATATGATACTGCACACATAGACTCTAACTGATAACGTTTTTCCATGTAAACTCCTTCCAATGTGTCTCATCTTTATTTCTATGTGTCTCTGGGTGTTGCTGATTAAGCTGGAAATATTTGAAATAAACTGATATATGATGATTTATATTGTAACAAGTTCTTTTAAATGAAAATTAAAGTATCCCCGCCGGCAGTGGATGTCCGCGGACGTAGCGCAGACCTCTATTCACCGTCCATTTGCCATCCGCAAGTGTCTGCTTTGTCCGTCTATAGTCCTATGGTCTTCCGGGCTCGTCCGTGACGCGTAAAATAAATATAAAACACGATGTTATTGGATTAAAATTTTTATTACGGTAAACTACGCATGCTTTTGATGTTGAACATCTTACAGAAGAAATTTACGGTAATTCGGACATGACGGACTTGCAGCGGACGCAAGCGCGGATGTCTATCCAGCATCTATTTGCCATCCGCAAGTATCCGCTCTGTCCGTCTATAGTCCTATGGCCGTCCGGGCTCGTCCGTGACGCGTAAAATAAATATAAAACACGATGTTATTGGATTAAAATTTACCCTGCCGGCAAACAGACGTCTGACGGACAGCCCTCTTACGTCCGTGACGTCATCACGTACGGACATGATTTCGCAAATGCGGACGGGACGGACTGGACGTTTTTACGTCCGCATTGTCCATCTCTCGTCCGTAATATCCTCTGTTACCAGGGCCATCCAACGTCCGCCTAGTTCACTCGCCGTTACTATCACGTCCGCATTGTCCATCTCTTGTCCGTAATATCCCCCGCTGACCGGGGCCGTCCAACGTCCGCCTAGTCCACTCGCCGTTACTATCACGTCCGCATTGTCTATCTCTCGTCCGTAATATCCGCCGCCGACCGGGGCCATCTAACGTCCGCCTAGTCCACTCGCCGTTACTATCACGTCCGCATTGTCCATCTCTCGTCCGTAATATCTACCGCCGACCGGGGCCATCCAACGTCCACCTAGTCCACTCGCCGTTACTATCACGTCCGCATTGTTCATCTCTCGTCCGTAATATCCGCCGCCGACCGGGGCCATCCAACGTCCGCCTAGTCCACTCGCCGTTACTATCACGTCCGCATTGTCCATCTCTCGTCCGTAATATCCGCCCCCGACCGGGGCCATCCAACGTCCGCCTAGTCCACTCGCCGTTACTATCACGTTCGCATTGTCCATCTCTCGTCCGTAATATCCGCCGCCGACCGGGGCCGTCCAGTGTCCGCCTACCCAGCAAACAAATCCACGTTAATTTTTTTTTTCCAGTTTTTGTGACGGGATTATATAGTTTATATTCAAGACAAGGTTGCTTGAATGGAGAGATGTAATTTAAATCAAATAACACATTTCAGGCAGGGCCCAAGGTTATTGTGTATGTAATCATTGTAATGATACACATTTTAGTTAGTTGGGCAATTACAATTGGGCCCAATTGAGGCAATTACTCTCTCTCTCTCTCTCTCTCTCTCTCTCTCTCTCCTTCTCTCTCTCTCTCCTCTCCTCTCTCCTCTTCTCTCTCTTCTCTCCTCTCTCTCTCTCTCTCTCTCTCTTCTCTCTCTCTCTCTCTCTCTCTCTCTATCACACACACGCACGCACACACACACACACACACACACACACACACACACACACACACACACACACACACACACACACACACACACACGTTTATTTCCTTTGTGTATTTTTTTTACGAGAGGCAGAAATTCGCGTTGATTAATTCCTCCCCTGCATGAGACATTTGTTATTCATCTTTCTTCCCTGCCTTATTCATTCCTGCGGGTCTTCATTGGTCATGCAGGAGATGGGCGGGTGTGGTGAATGAATCATGAATGGTGAATACAATACCTGGGGAGCTGGACGCGTGTGGTGAAGGGCGGTGAAGTGTAGTGGTGAAGTGTGTGTGGAGTGTGGTGGTGCAGTGTGGTGAAGGGTTGTGTTGAAGTGTGGTGTTGAAGTGTGTGGTGAAGTGTGGTGACATTCATTGATAGAAATATACATGTCTATATCTCCACTTTTGTATACCCCTATTATTACTACTACTACTAATACTACTGCTATAACTACTTTTACTACCACTACTACAGCTACTACTATTACAACTACTATATTTGCTGCTACTACTATTACTACTACTATTACTACTACTACTAGCTATTACTACTACTACTACTTTTACTACTAGCTGCTACTACTACTACTACTACTACTACTACTATACTACTACTACTACTACTACTACTACTACTACTACAACTACTATTAGGACTACTGCTACTACTAATATTACCACTACTACTACTACTACTTCTACTACTACTACTTCTACTACTATTATTTCTGCTACTACTACTACTACTACTACTACTACTACTACTACTACTACTACTACTACTACTACTTCTACCACCACTATTACTACGTACTTACTACTACTACTACTATTACTACGTACTTATTAGCATTACTACTACTATTACTTACTACCATATCTGCTGCTACTACTACCATAGATAACAGTTATGTCGCCAGGACAACTTTTTTTTCTGTTTACAGACGTGTGGTGGCGTTAATAGTTACATTTCTACATCCATGATTTCAGGAAAGTTAGAAGGGGCTATCTGGAGAGTCTGTGTCATTTTGTGTCTTCATCTGTGTCATATTAGGGCTATAAATGAACAAATTACAAAAATATCTACAAAGTGGCTACCAACAGTCAAGTCGCCATCTAGTGTTTATTTACTGAGTGTCGTACCGCTGTCGTCGTCGCCCGAAAAAAAAATGCGTAGCGAAATTTGAAACCGTCTATACTTGCAGCTACAAAACATAAAACAACACTGAAACAGGGTAGATTATACACTGACAGTCATGATATAAACTACTGTGTATTATCTTCAGTGGCACATAAAAATCAGTAGTGATGCTATAATTCGTAATATATGGCTGATATTATGGCAGGTGGCGACTTTACTGTTATCTACGGTACTACTGTTCATGTTTACATTTTTAATTAAGGGAGGGGAAAGTAAAGCCCTCCAAAATTTCAATTCCTGGTCACGGGCTTGCTGTTATTATAGTATCTGCTGGAACGTTTTCTATAAAATTCTTAGAGAGAATGTACATTTTATGGGGATACTATTATTAATTTTAGTAAATCAAATTATTTTATTTGTAATTCTTATTATGTATTTCAAATGTAATACTTTTATACCTTTAAACAATAAACCATAGACCACTGTATACCTGGACTGTTCACGCGACAATGTTTTGAAATTACAAGCTGCATAGCGGCCTGCGAGCCGCCCAACAAAAAAATATAGTGGTCTATGGACTATCATATAGACTAGTTGATCAGTATAGGTATATGATATACTGTAATCTTCGTAAATGTTTGTTCTATAATATTATCAAATAAAAAACAGTAAAACACGCTAAAGAAATGCCATTACGAGACTATGAAGAAATATGCATTTAACTCTTCGCCATTTAAAACTTTGCGAGTCAACTTTTATCATGAAGAGTATCAATAGAAGCGCAATTTTATTAGCTTTCCATTGATATATTTCGTTATCTGATAAATTAATTAGAACCATGCATAAATTAGCGTTAAATAAATACATAAAATCATCAATCGGGTAATTTTCCCGATTGATGATGTTATTTATTTACTTATATATTTCGTTTTCTGATAAATGAATTAGCACCATGTATAAATTAGCGTTAACTAAATAAATAACCTCATCAATCGGGAAAATTACCCGATTGATGATTTTATTTATTTAATTAACGCTAATTTATGCATGGTTCTAATTAATTTATCAGAAAACGAAATACATCAATGGAAAGCTAATAAAATTGCGCTTCTATTGATACCCTTCATGATAAAAGTTGACGCGCAAAGTTTTAAATGGCGAAGAGTTGAAGTGAATATTTCTTCAGAATCATGCATATTTCTTCAGAATCTCGTAATGGCATTTCTTTAGCGTGTTTTACTGTTTTTTATTTGATAATATTATAGAGCAAACATTTCAAAAGATTCAGTTTTATCTTTAATACTGATAAACCAATCTATATGATGCGTATATATATATATATATATAATTATATATAATATTATATATATAATATATTTTATATATATATATATATATATATATATATATATATATATGAATCCGAGCGGCCCCCCGACTTCAGGCAAGTTCAGGTCCATGTGCAACAGGACGATATTCCGTGCGCACCCGGGTTACAGTGGTCTATGAATAAACTTAAAATTATTCAAATATTATAATCAATATTATTGATCACATATATCATATTTTAAGACATCTGTACTCAAGATGTCTACTTTTGAAAGATTCAAATATATCTAAAAGGATATACATTTTAAACATTAATTTATCTTTCACCCACTGTGCGGTGAGGTGCAGGCGTTAATACGGCGTGTATCCGTTTTTCTCCCGGTGTTTGTGTTAATGTGTGAGCAACAGGAGCTTCTCTTTTTAAACAAGATGGAGCATTTAGTGTGCTGGTTTACTAGGGAACACACTCAAATCCTGGTAGGGGACCAAAACCTTGCGAGGCGGATGGCAGTCAGCCTCTACCCTCGGTTGAAGCGGGTCTTCTTTCCGCTCTCCCATCTCTCCGCTTCGCCATTGGTGGTTGAGCAGCTTGAGCTTGCTCCCATCATGGCCGCTGCTCGGAGACAAGGGGCCCCTATGGACGCCGACGGTTTCTCATTGTGCGGGGTAGACGCTCGAGGACGAACAAGGCCCCTCGAGCGGCCCTCCACGCCAGTGTGGATCCACGGTAGCTGCAATCCAGGTTTGGAAACTCGTCAAGCACGACGTTTTCCCCCAAACCCCCCTGCAAGACCGTGCAATGGCGGGAGAGCGAGCTCAAACTCGCTCTCAAAATGGACATCTTGCCGCCGGGGACTTTCTTCTCCAGGGAGCGCACTTGGCCGCCCCCACCACCCTTCAGGAAGTGGCGGGATGGCCAGCCACGGAACATCGTGTTGGAGAGGGGGGAAACCCCTAGCAGAGAGGTGTTCCCCTTTGCTTCCCCATTGCCTTCCCCTGGACCCTGTGCTGGAGCACCCGCTCGTGGAGGATGCTGAGCGGTGCACCTTCAACGCCGGCCACGGACGTCTACTGCCCACCCGGCAGGTCAAGCTGGACAGTGCGAGGACGTCTCCCCCCCAACCTTGACCTTGGATGCGGGGAAGCTACACGGTACCCCAAGTATGTGCAAGAAACCTGCCCGCTGCTTCCGCTGCCAGGCCTTTCGACACTACCAAGACCATTGTTCCACGGCGGGAGGAGCTCTGCGGCGTCTGCAGTGGAGAGCACGCCACCAGGGACTGCATCCGCCGCCTTCCCGGGAGGGGGGTGAACGTCCCGTGCCGTGTTGCCCCAACTGTAGCGCTGGACACCATCCCTTTGGAACCTCCGATGCCCTGCCAGGCTCAGGAGGATCCCTGCTCCGCGCCCACGACAGCAGACGAGACGAGCCCGAGGATCCGCCCTCCCCACCCCCCCCAGCCCCTGCAGAAGGAATGAGGACACCGCCACGCCCGAGACGAGGAGGCGCCCCAGACGAAGGAGAAGGACGAGGCCCGAGAGCGATCCCCCCACCCCGCCCCAGGTGGATGTGGAAGATGACGCCCCGGCCCCCATGGCGACGCCAGATAGTGTGGTGGCTTATGGCAATGATCGTTACCTGCTGGCCCAAACACCAAATTTGGCACACATATACTTTGGGCCAAAGCAAAACTTTTTGGAGGGGGGTACCCAATTTTAAAGGTCAAGGTCAAGGTCAGGTCAAGGTTAAAGGTCAAACTTCGCTAATTGCCGTCTTTAGCCATTTCCAAAATAATTTTCAACATAAAAACGTGCTGTCATTGCCTAAATTACCGTTAATGGACTTGAGGGAGTCATATCAAAGGTCAAGGTCAAGGTCAGGTCAAGGTTAAAGGCCAAACTTCGCTAATTGCCGTCTTTAGCCTTTTCCAAAATCATTTTCAACATAAAAACGTGCTGTCATTACCTAAATTACCGTTAATGGACTTGAGGGAGTCATATCTAGCATTAAAGAGTTGTCTAAATGGACTACCTCTATAAAGCACTACATGCATAACTGCACTCACCTAGATGAGGAAGGCACGTCATGCTTCACAGTCACCACGGCAGTGACATAGTGCTGTACACGCCAGACCAGCATTTTCGCATTTACAATTCCTAGCACACATTGGAACCCCCTTGCAGCCACACTTTATGAGTTCTCTACAAGCCACAGCAGTAGCTGGAAGCGTGTCCAGATGGATGCCACCCCGTGTCTGACTTGGACAACCCAAAACCATCTAGGCTAGGGGCAGCAAGTGGTTTCAGACTCTCGGGTCCAGATATTGGCCTGGTACACACATCGGTTGACATATTGGAGCAGTGCATTCTGTGTTGGTGGTAGCCTTTCCATCAGTTTCACCCGTTAGGAAAGAGCTCTTGCCGAAGGTCGTTAACCTGGCTGTGTTGAGTCGTGCTGTCGTACATGGCCACAGGTGAACTGCTAAATTACACTGAATACCGGAGATGATGTGTCTTGAGAACGAATGCTGAGGGATATGCTGCGGTAAACCCTTCTGTCACAGTTGGGATGATTTCCAGTCATCCAGGCTGAATTCTTCCCTTTTACCATTAAACTGGGATGTCACATCACATCCAGTAATTTATGGAAGAAGGGCAGCGCTTTACATTTGTCTTCACCAAGTTCCAGGCAGACAGAGTTAATGTGGTAGTACCAAAAGTGCCTCCCTGCCCCAAATCCAACCCACAGATCCAAGTCAGGATACCGATTGACGAGACATAGAAACTCCTACAAGGATCACAACCACGTCCGTATCAACCAGTTCTGACAAGAATGGATGTTGCACCTTTCCTCAGGGTATCGTCCACATGCGAGAAATCCTGCTTTTTCTGCCTCCTCATGGTCACTCATGTCCATAGTACATCCAGGTTGTTTGGACAGAACTCTCTCCTCGGATATAATGTATATCCTTTTTTCAGGTGGGTAGACATGGTTGGCTACTTTCTTCTGGAGCAGAGCAAAAAGTTCCTCTTTGTTTTGTGTCGTCCTGCAAGAATCCAACAAAGGACGCGGGAAGGTTGGCATTGCGAGACACCCTCCTCCGTCCCCCCTTCCCTCGTTCTTACGGGGGGGTTGTTGATTTCAAGCTGTCTGGATGTACTGTCCCATCCCAATTTCAATTCGAGTGCTGCTTTGCAGTTGTCTCTCTGCCCAAAGGGAATGCAGATTGTGTCACGTATTTGCCAAACTTTACACTTGTTTCCATGTGGCAGAATATGTACCATGGATCCCCATCGAAAATTTTTCGCATAAAAGTGTGATGGTGGTCCTGGCTGGATGCTTGGGTCGATGCAACCAACAATTCTGATTTGTTTCCGGGTAGACGAAGTCTCCCATGCAGTGACAATGCTGGTGGCCAATTTTGGATTTTCATGTGAGAAAAAATCCTCTAGGTTTGTGCGCGGACCTGAGCAGCAATGAAGATTGGCTGAATAGGTTACAGTCATCTTCATTTCCTGGACCGGGGTTGCCTTTCTGCTGGGAGTACTGGCGTGTGGTCGTTTGAAAAGTGGAAGTTTGTTTCTTTTAATTGTGCTGTGGATTGATTTCTCTCGTCTCACCAGCACATCACTGACATCCTTGAGTATGCTCTTTGCCCAGTTGCTCCATTCTGTAGAGTGCTTCCACAATTTGCTCATCCATACAGTCATGGGTGTCAAGAACAACGAGTTCCTTTGCTATGTTCAAGACGGGTTGCCCTTTGATTCAATGGGCATCACACATATTGTTGACTTGTTTGTGGAATGTTTCCTGAGGGGACTGTCTTGCTCGTGACTCTGGAAGGAAAGGGTTCTTCAGACAGGTTGCTCATCTCCTCAAACTCATCGGAATCCTGCCTGCTCGGGAAACCTGCATCATCCATCGTTTCAAGGAAAGCCGGGTTCGCGGTCAGGCCAAAATGCACCACCGGAACCTTTCACTTTTTCATTGTTTGTCTCGTGTGCTTGGGCTAGTGGCATAGCTGAGAATGGTCGCTTACCCTTCAGGAACACCCAGTTTTTCTTGAACTGATCTCTGATTGCTGGTGGAAAAGTCTTCATGTCTTTGATGTTACTGGTAGCCAACGAGAGTAATTCGTGGGGATCAAGCGCGAAGAACCATGGTGCCAATGCTTCCAATACTTCATATAGAGAGCGAAAATTTTTCTCTCTGTGCGACCTCACAAAGATAAGCACCAACAGCTCCACTGAAGAATCCTGTCCCAGAATGCAAAGGTTGGACTGTTGTGTGTCATGTCAGTTCTCCAGTCTTCGAAAAATATGCTGCCATCTGGACACATTTCATGAAAAGGAAATCACGCTGCAACTTTGCAAGAGTCATGGCGTCACTTGATGTGCATGCCGTGTTCGGTTAAGTGGGCAGCCTTCAGGAAGGAGTCAGCGGTTCCAGCTGTAGCAACACTACTCTCAGTAAGGCAGTAGGGTTGGGGTGGGGTCACACCGAACGGGGGGGATCACCGTACGAAGGCTACAACGCGAAAAATTTAAATTTAAATTTCGCGCACATGCCACCACGGATGCAGCGCCACCTCAGTGAACTACATGCGAGCAACAGGGTAGCGTCAGCGTCACCTCCGTGTTTACCAGGTAAGAAATTTTATTTTTCGTATGTTCCTTGTTACTTTTCGCCGTTCTTATATAGTGTCTCATGTCGGCTGTGATGGCGTGATTCTTTTTGAGGGAAGTTGCAATACGAGGTATAACCGTATTGACATGTTATTGAGTGAAAAAGTAGTGCATGCTTTCGAACAGGCCGGGGGTGGCATTATTTACAAAAAATTGGTGGCGCGGGGGATCAAAAGTTTGGTGAAGTGCGGGGGATCAAACGTACAGTGGGAAAATTTTGAAAAAGCTATATCTTTTGAAATACCTACACAAAAAATAACAAACAGTGATTGACTATGTATATTCGCATGATATTTAAATGGTGGTGGTGAACTATTTCATTTAAAATTAAAAGGAACAGTGTTTTTTTGTGGCATAAAGTTGAAGGTGATTGGTATTAAATTATGATGCTATATCAGTGTTATTATGCTATAAGCACATGACTAAATTTAATAATGATTTATGTTATTAAATGATTCTAGAATTAATTTTTTATGGTTAAAAAAACATTTAACACTGCATATTTTCGGGGCATGACGTTCGGTGATCCCCCGCATCACTACGATTTTGGAAAATCTTATATTTTAAATACTTAGAAAAACATAAGAAAAAGTGACGGGCTATGCATATTAGCATGATATTTAAAAGGTGGTGGTGAACTAGTGCATTTAAATTAATGGAACAGTGTTTTTTGTTGGTGTAAAGGGTTTAAGGTGATTGGTATTAAATTATGATGCTATATCAGTGTTATTATGCTATAAGCACATGAACTAATATTATATAAGTGATTTATGTTATTAGAATGATTCTAGAATTAATTTTTTATGGTTTTAAAAAAAACTTTAACACTGCATATTTTGGGGCATGACGTTCGGTGATCCCCCACATATATTGCCAGACTCATAGTCCCAAAATAATATGGTGGCCATGCAAGAATCGCCCCTACACTGTAAAAAATACTAAGCTAAGCTAACCTAACTAACCTAAACCCAACTATGCATGATGTCTATGTCATTAACTCTTTTCAGATCTAACCTAACCTACCGCCATCACCGTCATCATGCCTCGCAAATATGTCAGGAAGAGCGACAGCAGATGGACCGCACTGACCTGGAGGCTGCCTTTAAGCACCGCGTGGGGCCCCTAGCTGCAGCCTGAAAGAAGCCGCTGACAGATTCAACATCAAGAAAACATCTTGCTGTAAGTTGCTCTATTTAGTTCCTATCTCCCCAAGGGCTTTTGTATACCTCATCCCACGTCTTCTTTGGTTCCCTGGGATGAAAGGGCATGCAAAAAGACCTCAGGGATAGCTAAGGGTCTCTAGATTTATAGATTTTAAAAATTTTTTCATTTTTTTGTTAGCTTTTATTGCCAGCAAGGGCCTTCTAAGTCCAATTAATTTCTTTTGTTTTAAAAGGGTGCCTTCAAGCGCTCTATTTATTTAATTTTTTGTCAAATTTTGTTGCCAGCAAGGCCTTTTAAGTCCTAATTCATTTCTTTTGTTACAGGAAGCCTCTATCTATCGAAGAAGCTGTCGGATGGAGTTACCTATATGGCTGTTGTTCCCGTAGCAATAGGGTTTTCAGCCCCCCAACAAGAATTTTACATTTCTGATTATACCATCCACGCAGCCAAGATGTTCTAAAGGCCTGCCCATGAACCGATGTGTGTAGGATGGGTACCAGTATGCCATACTTGTGGGAGCAAGAGCATCCCTGCTGCCTGGGAGAAAGAGAAAATGGCGACAAGGGACTGGTACTATGCCTTCATGAACCGTCATCCAAACTTGTATTGAAGGCTCCGGGAAGGCATGTCCATTGCCAGGATTGTTGCCTTCAACAAAGTCAATGTGGAAACCTTCTTTAAGGCTTACACATTAGCTTTAAAGAAGTACACATCACGCCGGACCGGATATACAATTTGGATGAGAGTTCATTGTCGACGTTATGAAGCCAGTCAAGGTTGTGTGTGCGAGAGGCCAGCCAGTAGCCACCAGGGAACTCGTGAAAGCGGTGACAGCATGACGTTTGGGCATTATAAATGCTGTGGGCAGTCCATCCCTCCAGTGTTTATATTCCCAGATGCCGATGGAATCCCGCTTTCATGAGGAACACGATCTTTGGTTCCAAAGGGATATTGCATCCAATGGCTGGATGAATGGTGAATGCTTCGTGCAGACACTTCAGCATCTCCATGAGAAGTCTTGTTCTTCTGTAGAGAACAAGATTCTTCTGATCATGGACAAAGCTGAATGTCACATGAACTTCAGCCTGTTTTAGTTTGGGGATAATGCATGGTATCGTGATTGTTACCTTGCCTCCGCATACAACAGACAAACTCCAGCCATTGGATGTGAGTGTCTTTGGTCCCTTTAAGACATTCCTGCGTGCCCCACTGAACGACCACGCGTCATGCACCCTAACGAGCACATAACAGTCCACAAGTTGCCAGAGTTTGCTTCTGAGGCATGGACCAAAGCCACTACCCCCCCACATTCTCAGTGTTTTTTCCCGGGGGACTGTAATGGCCACTAAATCGCAACATCTTCCAGATGATGTGTTTGTAGGAGCGCATGTAACGAGCGACCGGCACCACCAGAATTTGTAGTGGAAGTTACTCCAACTTCTTTTGATGGAGGAAGTTCAGATGGAGAGGAGCGACTGGCTGAAGCCAAAACCTCAGAAGCTATACCCCTTCCCGCTGTGTCTCCCAGGCTAGATGATGTGCCTGCCACCCCGGGCCCAGCACGACAGAGCCCGCCACCCCGAGCACCAGCACGACAGGGGCCTGCCACCCCGGGCCCCAGCACGACAGAGCCTGCCAACCGGGCCCCCGCACGACGCCCCCTGCCACCCCGGGCCCCAGCACGACAAAGCCTGCCACCCCACCCCAGCACGACAGAGCCTGCCACCCCGGGCCCAGCACGATGCACCCTGCCACCCCGGGCCCGAGCACGACGCACCCTGCCACCCAAGACACCCTTCTCAACAGACAGAACTTAACCCAGAGTGTGTAAAGGGCCGTTCCCTAAGGGTAAACCTCGCCTTATGGAAAGGACGGAAGAGGGTGCGGGCCTGCATTTTAACCGAGGAATGGGAGGCAATATCTACCTGAGGTTGAAGGCAGAGAAGAGGGAGAAGCTGGAAGACAAAAGAAGGCAGCGGCTGAAAAGAAAACATTGGGAAAGAAGAAGGGTCCACAGCGGAAGAAGTCTGTGCCTGTCCCGGGGGAAGACACCACTGACGAGGAGGAGGTTGATGATGTCCGACTTCAGCTGGACGACTCCTCCGAGTACTCGGATGAGGTGGACACGAGGGCAAACCTGGACTGCAGCATCATACCCTTTTGCTGCGAAAAAAATCACAGGTGGGGGGCTTGTTCTGGTTCAGCTGAAGCTGGAGGAGGGAAGGTTTGGGCACATTAGTGTGGGTATGTTTCTCAGGGGTTGGCCATCATGGAGGATGGAAAATTTAAAACCTTTCTTTCCTCCCGGGTGAAGTCCGCTAACACCCGAGAACGTTCACCTTCCCTACCATCCTAGATGAAGCTTCTGTTGATCCCGAAAGTGCAAGGGTGTCCTGGTGACCTCCAAGGGGCATCACCAAGAGGGAGCTGACCTGGTGAAGGTGTTTCCCCGCTGCATGGGCCCTTTATGATGCACTTCTGAATAGTGAGCATAAAAATACCTAGACCTACTTTTTAATAATGCTATTTTATATGAGCTATCTTTCATTCACACCTAATAATAATGGTGGGTGTCTAGCTTAGCATATATGTTGATTTCAGGCAAAAAAAACACAATAATGTTTGATGTAATATGAGTTTAAAAAAATATCATACGGTGCCCCCCATACCTGATCCTGTGTCCACCCCTCGTGGGGGGGACACCGGACGAGGTGCCAAAAAATTATAAAAAACCTTAAATGACCCTATTATCTGAGTTAAGTATTCAGGAGGGTTACCATTAGGTGGGCCATATTGTGAAGTTTGTGTGGGCACCAGTGGTGCACGTCTCTCACGGTAAAAATGGATTTTTTGTTTATGAATATTTTTCCACGAATAGTCTGTGTCCCCCACACCACCCTAGCCTTTGCTGTTCAAAATGTATGTCAAGCCTGGTTGAAGCCCCTTTAGGTAAAAAGCCCCTGCCAAAGACCTTCATTCCTTTACGAAGCTAATGACTTATGGTGATATACTGTGAGGAAGCACACCACCACACATTTTGCCTCAATCTCTGGTTATTCTTAGTGAAAATTGGTATTCTGGCGCCGCTTGATTCACAAGTGCCTGCTGAGTGAGAGAGCCATGTTTCAGCCTTGAGAGATAAGGGTCAAGAAAATCCGCCTCGTATAAATGGATCACACCCCCCAAGAAAACCAAATCCGAAAGAAAGACTCTGGGCAGATTTTGTCACTAGTTTAACTCCACCAAGCTCTTGGACAACTTTGGGTGTACATAAGTTCCTTATCAGGATCCAGAAACGTGTGAAGGATCTGCCAGAATTTGCAGAGGAAGCAAGACCTTTCAGAACATCAAGGGTCAAACGATTTTGCAGAGGAAGAGTCCGCCCCCTTATGCCTACTGCAAGAGTATAGGCCCGCCTCACCAAGAACGAAGACAGCATCAGTTCCTCTTGCAAGTCATTGAGGAGCACGAAAGAGGTTCCATTTGCTACAAAGGCCTCCCTGATGTCCACAGAAACAGGGGCAACAATGAGTGGGGTCCAAACCACCTCCTTGAGGGCTACTACTCACCGCATCTTAAAACACATGGGGGTGGACTCGGATGGCCTCGGTGACACCTCAAAGGTTATCAAATCAATCAACATTTGATAGTAGTCTAGCGTGAGGATCTAGACTATTGCGGTTCAGTCTGTTGGTTCCCAGTATTACAGGATGGATATAGCCTTGTTAGAATCAGTGCAGATTGGATGACCAAAAATGATACAGGGGATGCGCGTAACCTATCAGTTATGAGAGGAGATTTAAGCTATTAAATCTACACTCACTTAGAGGCGTAGAGTAAGGGGCTAATCTGATAAGTTTTAAAGTGGTAAAGGGATACAATAAAGGAGATTAGGAAAAGTTCTTTACGGCTAGTAATCAGGGTAGAACTAAAGTAACGGATTCAAACTGGAAAAAAAGTAGATTTAAAAGGAACTAGGGAGAAGCTGGTGCACAAATAGGGGGGTGAATGATTGGCATGAATTAGTTGTCAGGTAGTTAGTGCGGAGTCATTAGGGAGTTTAAAAGGGAGGAAATTACTGACTTTCTATCCCATACATTATAATTATCATTTATATGCATCCCTCCTCTCCCCTACGATGAGCAAACTATAATCTCCCTCACAAGGGGGGGGGGGGGGGGGAAAAATCACCCCTCTAAATAGAGAGAGTGGTGGGGATAATTTCCACAATATTTTCTATTGATGGCAATAAAAAATGTGTCAACATTTTTTTGGTTTGTTCTTTTCCCTTTGTTTAGCTTGACTTCACGGCTCAGTCTCATTACCCATTATAAACACCAAGATTGTATATTTTATTATTTAAATTTGCCCTCTTGTTTGAACTGCCTATATAAATTCCATTAAGTTACTAGTTGTATGGCCTTCCCCAACATGCAGGAACAATTACTTGAGTGATTTCCGCTGTTCATGTCTAAGGTTCTCTCTGTCCTTTACTGCCTTCATGGGAAATTAATTATAGACAACGAAAATGGTTGTCTGGCGACTTTAGTGTATCTACGGTAGGCCAGTAATTTACGTTTATTTTCACATAACCTTTCACTTCCCTTTAGTTTACCAAACAAATCTAAAATTATTCATTCAACCATCAAACCACTTCAATCTGTTTGCACACACTACCATGTTACTTTTTTCATACGTGCATTGTGTATGTCAATGCTCACACCAACCAATATCTCCTCACATTCTCCTCTCAAAGTAAACTCATTTCCACGATATACGTCTTGACCAGCTGGGCCCTTATTACCACGTCAAGTCACTCAAACCTATACCGGTTAATGTGGAAAAGCAAATATACTTCACACCCTACTGATATCCTAAGACACTCCTATCTTTTTTTTCTCCTTCCAAAATCAATGTTCACACAACAGTGTCCTAGGTTGAGTAGCTAAATTGAAACTCGGTAATTTTTTCATTCTTTTCCCCTCCAAACAA